>CM053785.1:25430000-25835000 GCA_028749045.1 Cupressus sempervirens | reverse complement strand
AAATTCAAAAAATTGTTAGAAAGACCAATACTTAGGAAAGTTACTCACACATGATTGAGAAACCTTTTAGTGCTAATAAGGGTTGGAATCTTAAAATTAGCCTAGTTAACCTTAATTAGGGGGTGGGGTTATTAGGATGAGAAAGATTGGTGTAGGGTAGGATCTAGGGATAGACTGGAATAAAATTAAATAAGAATTAATTTAATAATGGTTTAGGAAAAAATTAATCATATGGGGAATAAATAAATGAAATTTATTTAAAATGGCTTTTATGGAGCAACTTAATACATTAGGGGAGAGTATTTAAATTAAATTAAAATATATGGAAGGTATGAAAATATTTAATTAAATAGGTAGTTAAATATAGCACATTTAATTAATCATAGTGTTACAAGAAATGTTAACTGCATTAATTAAGTGTTATGGGATGATTTTGGGTGTCTACAACTAGTAAATATTAAAATCAAATCAACTAACCACATTTTAATGGTTAATGTTGTTATAATTTGAGGTTGATGTTATATTTGTTATTGTCATTAATGGTTATCATTGGCATCAACATAACTGATGCATAAATGTGATTTAAATGTAGCATGGTTATTTTTGGTCTTTTGATAGAAGTGTGCACTAGATTATGTGCTTTAATATTTATCCGTATCTATGTCAGTGTTAGTCCCATTTAGTGTGTAACATAGTGTGGATTTTTTGTGTGGGTTTGGGCCTATTTGGAGTGTGTTAGTTGTGCTTTAGTCATAGTAGTTACTATGTAATTTATAGATCTTTATCTATTGGTACTGGGATACGATTCTAAGTGTGTGTAAGAGAATGTCAACCTTTATATTTTTTAAATTTGTAATGTGTAAAAGGGTGTAAGAGTCCATTGCATGTATATTTAATTAATTGATAATTAATCAGTGTTACAAGAAATGTTAAATACATTAATTAAGTGTTATGGGATGATTTTGGGTGTCTACAACTAGTAAATATAAAAATCAAATCAAATAACTATATTCTAATGGTTAATGTTTTTATAATTTGAGATTGATGAAATATTTGTTGGTGTAATTAATGGTTATCATTAGCATCAACATAACTATGCATAGATGTGATTTAAATGTAGTATGGTTATTTTTGATCTTTTGGTAGAAGTGTGCGGTAGTTATGTGCTTTAATATTTATCCTTATCTATGTTGGTGTTAGTCCCATTTAGTGTGTAACATATTGTGAATTGTTTGTGTGGGTTTGGGCCTATTTGGAGTGTGTTGGTTGTACTTTGGTCATAGTATTTATTGTGTAATATATAGATCTTTGTTTATTGGTACCAAAAATCTCAAAGATGGTGTAGTGTGTTGATATGCACAAAGTGTGTTTAGTTGAGAGAGGTCCTCCAAATTTTATTCCTTATCACTGTGGAAATGCTTTAGTGCAACCTATTTCAAATTGATCTAGGTCAAACTTATTGTTGGTATGAGAGAATATATGAAGCACGATGAGTCTTGTATGCAAGTAATATGTGGTGTGAATGAAAAAATGAGGAATATGTGTATTGATGTACATTCAATTTGATGAAATCATTAGAAAACTATTATAATATTTTTGTATTGCATAATTTTAGTGATAGTCACTTCAATGGTGGATTCACTTCTCATTTCTTATATTTTGGTTGTAAGCCTATTCATATTGGTAGTGAGCCTATTGGCATTGACAATTAGCCTCTTTCATATTTTGGGGTAGTTATCTCAACTGACAATAAGCCAAATAAAAATGAGAAAACTTATAATGAGCTCTTGTACAAATCACCTTAATTGGTATTACCTTAACCAATGTTCATTTCATGAGAACTATCTTATCTATAGTTTTTCCCATTTTGAGTTTCCATGTTAATTCTAGTGCTCATTATGTTGATGGTTTTGTACTTTCATTTTCATACCTGTTGTAAATTTTTGTATGCTTGACATGTTTATCTATTTGACGGGATTTAAGAAAATTATTTGATAATAATTGACTCACCCTCCTCTTAGTTACTTGACATGCTCAACAAAGGTTATGTTTTCAATAGATTTGGGCATAATAAAAATATGTGCAAAAGAAACATGTTGAAAATGGATTTATAAATGTGAACGATGGTAGAAAAAATCAATCTTTCACCGGATATATTATGCATGCCAAAAAAAGTGCATAAGGGCATTGAATACAAACTTGGAAGAAAAATAAGTGGTCTACAACAAGGGCCTGCCCATTTTAGTTGTAAAATGTATGCACACATGCTATGTTATGTAGAAAGAGGAGTGTAAAATTCTCTCTTTCAAAAAATGAAACTAAATTGAGAGTAGTCATCTACTATAGTTTATCAAATATGAGTAAGACTATTCCTATGGGATTAGGGAAAACTTTCTCCTCAAACAAATTCCACATGTAACCAAAATTCATTCACAAATGAAATGATAAATAACTAATCCCTTGCCAATTATTTCACTATAACACTAAAAATGGGCACCATAGTTTAGAAGGAAGGAATGAAATGCAACCATTAAGGATAGTTGGGAATCTGTTGAATATGGAGATTTAATTATAATGGATGTTTTCAATATGTCTGAATTATTTTTTACTAATCTCTAGTATATTAATCAATATCACAAGATTTTATGACCAAATATTTGACCTCTATTTTTTTTGTCCAACGCAATTATATACTTTTAGAATCTTTAGTTTTTAAGCCCTATAAAACTTAAGGCTATTTTAGCACTCCCTAAATCTATTGGCCAAGTAATGTTAGCTTTCATTCCATCAAAATCAATTCTAGTTAAATTCACTATCATTATAAATAGAGTTGGACTGATATTGATGCAGGGGCATCTGAGGGTCAAGGCTATTGACTCAGATGTGGGTTTTGGTCGAGATTTACTTCCAGGGGTCATAACTTTTGTCTCGGATGTGGGTTTTAGCTGAAATTTTATAGGCAGTTGCATGAGGAGTTATTTGGATTTTCAATGAACCCAGCTTGATAGGTGGTCATTTTGATATTTTCCCAAGAGCCTGAAATATTTTCTTGACCTCTAAAATAAGCTTTTTGTTTTTTTTCCAATTTTTTTAGAAAATTGCTTTTGTAATAAATCCAAAATCATATTTTTTATTTTGTTAATTAGTCAGTAATTCATCTTGCCTTAGTTGGGGGCTTTTCTTGGGAAAAATCAAGATTCATAGGATGAGTTTTGAAAATTACCAAAAATGGAAAAATCTATTTTTTCTGAAAATCTACCAAATATTGTAATTTTTGGAATTGTATCGAGTAGTTGTTTTCTTTCATTGTAGAGGAAAATTGGAGTTGCAAAAGTTTAATGAAGAATTATGGCATTTTGAAACTTTTGTGTTGTGTCATTTTCTAATTTATTCTTTGAAGAGTTGAGGGTTACATCATATGTTGACTAATACACCTATGTAGTTGCTCTGTGTCAATTTTTGAAAAGCTTAGTAGTTATTAAGAAATATAACTTTGTATGAAATGTTGTATATTGTTAGTCAATATATATAGTTGTTGATGTTTTAAAAAAATTACTTTTTTTCTTAAGTTGTTTTTTAGATATTCTAGTGGATAGTAAGATTTTTAGCAAATTGTACTTATTAACCAAAATAAATGTAATGTAGAGGATGTTAAAATATAACAATTCAATATGCATAGAACATGAACATTGTATCTTAATTTTTAATCCCTTACAATTGTGATAGAATATCATTTTGAGCAACTCACTTTGGAATGTACCTTTGGATATTCCAAATATCTTTTTTTTTTAAGTTTATAACATGTTTAGACATCTCTTCTTAAGGAAGGTTACCCATGTTAGCTATAGAAGAGGTGTATAAAGATGATTATGTCACAATTTTATTCAAATTCAATTGGTTCAAAGGCTTCAATCAATGATATTTTATGACTTTCCTAGGTTTCCACTGATTAGAAGAGTAGGGTGACACAAGGTGACATACTTGACTAAATTTTGATCTTGGCTAGCAAATAATAATTAATAAATCACTTCTAGGGGTCTTGGCTCATAGATTTCCATACATGCTTGACCACTTGCCCACACTAATAGTGAATGTATCACTGACTCTCACATGAGACATGGTTGCGGTGTCGACTCCCATTCACACTACTTCTCTTTATTATCGGTCAAGTTATCTTACTCAAGTAATAGAAACAGGCTCTAAGTCATGGTTGGAAGCTCTATTTCTTAAAATAGTTGAATTTTATGATGATCTTGTAGCTAAAAAGACTCATATTATTGGGATTGAAGGATCATGTGTATGTTAGATTGATGATTCCATGTTATTACATGGTCCTCTTCCTATTGTATGTACATAAGTTATAAATTTGTGCATCAAATTTAAATTTGTATATCAGTTATTAATTTGCATATTCATTAAGTACCTGCATTTCTATTATGAATTTGTATTGAAGTCAACATAAATCATTAGTAATACATAGTAAATGTAACTCTCCAACTTTTAATCATAAAGAGAAAACTATTCTTGCACAAAAGTTGCCTCATATGTAGAGTAAAGAATTTAATTTAATCTAAATAGTGAGGATTATAATACAGATCCTAGTTTGTGAACATTCAATATTATTACCATAGAAAGGTTAATCTAAGCAAGGAATTTGTAACCTATAAAAGTACAATATATAATTACAATTTGGACACAAGTGAATGTAGCCAAATACAATATATGGCACATCAATCACATCACCCAAAAGAAGAAGAAGAATGTTAAGGTTTGAAGATCACTACAAATGTAATGACACTGCCATAGTATTTGTGGTATGTGTTTTCCACATGCATCTATCCTTGTATTAATAACCATAAGTCATGAATAGACATGTCCTTATAAGTTGCATGTCTATTTGTTAATTTATATAATTTATATTATAACATATTTATAATACTATCATTATATTAAATTATCTCATATAATAAAAACACACACACACACACACACACACACACACACACACACACACACACATATATATATATAAAGGATAAAGACATATGAACTGACTAAAACTCTAACACTCCCTATTAGTCAAGAAGTATAAATACATTTTGACAATCAAAGGAAAGGACGGTCAGTATTTTGAATAACCCAAAGATGATAAAAATTTGTCATCTAAGCTCTTAATTATTAAAATAGATAGTATGTATTTACACAAGAAACCCAAAGATAATCAACATGATGACATCTAAGCTCTTAGTTGTTGGGCTCACAAAATGCATAGTTACCTCATACCCAAAATGCATCTATACAAACAACTCAAAGATAGTCAATTTAATGGCATCTAGGCACTCAGTTGTAAGTCTCACAAGATGCATATGAAAGAAATTTCTTTCAAAAGATGAAAACAAAATTACAACAATTTTGGATACAACAAATAATATGAATCTCAATTTATTGAGATTTTTACTTAGGAAACATTGTCATACCAAGATCTTTTCTAAATGTTTTCACTTTGGTTTTGGCAAGGGACTTGGTAAGGATATCAGCAACCTGATACTCTGAATTGATGTAATTTAGCTCAATTGCATTTTTCTTAATCATAACTTGCACATAGTGATATGGTAACTCAATGTGTATAGACCTATTATGAAACACTAGATTTAGAGAGAGTTTAACATAGCTTTGGTTATCACAATAGATCACAGTAGGTTCCAAAGGTTTCTTGAATAGATCAAAGATAAGCTTTCTTAACCATATTGCTTCTTTGGTTTACTCATGAAATGACTTAAAGAATTTATTGCATAACATATATTAGGTCAAATATTTACTAAATACATTAAAGATCCAATAATTTGATGGTAAAGAGTGGAGGCATGATGTAGGAGCACTCAGGGGTCATAACTTTTGACTTAGATGTGAGTTTTGGCTAAAAATTTATAGGCAGTTGTGTGAGGAGTTATTTGGACTGTTGATAAAACTTAGATTGATAGGTGGTCATTTCAACATTTTTCCAAGGGCCTAAAATTTCATCTTGACCTCCAAATTTGGATTTTTATGTTTTTTTTCCATTTTTTTAGAAAGTTTTTTTTAATAAATCCGAAATCATATTCTTGACTTCATAAATAAGTTGGCAATTCATCTTGCCTTAGTTGGGGATTTTCTTGGGAAAATCAAGATTCATAGGATCGGTTTTGAAAATTACCAAAAATGAAAAAAATTATTTTTCCCAAAAAATTGCCAAATATGGTAATTTTCAAAATTCTGATAAGTAGGCATTTCTTCATTGTAGAGATAGAGTAGAGTTGGGAAAATATAAATGAACAATCTGGCATTCTGTAATTTCTATGTTGTCTGATTTTCTACGTTATTGTTGGGCTACATCAAGGCAAGATCTTTAGTTTCTCCATTTAGAAGATTTGTTTCCATGGGTGTCTTCATAGATTTACTTTCCATCATTCCAAATCTTCTTAATATATCCAATGTATAACATATAATTTAGCTAACTAAAGTTGTCACACATCAACATTCCCTCTTAGCTAGGAAGGCTAAACATAAAACATATATTACACTATTGGTAATATTAGGAATGACATGTTCTAAGGATCTCTTTGATCAGAAGATATTCATCATTAAGAAATCACATTTGATATCATGAGTATTGGTCTCCCAGAATATCAACATATGATATTCACCAATTACTCAAATAGAGTTTTGATATCACATATGATATCAAGAGTATTGCTCTCCTAGAATATCGACATCTAATATATACCAAGTACTCAACTAAGGTGTGATATCATATAATGCAATTTATTGTAAGATCATCACCTTACAGTAACTTCATCAAGATCTTCAAGGATCAACTAAAACATATCCTTAATCTATTTCATCAGAGGGATGTGTCAAGCTCCCCCTGAGCATCAATCTCCTAAGCTCTTTATCCAAACTTGTCTTTAACAAAGTGTCAAATTCCCTCTAAATCTAATATCAACTTGTTTTCTTGCAATAACAATCTCAAAGGAAAAGATCAAGGAGAATAGTTCTTATATTATGTATAGGAATACAAAAAAATGTTAATTTGAAAGTTAGTAATCTAACTCATGTCTATTACTAACAACAACATAACATAATTCTTCACTTATATTTTCAAAAATAAAACTAAGATAACATAATACTTAATTTTATATATAATGATGTATAATTACTAGATGCAGCTATCCTCCCTAAAAATTGTACAGTTGACCAATTTTCAAAAAATCAAAAACATCATGGATTTTTTCAAAAATTTCAGCATTTGATCTTCATGATGTACATAGTTTGTAGGTCAAAAACAACAAAAAATTTAGAAAAAAATCACTACATTTTCATGAATTTGGAAAGAAAATTGACTTTGTTTTGTCTTTAGTGCATTTTGTTTGGAGATTAGCCTATCTCATTATTATTTGTATTCCTATATTCATTTTTCCATCAAAATTCACTTAAATGCATATTCAAGATGAAAAGATAGATACTTACCTTGTCTAATAAACCATTCATTTGAATATCACATACCTCTTCCATTTCTAAGTGGATTTGGTGGTCTTTGATCTCCCGTGGAATTATTCCTCCACATCAGAATAGTTAGATTTGAGGGTGAGGGCACCTTAATTTAAAAGTTTTGTTCCATATATGGTTGTGTAACTTTCTAGTTCCCCTCAATATCCAAAGTTCTACCAAAACTAGACATCAGCATCCTTGAAAGTGTTTCTTCTTTGACACCTCCCCTTAAAGGATAGTTCAAATGGGAGTGTAACATTGCTTATAATTTCTCTCCCTCAATGTAAAATTCCCACTCTTATAATGTCAAGAAATTTTGCAACACAAAAAATATGAAAATTTTCATTTTCATCATTTTCTTTATAAATAATCATCCCTCTTGTAGTCAAAGGATGATCCTAGACTGATTTTCTTTTAAGCTCAAGCATAAGAGAGTTCCTCTAATCAAGACTCTATTTTATTAGATTATAAAACTATAAATAATTTTTCTTGATGTATTTTCATCTTCTATAAGATAATTGTGAAATCTCCAAAATTTAATCTCCCTATCCTTTTATAACTTCATTTATTTATTGCTCCCATCATCAATAAGGCTCAGTCTTAATCCAATCTTTTCTCACACTTTGTATTCATGAATGGTTGTGTGTTTTGAGCATCTTCAGTAAGGCTTAGTCTTAATCCACTCTTTTCTCACACTTGTATTCGCGAATGGTTGTGTGTTTTCAATAAAGTATGCACCCAATGAATTTTCTTATGCTTTACTCATTGACAAAAATCTCCCAATGATATTATAATTGGTTTGCCACTTTTGGTGTCCACGTAACCATTCATATTTTGCCTTCAATAATAGGTCAAATACAGAGGCTTTCTCCTATTTTATTTTTCTTTGTTCTAACTATATCAAGTCCAAGCTCATGGTGCATGTACCTCCCGAATTCGCGTGGGGAGTTTAAGGACATATAAAAGTTGACTACAATGATGTATGTTAACCCATCAATGTGACTCCAATTTCCCAATCACATGAAAGTTTTATCCCATTCAGCACTTAGCATCTTTCTTGGTGGGTTGAATGGTGAAACAATATGATTGGTTTGGATTATAACTCCCACTACGCACTCCACGTGATGGAATATTGAACTTATGCTCATTTTTATAAGGGATAGGCTAATCTCCAAACAAAATGCACTAAAGACAAAACAAAGTCAAACAATTTTTTTCTCCACATTCACTAAAATGCAATGATTTTTTTCCAAATTTTTTGTTGTTTTTTACTACAAACTATATAGATCATGAAGATCAAATGCTGAAATTCTTAGAAAAATCCATAATGTTATCAATTTTTTGAAAATTGGTCAACTGTATAGTTTGTAAGGAGGATAGCCGCATCCTTTTTATAATTCCCTTATTTTCTATTTGTTTCAATCCATCTTCTTCTTATATGTGCTCAAATTTCTTTGACTAGAGATACACAACCTTTATCAAATGGGTCTAAATCTATTTTCCTTCCTTAGATAAATTGTCCATTCTCTCCATCATTTTGAACTTTATATAGAGGGTTTTTCTATACCATCTTATTCTACCTATGCTACAGTTGAAGCCCCTAAAGAATAATTTGGTGAGTTACTATCGTTTCTCAATATAATTTCCTATATTGAAACAACAAATGAACATTGACCAAACACATTCCAAGATATGTAAATAAATGTCACGTGAATTTCCTTGATTGATCCTTATGTTTGTGTCTGAGCACACTGGTGATTTATTTAATGTTAAAAGAGTATATACCCATTTTGATGGATTCATATACGTCTATATTCAATGATGTGCCCCAGTCCCCTGGTTTTGTTTTAGCCAATATTTACTAGTACACTATTTTATGCCATGCCTTTCAGTCTATAGTCATTACTTTTTATTTACTCTTACTTGGCATCAAGTTTAATACATACATATTAGTAAAGTCTCCTCAAAATGACATACTAAAGTCTCTTATGATTAGATGGTATATTTAATAATCAATTAACAAGCTTTGAATTGTAATTTTTGTGATTTCCACACAATTTGACAAGATTTTCCAACATTTATGCACCCCATTTTCATGTTTTTGAGGCATACAATCATTACATCCCATGATATTTGAGACAAGCTAATCTTCAGAGAAAATATACTCAAGACAAAATAAAGTCAAACTTTTTTCCTAGATTCATGAAAATGTAGTGATTTTTTTTCCAAATTTTTTGTTGTTTTTTAGTACAAACTATGTAGATCATGAAAATCAAATGCTGAAATTTTTAGAAAAATCCATGATGTTTTTTATTTTTTGAAAATTGGTCAACTATACAGTTTGTAGGGAGGATAGCCACATCCTATTGCAATCACCTTCTCAATCATGAAGACTAGACATCATCCATTGTAGCCATGCTATATATAGTGGTACAATGGCTCTTTCACAAAAATAACTCAACCAAAAGTTACTGCCGCAGATGAAGAGTTCATAACCATTTATTTGTAATGCCCTTCACGTCTACTAATATTGAAATATAACCCTCACAACTCATACAGTCTCCAATATTGAATTTAATACTATAATACAATACTAAAGAGTTGATATAATATTTCTATGTTACTTATCACGCCAAGTATCTCCATTAGTGTCTGATGCAACACAAGATGTAAAAAAACACAAACCTTAAGGTAAAGTCCACTTGTTATAAGATCTTATCATTGCTCTTAACCTAAGCAAGATGGATATAAGCCTGATTGTGAAAATTCTTATTTTCTATTCAATTTACATGTACAACTAGGCTCTGATACCATGTTAAGGTTTGAAGATTGCTGCAAATGTAAAGACACTGCAATAGTATTTGTGGTATGTATTTTCCAAATGCATCTATCCTTGCATTAATAACCATAAGTCATGAACTAACATGTCTATTGTTGATTTATATAATTAATATTATAACATATTTTATAATACTATTATTATATAATCATAATAAATAAAAATAATATTATGTATTATTATTCTATTAAATTATTTCATATAATAAACACACATATATAAAGGATAAAGACATCCTAGAAGGAGGAGGAGGAGGAGGAGGAGGAGGAAGTGATGACAACATAAATATGGAAAATATTGATTAAATAAAATTCTTAAGGGTCTCAAGTAACCATTCTCACTTTAGAAATACCTTATCTCAACAAAGCACTAATTATCAACAATGATGTGATGAGTAGGTAGCAGTTACCAATAAGTTGTACTACCTTTTTCCATAATAAGCATACAAAGTGCAAAGAGTAGAAGTTCTCAGAGGATATAGAATAATTAAGAAATAAGGTCTAAAGGCATTTCTTGTCTTGATACGCTAATATTAAAAAGGTCTGATCATGAGGCATGAGCATAGCACTGTGTATTGGCTTTCAACTTCATCGCAAACAAGATGTGAACCAAGAGTAGGAATATGGATTGTAAAAATAACTATGCTCCTATGTGTCCCGCTCAAAAGTAATAAACCAATACTGCTCTGATACACTCTCCACACAACTTCTAATGAATTTTTTGTCTCTTAATAGATCTCTCCAAGCACAACATAGAGCTCACATCCTAAAGAAACTATGAGGAGGCAAGAATGAAAAAATCCTTTCCATCACTATGAGGGGCAACATTTTCCATAATCTTAGATCCATATTGTCAACCCATACCTCTTCTGTTTTACTAATTTTTGCACTTGTTTTTGCCATAGACCATGAGCTGGTTCACACTCTGCAAGACTATACCAATTCACTTGTATTTAACTAGTTTATTGCATGGGGTAGGGGTCGATCCCATTATGCAACTGAAGGATTAAGAATGACTTTCAAATGAGGCTAGGAGAAACTATAGTTATTATTAAATTCAGTGTCACTATGCCTCCTTACTAAACCATTGTCTTAGTAAACCATTAAAAGAAAAGTCAACCCCAACTCTTGTTGTCAAATTATCATGAAATGTCAATCAAGAGGGCACCCGCTAAGGTGCACTATTAAATTTTTCCATCAAATTTAAAGTCTTCAATGAAAACCAATTTTACTTTGAATTCAAAAATTTATGGATACCTAGAAAATGGTAGTTGTAGTCTTGGCATGGGCATATCATTAAAAAGGAAATCCACCTTCTCGATAGAGGAGACCAGGAAATTTAATGTTGTTTACTACTCATTAGATGTAGGATGGGTGACCTCCTGGGAAGTCCCAATGCTTCACCCTTGTGAGCATCACCTAGATCTAATGAGTGCTAAGTGTTCCATTTATTCTCATCAAAGATGGATTCATGTTGAATCACTACTCATCAAACATGGGTCAGTGAGTTTGACTTGAAAATACATAGTTAAATCTTGATAGCAATATCACAATTTGACTTGTTGTGGAAATTATCTCCTTATGGATTGATGAGCTTAATGGGCTTTCTAATGAATGGTTCATAAGGCACAATGCTTGGTGAAGGTTTTGCAAATGGGGTTGAGAGATTTGGGTTTAACCATGGAGGAAACTCCATAGTTAAGCATGCTCGAGCTAGAGTAGTACTGGGATGAGTGACCTCTCGGGAAGTCCTAATGCTTCACCCCTATGAGCATCACCTAGATCCAATGATTGCTAACTATTCCATGTATTCTCATGAGATATGGATTTATTTTGAATCGCTACTCATGAAACATGGATCAATGAGTTTGACTAAAAAATCACACAGTTAAATCCTGATAGCAATATCACAATTTGACTTGCTGTGGAAATTATCTCCTACTTATCAATTGATGAACTTAAGGGGAAATCTAATGAATGGTTCATAAGGCACAACACTTGGTGAAGGTTTTGCAAATGGGGTTGCAAGCTTTCAGTTTAACCATGGAGGAAACTTCATAGTTAAGCATGCTCAGGTCAGAGTAGTACTAAGATGGGTGACCTCCATGGAAGCCCTGGTGCTTCACCCTTGTGAGCATTACCTAGATCCAATGAGTGCTAAGTGTTTCATTTATCTCATGAGAGATGGATTCATGTTGATTATAGATCTCACATTTAGTCCTCCATTCTTCTTGGCATTCATCCTCTTCATCTCTGACAACTTGTTCACCCTTCAAGCCTTCATCACCTTAAGCCTTCTTTCTTTGTATGCCAACTACAGACTCTTCTATTCAGCCACCATATGAAGCAACACCTTAGACTTCTTGTCTTCCTTAGGTTCTTGCACATGAAAACATTGATTCTAGCTTGTTATCTCTATAAATAGAGAATTTAGATCTTTTTCCACTTAACCACAATTGTCCATGCTAGGGTTAGGTAAGATTCAATTAATCTACCCATCTTTCCATTTTATTGCCTTCTAGAAACTTCCTCTACAATCCTCTTTGAATTTTCCTCAAAATGGTTTATCTTGAATTCTATGTGATTAGCTCATCATAATTATCTTTGACACGCTTCACATAATTCAAGAAATTAACTTTTTTCAGCTCAAATTTGTTAAATCTTCTATCTAAAACATTTTACTAGCACTTAGAAATAACACTTTGTTTGCTCAAAAAAAACTCTCTTATGATGCTAGGCAAACACTAGGTTTCTCGGTAGCCAATAAGTTTTCACCAATGCTTAGCACATACTAACTTTATGTGCCAAGCATCGGTGAAAACTTAATGGCTACTGAGAAACCTAGATGAGCAAAAGATTATACTGTCAGGAAAGAAAATAGGCATGATATTCATCAATACCAAATAATGGTGATTCCTTTTCTATCACCAAAGTGTGGGCTAAAGATTTATGTTGATATCATTAGAATTGAATAACAATCCATAAAAGAGATATATGTTTAAATCAAAGATGTCTATCACTACCCAAGCATTGAAACTCTTGCATTACCATCAAAGAATAACATAGCAGCATTTATAGTTAGACAACATCTAGGATACTCATGCAAATGAAGTTGAGTATAGACAACTCCTCTCCAGAAATCACAACCACCTTGCGTACCACATATGGTACATTGCTTATGGTAGATAATATTCAAGGAGTTGGTGTACAGATTGAGACTATTCTTCAACCTACTCTTGGAGAAAGATTTAGCCAAATTCTTATTGTTAAAGTTAAACAAATGGATAGGTGTTTTCATGAGTAGTTGGTTGATGGAAGATGTATGGATATCCATCAAGGTGGAAAGGATAAAGAGATCTTTTGTAGCTTTAAAAGCATCAACCATTTGATAATGTGGAGGCATAGAACATAGGTATGCGAACTATTTTGATGCCCCAAATAACTATGATCACATGGATTACTACGAATGCAATATATGAGTAGAAAATGAAATTGCTAAACAGGATTTTAGAAAATAATTATAAATCCTTTGTTAGCATTCTTTATGCATGTACTAATGTGGGCATTGTGGAACATGTGGAACAAGGTATGTACATTTATGGAAGTAGATGCAAGGCATGTGAATGTGTCAAAGAAATGTGATTTTATAGTTTGCAATGGTGGTAAGAATATGTACATGTAAGGAAGAAAAGGTATGTAGAATGCTTCCTAAATTAATATTGAGGATGATTATGCACATTTCAGCTTAATTATCACAGAGATCTCAAGAAATACACAATAACATAATCAAAATAACAATGAACACATGAACATAGTAATTTTTGTGGGAAAACCCTTCCAAGAGAAAAAATTCACCTTCCAAAACCTACATAGTTTTTTATCAAATCAAGATAATTATAATACACTTGCAATGCAAGTTCTTACAGAAGCGCATCACCACAACTCGAACTCGGAGAGTCACATTCTAGCACCCAACCTTGCAAACAAAATTTGATGATCAAAACTCCTCCCCAAGCCCTCATTTTATAGTGATTTTACAACCTAAAAACCACTTGTGGTTTTACAAAACCATTTGCTTAACCACCATGACACATGTTGCCCATTTTGGCATTTACATTTTCAAGATGGAAAAACAACCAAGCTAAAATAGTAATCCCGTCCAAAATTTTGTCCCCTAGTTTAGACCCCCATAGAAGTCATATAATGAGTCACCAACACTCTAAAAATGGCCCTCTTATATTCTACTATGGAAAAGGCACATTTCAAACTATGTGTTATGAAAACTAGTGTGCAAAGATCATTAAGAAATTGAAAAACATTCACAAACCAATCACATACCAACATACAGATTTGACAAAGAAAAGCATGTAAAAGGGAATGCAAACCACTAAGTTGCACTCCAAGCTTCCCTTGATGGGTAGATGTGTCCAAGATTGTGGATATGTATTCTCAAGTGCGCCTCAAGTCTTCAATAGATGGGAGATGGGATGTGAAATGGGTGTGGATTTGAGCACAGTAAGGATGTATTGGATGACTTTGTTCTTCAAAATGGCATTATGACTTTAGCTTCAAGAGTGGATGATTTGTGAGCGGAGAGGGGTTCAATTTATAGGCCAAAGGAGGTGAGGATAAGGGGCCAAGGTGCAAAGTGGAGGAAGGATGAGGGGTGGCTAGGATGCAAGGAGAGGTAAGAACATGGATTTTTCTTTCTCAAATCCATAGACTTGTGACAAGTGTCACAAGGAGAGAGGATGTGAGAGGATGGGGAAAATGGAGGGAAGGAGGGGGGACAAAGGAGTTATTAGTGGGATCGAGTAATGTAAGATCATGTAAGGGATATGTAAGAAGCCATTAAGTCTCTATAAGGGCATTTAATGCATGTGGGTGGGGGTATAAGAGGTTATCTAACTTTGGTTTAGCTTAGGAATTCTTAATCTAGAATTAAAGTTGTGCATATGATTAGGGTGGGGATTAGGCTTGGATTAGAGGGGGATTAGAAGGCAAGTGGCATGTTAGAGGGATGCAAGTGGGTTTATTAGTTAGTTAAATAGGATTAGTATGGGTGAATGGGTTGTATTTAGTTAGTAATGGGCATTAGGATTTAATAAAAATGTATTTATTAAATCCAAGGGGATTCTAGGATTAAATTAAATAGATATTATGCATTTATTTAATTTAATAGAAGAATGGGGATTTAATTGATAATTAGAGCATTGATTGTTATTTAAATTTATCAATTGGACTATAGTCAATTGAATGAATTAATTAACTAGGGGATGACATTGGATTAATTAAATATTAAATACTTAATCAAAGATGCCTTAGGAGATGAATAAATGGGATTACTTAAATGATGTAATCAGATTCAGGTGTCTACACTAACAACTCATAGATCTATTTTCAATACATAAACATGTGGAAAACTACCACAAACCAATTTTGGAATTCTCTAGAAAAAAGCTTGCAAGGTTGAGACATATTTCTTGACATTCTCCCACTTGTTGAACACCTTGCAAGATTCAAAAGACCCAAAGTATCATGAACTTAATAGCTAGGGGTTGAGAGGCCCTTAGACTCTGAACATCATCTAAAATTATATGTACTTATGGGCTTAGTTAATGCATCAGCAACATTTGCCAAAGTTTCTACCTTCTCCAGCTTCACCTTGCCATTCTCATCCATATCTCTCACAAAATGATATTATACATCAATGTTCTTGGTCATGGCATGAAATGTAGGGTTCTTCACTAGGAAAATTGCACTCTGATTGTCACTGTAAATTGTTATTGCACCCTATTTGAACTCTATTTCTAAACACAATCTCTTCAGCCAGATGGCTTTCTTATAGGCATGAGTAGTTGTCATATACTTTACCTCTGTAGTGGAAAAAGTGACTACATCTTGTTGCTTGCTCATCCAACTAATTTTACCACCAACAAATGTAAATACACATGCACTAGTGGATCTTCTTCTATCAACATCACTGACTTAGTATGAATCGACATAGCCTTGAATATCTAAGGAATGCTCATTTCATGTTCCATGAAAATATATAAGTATCTTGAGGTACCCCACAAATATCTAAAAACTCTTTTTATTGCATCACAATGTGCTCTTCCTGGATTAGACATGTAATAAGAAAGTACTCCCACTACTTGAGAAATGTTTGGCTTTGTACAAACCATAACATACATCAAACTTCTAATAGCACTTTGGTATGGTGCTCGATTCATACCTCCATCTCTAATGGGGATGTAGGGCACTATGAGCTAGAAATCTTTGTTCCCATAGTAATAGAAACACTCAATGATCCAAGGAATGCTCATTTCATGTTCCATGAAAATATATAGAGTATTCTAAGGTACCCCACATATATCTAAAAACTCTTTTACTGCATCCCAATGTGCTCTTCCTGGATTAGACACATAACAATTAAGTACTCCCACTACTTGGGCAATGTCTGGTTTTGTACAAACCATAACATAAATCAAACTTCCACTAGCACTTTGGTATGGTACTTGATTCATATCTTACATCTCTAATGGGGATGTAGGACACTGTGAGCTAGAAAGCTTTGTTCCCATAGTAACAGGAACACTCAATGGTCTAGAATCTTGTATGTTAAATCTTCTCAAAATAGAAAAAACATACTTACTCCAACCTATCCAAAGCTTTCTATTTTTCCTATCTCTTATAATCTCCATTCCCAAAATGTGCCTTGTTGCACCAAGATCTTTCATTTCAAACTTTGTTGAGAGTTGGGATTTTAACTTTGCAACCAAACCTTTTCCTTTGGCAATAAACAACATGTCATCAACATATAAGGTAATAACCACAAAATGATCACCACCAGACTTGAAATATATACAGTGATCATATTTAGACCGCGCAAATCCAAAACTCAACACATATGTATCAAACATCTGGTACCACATCCTCGGACTTTGTTTTAAACCATAGAAGGATTTCTTCAACTTACAAACCAAATGACATTAACCTTCCACCACATAGTGCTCTGGATGTGTCATATAAATTTGTTCCTCCAAATCTTAATGAAGGAAAGCAATCTTCACTTCCATCTATTCAACTTCTAGATCATAAGAAGTTGCAATAAAAAGTAAAAATCAAATGGATGTCATTTTGCTAGAAGAGAAAAACAAATCACCATAATCAACTCTTGCAACTTAGGAGTAACCTTTTGCAGCAAAACGTGATTTATACTTCTTAATGTATCCATCTAAACCTGGATTTTGTTTGAACACCCATTTACAACCAATAAGGTTTCATCCTTCAAGCAATGGTACAAGGTCACCTGTGTCATTTCTCTTAAGATCCGCCATCTCTTAATCCATGGTTATTTTTCAGGACTCTAAATTATTCATACCAAGAGCCTCTTCTACAAATATCAATTCATTCATTACTACATTTGGGCCTAAATTGCAACGGCCAACTATCACAATCATGACAGGAACCTATCACCCAACCAACATCAAGAGGAATTGGCTCCCTTCGAATAGGCATCAAACTTTTGATGTCGTAAGTTGTGACAACAAGGGCAAGCATCACAATTTTGATGGCCATAGGTGCAATAAACTAAGCTAACATACTAGCAAACCATTCATTTTCATTGCCATAATTGTGACGAAAATCTATCAAAGACGCCATCACAATTTTAAAGTCTATACATTAAAAATTCTATGGCCCCCATGGCAAGTCATCGAAAACTTGTGTTGCAATTAAGATGGGCATGTGGCAGGAATGCAAAGTTTCCATCATAATTGTGATGACCTAGTGTATTAAATTAAAAAAATTGGCAAAAAATGTTGAATAGCTATGATGCAATCATAGGTTAATATTGTCATGCAATCATAGGTTAATATTGATCTTCACTTGGTTTCGAGAATAGTTTAATATTCTCTACTAATCAGGGTCAACCACATGAAGATGGAAGCTCATTTGGCCCCACACCCCACCCCCCCTTGAATATCTAAATTCCTTATAAACATCTAAAATCTTTAGGAAAGGATCAATCTTTAATTTTACAAAAAAAAATTCCAAACCTACAAAAGTGACATCATTTTCCCATCTTCTAGTGCATGTCATTTTTCCATCGTATCCAAAATAAGATTATGTCACTCTAAATTGAGAATGCACATGTAGTTGCATTCAAATGCAAGGACAATAGATGGAGCTGAAAAAACCCAGTGCATTTACATTTATTTAATAGGTCTATGCAAACATCTAAAGCTCCATCTAATGTCATATGCATATGAGTTGAGATTGCATATTGAACTATGGTGTCTTTCTACATTGCCTGAAACCAATAGATTCACACAGTTAGTTGTCATACAATATAGGTTAATGTTGAGCTTTGCTTGGTTTTGAGAATAGTTTAATATTATCTACTAAGTAGGGCTAGCCACGTGAAGGTGGAAGCTCATTTGGCCCCAACACCCCCCCCCCCCCCCCCCCCGCCCCACCAAACATTTAAATTCCCCATTAACATATAAAGTATTTAAGAAAGGATCAATCTTTAAAGTACAAAAAAAAGTTTCAGACCTGTAAAAATGAAATCATTCTCCCATCTTCTGGTGTATGTCATTTTTCCATCACATCCAAAAGAAGATTATGCCACTCTGAATTGAAAATGCACGTACAGGTGTGTTCAAATGCATGGACAATAGGCAAAGCTAATAAAACACAATGCAATTACATTTATTTAATAGGTCTATTAAGTTTTTTAAAAATAGACCATCATGAACAATGTTTGTGATGGTCTATAACTTAAAATACCTAATTAAAGGCCTCTAACAAAAATGCAAACCTGATGTGTTTTTCAGCTTTGCCTAATGTCATATGCATATGAATTGACATTTCTTATTGAACTATGGCATCCTTTTGCATTGCCTAAAACTAAGAGATTCGCACAATTAGTTGTCATACAATCATAGGTTAATGTTGAGCTTCACTTGGTTTCGAGAATAGTTTAATATTATCTACTAATTAGGGTTAACCACGTGAAGATGGAAGCTCATCCCCCCCCCCCCCCCACTATCTCCCCAACATCTAAATTTCCTATTAACATCTAAAATCTTTAAGAAAAGATCAATCTTTAAAGTACCTAGAATGTCCTCATTGCCTCCTACTACTCTTAGGGGAAGTCCATTTTCATTGCTCATGAGAAATTCATCACACGGGTACATCCACGAATGTCCTCATCACCTCTTGCATAAAATGAATCCAATATTATAAAATGCCCCATAAGAAATAATAGTTCAAGTAAAATAAACACATGAAAAATGATAGAGAATAAGAGGAATCTACTTACCAATAGGCATTGCCATCGCATCTATGGCCATGCTACCTGTTGAGTGAGTTTTATTGTTTTTCTGTTGTGCCAAGATCTTTATTTACACACACACACACACACACACACACACACACACACACACACACACACACACACACACACATATATATATATATATATATATGCATATACATATTTATATATGTATATACATACATACATATACAAAGATCACAAGGGCACAGCAATGAAATGTAGCAATCACAAGGGCACATACATACATACATACATATATGCATATATGCATGCATACATATATACATACATATATATACATGCATACATACATGTATTTATGTATGTATGTATACATAAAGATATTTTTTAAGGTGCTAAGTGACTTACCTCAAGATCCTTTGTAAAAATAATGCAAACCAGGAAAAATGGGCATAGTTCACAAGAAATTTTACAAAAACATATCATAGCATATTATTGGAAAGAAATAAGCCATAACCCAATTAAATGGGTCTAGTTTTTGATCAGTTGGGTTGATATATATGTATATTTAACTGGGTGATGGCTTCTGCAAGGGAACATGCCTCATGATTATGGTATTTATACAGAAGCAGAACTTGCTTCTTCAACTCCTTACACTCAACTCTTCACTAAAGTTATTCTTCGAGCAGTGAGAATAGCTACTACAAATTCCTAGGAGCCAAGGGACCCTAAACCTATGCTATATTTTTTGGAGACATGGGCGAAGTTTCTACCAACTTTAGTAATTCATAACATTCTAGATCATATAGTGATGCCCAAATTAATATCAATAGTAGATACTTGGGCTCCTCGTAGGGAGAGTGTGCCAATACATGTATGGTTACATCCTTGGCTTCCATTCTTAGGTCAATGTATGGAGCCTTTATATCCAGCCATTCGTTATAAATTAGGGAATGCACTTCATGCCTAGCATTCAAGTGATGCATTTGCATATGCAATTTTATCACCTTGGAAAATTGTATTTGATCCTGCTAGCTGGCAACAGATGATTGTTCATTTTATTGTACCTAATCTTACGATAGTTCTACAAGAATTTGTAATCAACCTAGCTAATCAGCAACTAGACCAATTTAACTAGGTTATGTCTCGGTCATGTGCAAATCCCATTTATCATATGGCTGCAATGTTGGAGGCATCATTTTTTATTTTTGTAGGATATGGAGGAAGAGCAGTGGTGTTGGAAAACATGAAAACTTAATAATGTGAAGTCACCTTGGAAAACATATCATCGAAAATGTTCATCATGACCTTTTTTGCTTCTACATATTTTTGCATGGAGCCTTCACACACCTAGTGCTCACAAATGTCTACTTAAGAATGTATGTGAACCTATAATGCACTGCTATGTGTTGAAATATGTAGAAAATCATATAATCCTTTGCAACATGAGGTCTCTCACTTGGTGTGCTCATTCATTAAGTTAAGCACCCAAGTTTGTATTTCAAATCATGACTTGTCTATTTTTGGCTTAAGAACTAATACAATAGCCTAGAAAGAGTACCTAAGAAGAGATGGATCTCACATTCATTCATTATCACATGAAGTAAAAAACCATTATGAGCATCCATAAAATAATCTCATAATGTCCAAAGCTAACATCTAACATCAATTCATCCTTTAACATTCATTAATAGTATCACATAAACACATAACATTCAATAACATGTGAAATAAGGTATTTAAACATGCCTCAACCAATTAGATTTAATTTTGGATCACCTACCTAATTAGTTTGGAATTTTGTTCTCACCAAAAATCATAAAATGTAAGAACAATTGTGCCAATAAGAGCATAAAAAGATCATTATCATGCACCAATTATGTTTTTAGCTCTTTTGGCACAATCATTCGTACATTTTTTTGGCTCAATCTCCAACTGGTCAGTATGTGTTTTGAAAAATTATTCTTGGACTGTGAGTCAGGAAAAAGAGAAATATCAAACTTGAAAAAGATGTACATAAATGTAATTAATTTTTAAACTTCAATTTTATCAACTTACAAAGAGAAGCATAGAATTATAAGAAACTATTGTGGTTTGTACTATTTGAAAATTATAGTTACAAGTGATAAAGGTATATACCTTTGATTTAGAGAGCTCAAATAATGAAAATGAAATATTGTAGAAGGTGCAAGCTCAATTGCCCCCCCCCCCCCCTCCCACCATGTGGATGGCACTATTAAGTAGAGAATAGTTACATCCATACATACATGCATACATGGTTAAGTGCTACCTAACTATGTCCAAGGTGTTTACACATTGGAGCCATACTCTACCTAACAGGCTACCTACATACCTATATCCACGGGATCAAGACCCTTGAACTACTCACTCTAATGAATACATAGTTCTGGTTTCTAATTGTTTTGATGTAGTTGAATTAGTATAACCACTAGTGAGCTTTACTCACCTAATACATCTCTTCACCATCATACATCGACTCGAGCGAATCAGGTGGTTTTCTATAATTACAATATTATAATACCCCGATGCAACCTTTGTGTTGTAGTTGACAGTTAATTTAAGGTTAATCTATATATGTCCTAACTTACTTCTTATATAGTTATGTTTAAAAGCTTGTGACAATAATCAATGGACCTAAATAGACCAATCAAGTTAATGCTAAAACACAAAGTTTATCCTTCTATTTTCAAAAGTTAGGTACACTAGGTACATATAATGTATTATAATATAAGCCTCATGAGTTAACATATAATGTCTTAAAATAGTTAAGTGCTACCTAACTATGTCCAAGGCGTCTGCACGCTAGAGGCATACTCTACCTACTAGGTTGCCTACATACCTGTATCCATGGGATCAAGGCCCTTGAACCACTCACTCTAACAAATATGTAGTTTTGGTTTCTTATGTTTTAATTTACTTGTATTCCTATAATTACTAATGAGCTTTACTCACCTAATACAGCTCTTCACCATCATACACTCACTCTGGTGAATTAGACGGTTTTCTATAATTATAATACTATAATAGCCTAGTGCAACATTTGTGTTGTAGTTTACAGTTAATGTAATGTTAACCTATATACATCCTAACTCACTCCTTATATAGTTATGTTTAAAATCTTGTGACAATACCTATGGCCATGCTACATTTTGAGTGAGTTTTATTGTTTTTTTGTTGTGCCAAGATCTCTCTGTTTATATACATGCATACATACATATACCCATATATATACATATACATATGTATATATATACATATACATATGTATATATATACATATACATATGTATATATATACATATACATATGTATATATATACATATACATATGTATATATATACATATACATATGTATATATATATACATATGTACAAACATAAATACATACATACATATATAGAGATCACAAGGGCACGCCAATGAGATGCAGAGAATAAAAGGACACGGTAACAAAATCCTAGATCTCCACTGATCTCCACAATCCACAAGATCTCTCTATATATACATACATACATATACATACATATATATACATACATATATACATATACATACATACATATATATACACATACATACATACATACATACATCTACATATGCAATTTTATCACCTTGAAAAATTGTATTTGATCTTACTAGCTAGGAACAGCTGATTGTTCATTTTATTGTACATAATTTGATGACATTTCTACAGGAATTTGTAATCAACCCAGCTAATTAGAAACTAGACCAATTTAACTAGGTTATGGCTTGTTTCTTTCTAAAAATATCTGCTATGATATGTTTTTCTAAAATTTCTTACCCATTTTTCAAAGTCTGCATTATTTTTGTGCAAGATCTTGAGCTAAGTCACTTAGCATGAGTTAAGTGAGCTTTATTGTTTTATTATTTGGATTCTAGAATATGCGCTTTGTTTTATCATTGGCTTTGTTCAATTCTTGATTTGAATGAAGTAACAAAGTGGTTTTTAGGGTGGAAAGGACTATATAATGAAGAGGAAACTTGAATGTTGAAATGTTGAAATGAAAGTTATCAAGGATCCAACACCTATGGCAGAGTTGCAACACAATGTGAAGTTGATTTTAGATATAAACAAAACAAGCAAAAAAACATGACATAAATCATTCACCATTTGTTTTGATTGTGGAGAGTTGTGTGCGAAAGAGGGTGGAGAGCTCTGAACAAGGGTGGAAAGCTTTTAATGTTGGTAGAGATTTTATTGTTGTGCCCTTTTGATTGTTGCATTTCATTGTCATGCCCTTATGTTCTCTGCATTTATTTTTTGTGCCCTTGCTAGAGATCCATGGAGATCTAGGATTTCATTGTTGTGTCCTTTGTTATCTCTTGATTTCATTTCCATGCCCTTGTGATCTCTGTGCCCTTGCTTTGTGATTTCGTTGTCATGTCTTGCCCTTGTGATCTGTGTGCCCTTTGCAGTACTACAACATTTGGGGTCAGATAGTGGTGTAATTTGTGGTGTTCAAGCCCAAATGTAGTAGTGCTTGCTCTGCAATTTTTTTCAAGAGGAGAAGAGGTACCTATGTAAATGTTCTTTTCTTTTTCCTTCTAAACATGTATCTCTTTATATTTCCCCTAGCAGGTGATTAGAGAAGCTTCTCTTTATGTATATGTATTTGTATACATACATAGATGCACACAAATATGTGTGTGTTTATGTACATATGTATGTATATACAAAGAAGCTTCTCTTTATGTATATGTATGTATATATATACATATGTACACACACATATGTGTGTGTATGTGTGTATATATAGTGATCTCTTTGTTTATATACATACATACATAGACACACATATGTGTGTGTGTATTTATGTATATATACACACATATATATATACATATGTATATATACACATATATATACATATGTATATATACACATATATATACATATGTATATATATGTATATACATACATATACAGAGATTACAAGGGAACAACAATGAGATGCAGAGATACATATATACATACATACATAAATCTACATATGCAATTTTATCACCTTGGAAAACTATATTTGATCTTTACTCAATCAAAAAGAGATGATATAATTTGTAAGTAAGATTTTTGCATACTTAATTTGGTATGAATAGTTTTGATTGAATTTTTCTGAGGAGAGAGTCTACTCATGATGATAATGGCTCCATGTATTGGGTCTTTAGAGGAGAGAGACTTACAGAAGATTAGATATTGTTTATGGATATGGGATGATTCATTTGTGATGCCAATATATCCTCCTCCATATTGAATTTCTATATCATCAATTTTCTACATACAAATAACTGGACTTGGTCTTCTAAAATGGTGGGACTAAGATATAAACCTCAAACAAGGGTTGTGTTCCAAGGTGGGTTAGGAGGAAAATGGTTGTGTGAATGGGTAATTAGGCAAGTGCAAAAAATCAGGGTGTCAGTTGCAAGTAGTTTCATTAATTTGATAAGGGAATCAGCTTTGAAAGCTGGATGATCAAGATTGACATGTCCATCCTTATGATAGATGTCTCTATCTCATAATAGAAAATTACCTCAAATGACAAGCGAAAAATTATTAAATATATGGAAAATTAGAAGAACATTCACCTATAATATTTTTGAAGGACATAATAAAAATATAATTGGGTGGAAAAAGCCATGAGCTATGTAGCTCCACATAGTGGCTATTCCACTCTCCAATAGTGGAAACTCTTCATGTTAAATATGAAGATCTCGAAATTAAAAAAGATAACTAATCTTTTGTGTTTTAGTGATAACAAATATGCAAGTATAATTTTAAGAAAAATAATAGTCTTAAACATATATGATTAAATAAAATAAACAAGACTACTAGTTGTAGCTCTATAATTCTAGTATTTTTATTATGTTAAACAAAATGTTCAATAAAACAAGTATGAAGTAACATAAATGGATCATCTGCTTGATCCTATTATGACTTAATGTGAATGCTTTTGATCATTACCTGGACGATAGTATGCATGAGATCTTTACTCAATCACCAAGAGATAATATAATATGTAAGTACAGGTTTCTGCAAACTTAGTTTGGTATGATTAAATTTGATTGAATGCAAGGATAATTGCTTGTGTGAATTCAAGACATGAATGATTAATTTAATTTAGCACAAGTACTATGCAAGTGTATCTATGCAGACAATCATCATAATCAGTTATCCTTGAATCTGACCAAAGCTATTATATATGAACAAGATATACATGTTTAGAAGGAAAAGAAAAGAACATTTACATAGGTACCTCTTCTCCCCTTGAAGAAAATCATAGAGCAAGGGCACAAAGATGACAAGGGAACAACAACAAAATCCTAGATCTCCATTGATCTCCACCAATGTTCAAAGCTCTCCACCCTCGTTCGGAGCTTTCCACTCTCTTTCACATGCAACTCTCCACAGTCAATCAAAACAAATGGGGAATGATTAATGTTGTGTTTTCTTTTGTTTTTTGTTTATAATCCATTATCTAAAATCCATAAGATCTCTTTGTATATATACTAACATGCATATGTACATACATATATATACATACATACATACATGAAAGCAACAATGGACTTTCTAAGAGTTTATAATTATTCAACAAAATTAATGTTTTACAAGAAAATGCATCTGAAGAATTGTTAGCTCAGTTTCAACAACATGGTGTTGAAATAGTACAAAAAGTGCTCGACATAAGAGGTCCACAAGTGAGGGTGTTGACCAATCTTAAAAACTTGAATGCTGAAATGAAAGCTATTGATTATCAAACACCTATGCTAGAGTTACAACACATTGTGAAGTTGATTTTAGATAAGGTAGAGGTAGATATTCAAAAGTTTGATAATCAAAATTTAAGGCACGAGAGTGAAGGCGAAGGAGCATCTTTAGAAAGAGAATGAGAAGGAGTAGCTTTAGAAAGAGACTACACGACAAAAACAATAGCTAGACAACATAAAGGATATTATGGGAGCCACTAGATAAAATCTAGGAAAGTGTTGTGGTAGGTACTATGACATTGGAAATAGAAATTAAATTGGTGTAGTTGTTGATTAACTGGGTTGATTACTTCATTATTATATGATCCAATGGTAATGTTAGTTATTATTTTGACATACATGAAAACATTATTGTCATTCATTATTATATATACATACATACATGAAAAAAAATGTACTTTCTAAGAGTTTACAATTGTTCAAAAAAAAAAAGTTTTACAAGAAAATGCACTTGAAGAATTGTTAGCTCAAAAGCAAGAACATGGTGTTGAAACAGTACAGAAATTTTCTAACATGAGAGGTCCACAAGTGAGGGTGTTGACCAATCTTGAAAACTTAAATGCTGAAATGAAAGCTATCGATGATCAAACACCTGTGCCAAAGTTACAACACAATGTGAAGTTGATTTTAGATAAGGTAGAGGCAGATATTCAAAAGTTTGATAATCAAAATTTAAGGCATGAGAGCGAAGGAGGAGTGGCTTTAAAAAGAGTAGGGGAAGGATCAACTTTAGAAAGAGACTACACAGTAGAAACAATAGCTAGACAACATAGAGGATATTATGGGATAATGGGAGCCACTAGATAGAATTCAGGAATGTGTTGTGGTAGGTACTATGACATTGGATCACTTGCAAGTGTCTTTGAGAATTTACAATTCAAATATAAAATTCTTATAACAGTGTGTCAAGGTTGGGAACCACTTCAACATCCTTTGCATCATTTAGAGGAAATGTCATTGTGATAGAGCCTTCTACAAGGGAATGAGCCTCGTGATTATGGCATTTACACAAAAGTGCTTCTTCAACTCCTTACACTCAACTCTTCACTAAAGTCATTCTTCAATTCCTTGCATATGCAATTTTATCACCTTGGAAAACTGTATTTGATCTTGCTACCTAGGAACAACTAATTATTCATTTTATTGTACCTAATCTAATGACAGTTCTATGGGAACTTGTAATCAACTAGCTAATCAGCAACTAGATCCATTTAACTAGTTATGGCTAGATTCTTTCTAAAAATATCTGCTATGATATATTTTTTGTAAAATTTCTTGTGAACTCTACCCATTTTTCCTAGTTTGCATTATTTTTGTGGAGGATCTTGAGATAAATCACTTAGCATGGGTTGAGTGAGTTTTAGTTTTTTTTTTTTTTTGGATTCTAGAATATGTAGGCAGTTGGATCAATTTTTCTATTGTGCTAAGATGTAATTAGTACCCAAAAGAATATCTCTAAATATACATGTTCAAAAGAATATATAAAGAGATACCTATTTAGAAGGAAAAGAAACCAACATTTACATATGCTTGAAGAAAATTGCAGAGCCAGGGCATGGAAATGAAATCGCAGAGCAAGGGCGCAACATGGCAATGAGATTGCAAAGAAAGGGCATGACATGGTAACATAATTGTAGAGCAAGGGGCACGGCATTGAAATCACAAAGAAAGGGCACGGCAATGAAACACAAAGATGACAAGGGCACAATAACCAAATCGTAGGGCAAAATCGCAAAGAAAGGGCATGACAACGAGATGTAGACATCACAAGTGCACAACAACCAAATCATAGAGCAAAGGCACAACAATGAAAGGAAAAGATCATGGTAACAAAATCATAGAGCAATGGAATGAAAATGAAATGTAGAGATATATCACAGGAATGAAATGCACCAAGCACAAGGGGATGATGACATTCAGAGCTCTCCACCCTTGTTCGAAGCTCTCCACCTTCTTTCACATATAGCTCTCCACAATCAAAACAAATAGGGAATAATTTATATCATATTTTCTTCTTCTTTTTAATACTTATGTGGGTGTCGCAATTAAAATGCTTATGTTGGTATTGCAAGAGCATTGAGAAAAATTGCAACAAAAAAAAACATGAAAATTACCACAAATTAGATTGTTATCACAAATTGTTATTGCAAGTTGACCCCAAATGTTGTAGTGATCAATATTAGCATTCAAAGAAAATATACACCTCCAATCATCAGAAGAACATCCATACCTCTCTAGTGCTTTCCTTTGTCTATTAGACCTTTGTACAAGATCTAGTTCAAGTTTAGGTTCAACTTCAGGTTTGTGTTTTGGTTCTCCCTCTTCCTCTAATGATTTTGAACTCATAGAGAACTCCTCAACATCTTGTCTTTCTAAAGGCCTTGGTTCAACTGTCTCATGTGTAGTAGGAAGTTGAATCACATATTTTTCTTTCATTTGATTTGGTTGCACTATAACTGAAGAAGGCTTAGTTTTTCTAAAATTAACACTTCTGGAATAAAATAACTTTCATGCAACAAGATCCCAAAGCTTGTATCCTGTCACACCATAACTATATCTTGATGGGGACACAACACAAGAACAGAATGGACACAACAGAAAAGGAAAATTGTATTAACTGAAAAATAAGCTAGTACATTCAGTACAGAGAAAATAAACTTCAAAACATGCCCTAAGGGCTTACAATAGCATAAATGTGAAGATAATTTCTCCTTTCAGTACCTCCTCTCAAACTCCACTCTGAACTGCCCTTTACAATGCCAAAAATCTCCTTAAATAGACCCCGGAGGGTTAAAGACTAGGAGTACATTCTAGAAAGTGCTAGTAGGCATCCACCAACCAAATAGAAGGTTCCAGAAGCTGCGTTAGAAGTCAACGCAAATCTAGAAGAATCCAGAAATGGTAACCGAACTTTCGAGATGCATAACTTTTGAACCGTAGCTCCGATTGACGAACCATTTACATTTTTGAAAAGCTCTCGAAGTGCTCTATAGCCCTATGGACCATCTTTGCTCGTCCCTCAATTTTCAGCCCTTTTTGAGGTCATTTAATGCCCCTAACCTGACTTTGAAGCATTCTTAGGAGGTCTCCAAAACTCAAAAAACCGCAATAACTTTCAAACCGTGGGGCCTTTTGACCTGATTCTTTTTCTGGAATGCTCTAAATCACAATTACATTCATCTAGCCAATTTACACCTCCTAGTTCACCAAAATGATGGCTCAATTACATACTCCTATTTTTTCAAGATTTACACGAACACTAATAGTGGAACTGTGAGAGTTGGAACCTTTATTTGACCCAAATGGGTATCCAAAAATGAAAACACATGAAACAGAAACTAAGTCTAAGTATATTTTTTTGGGTGACACAGGATTGCCCTTATACCTCTGGATGCTCCTGCATCAAACACCCAGGGTAGATTGAAAAGTGACCCTATCACTTTATGAATGGTAGAGGAAATCTCAAATGGGAAACCTCAACTGCTGAAATCCAAGTTGAGTCCTCGATTGGTCGTCCTTTCCATTTTACCAAATACTCTTCATACTGCCTGTTTCTGGTACTCCTACCCACACGATGATCTAGAATGTCTTCTATATCCTCCTTCTTAGAAGCAGGAATTGGACATGGCTCTAACACCAGCTCCTCATCTGCACCATCATCATGATACTCTGTTAAATCTGCAATGATGAAAATGGGAGAAATGTGAATACCATCTGGCAGCTCCACTTCATATGCATTTTCTGAGTCATGTTTCTTCAAAACTTTGCAAGGGCCAAATTTCTTCATTTTTAGCTTGTTGTAAGTACCGGCTAGAAATCTTTCTTTTCGTAAGTGCACCATGACTAGATCCCCTACTTGAAATTCCTTATGTCTTCTCCTTTGATCAGCCCTAGCTTTATACTCTTGATTCATCTTGGTAATGTGTGCTTGAACCTCCTCATGTAGACGCTTGATATGTTTAGCAAATTCCTCAGCTTCAGCACTTGTCCTCTCCCCTTGTTCTATCTTCCTCAATTCTGGTGCAGTCCTTGGGCTATTCCCATATACAATTTGGAATGGTGATTTTCCAGTACTCCTATTTATAGAATTATTATAAGCAAACTCTGCTTGTGGCAGAATCAAATCCCATCCCTTGGGCTTATCCCCAACTAAACATCTCAGCAAATTGCCCAGACTTCTGTTTACCACTTCTGTTTGGCCATCAATTTGTGGGTGATGCATGGCACTGAATTTCAAGTTGGTTCTTAACTTTTTCCACAATGTCCTCCAGAAATACCCCACAAATTTAGTATCTCTGTCAGAAACTATGCTCCTTGGAAGACCATGTAGTCTTACCACCTCTTTGAAAAACAAGTCTGCAATATGGACAACATCATGAGTTTTGTGGCATGGAATGAAATGTGCCATTTTGGAGAACCTATCAACCACCACGAATACTAAGTCATTACTCCTTTGTGTCCTTGGCAATCCAAGAACAAAATCCATATTTATGTCCTCCCATGGCCTTGATGGAACAGGCAATGGCTGATAGAGGCCAGTATTGTGACTAAACCCCTTGGCAACTTGACAAACCTGGCAACTCTGTACAAACTTCTTCACATCTTATGAAATTTGAGGCCAAAAATAATGTTCTCTAAGAATGGCAATGGTCTTATCTCGACCAAAATGTCCTGCCATCCCTCCACTGTGTTTCTCCTTAATCAGATTTTCCCTCATGGAACTCCTTGGAATGCACAATTGACTACCCTTGAACAACATGCCATCCTGAATCAAATAGTCTAACCACTTGGTTCTATCTACAAGAACAGGTTCTTTACAAGCTTTCCATGCTTTAGCAAAATCAGGATCCTCGGGGTACAAATTCTTGAGTTCATCAAACCCAACTACTTCAACCTGCATTACTGTAAGCAACAACTGTCTCCTACTTAGTGCATCTACAACCCTGTTAGATTTTCCACTTCTATGCTTCAACACAAATGTATAACTTTGCAAGAATTATACCCACTTCATATGCCTCTAATTCAATTTACCTTGGCTATTTAGGTATTGTAATGCCTGATGATCAGTATACAAAACAAATTCCTTTGGCAATAAATAATGCCTCCATTTCTTTAAGGCCTGAACTATTGCATAGAACTCTTGATCATAAACAGAATACTTCTTCTTTGCATCATTCAATTTTTCACTAAAATATGCAATAGGCTTACCTTCTTGGCTTAATACAGCCCCAATAGCGCTACCATTGGCATCACAATCCACTTGGAAAACCTTTCTAAAATTTGGAAGTGCCAACACAGGTTGTTCTGTTACCTTCTTCTTCAGCAATTCAAAACTTCTCGCAGCTACTGCAGTCCATTTGAACTCTTTTCTATCCCCTCTTATTGTATCAGTTAGGGCTGCACATATGCCACTGAAATTCTTAATAAACTTCCTGTAAAAACTAACCAGACCATGAAATGATCTTACCTCAATAGCAAACCTTGGAGTAGGCCATTCCAAGATGGCTTTTACCTTCTCTGGATCCATTTTGAGACCTTTAGGTGATATAACAAACCTCAAATAGACTAACTCCCTTTTTGCAAAGATACACTTCTTTAGATTAATTAACAGTTTCTCTTCCCTTAGCCTTTCAAGGACACTACGAATATGCAATAAATGTTCTTCCAAAGTCTTGCTGAAAATTAAAATATCATCCAAATAGACAATAACAAATTTTCCCAAGAACTTCTTAAGTACCTCATTCATGAGCTGCATGAAGGTGCTTGGGGCGTTCATCAATCCAAAGGGCATGACTAACCATTCATAAAGACCCTCCTTGGTCTTGAAGGCTTTTTTCCACTCATCTCCTTCTCGAATCCATATCTGGTGATAACCACTCTTCAGATCTATCTTTGTGAAGTACTGAGCTCCACTCAAGCAGTCCATAAGATCATCAATCCTTGGCAAAGGAAACCGGTACTTGATGGTTATCCTATTTATAGCTCAAGAATCTGTACACATCCTCCACTCTCCATCCTTCTTTGGTGCGAGTACTGTAGGTACTGCACATGGGCTCAGGCTCTCTCGAATCAAGCCCTTCCTCAACAGCTCCTAAACCTGTCTATTTAGCTCCTCTGTTTCAATAGGAGTCATCCTATGAGCAGCCTTGTTAGGCAAACTAGCTCCTGGAATCAGATCTATCTGATGACTGAATTGCCTTACTGGTGGCAATCCATCTGGAACATTATCAAAGATAATATCTCCAAATTCCCCTAGTAAATCTGAAACTTCAAGTGGTATTTCACTACTACCTTCTTTATCTTTCCCAGGAATCAAAGCATAGCACATATGCTGATGTTTCATGCCATCTAAAAACATCCTTCTATCAACAAGACAAATTCTAGCACTGCTACATACCTTTTCACCTTCCTTTTTCATGGGCTTCAATTTGTGGCAAACTCCATCCTTTGTTAGAGAGTATGTGTTTGCATGCCCATCATGTACTGCATGTCTATCAAACTACCATGGTCTACCCAGCAATTAATGGCAAACATCCATCGGAATAACATCACAGAGAACTTCATCATGGTAACTCCCAATTTTGAATTTCACTAAACATTGTTCACTTACCAAGACCTTATGATCATCTTTTACCCAAGCAATCTGATAGGGCTGGGGATGTTTCTCCCTCTTGGGCTTCAGCTTAGAGACCATCTCTTCTGATACCAAGTTATCAGTGCTACCACCATCAATGACCACGTCACAACATTTATCCTCACATTTGCATCTGGTATGGAACAAACTCCTCCGTTGTCCTGGTTCAATCTCACCACTTAGTAGGACTCTTTCATTTACCAAGGTCTCTCCTCTTTCTGCATCTTCTAAATGTGATGATTGTGCATCCTCATCCACGTGAGCAACCCTAGCTTGGCCCTTAACTCTCCTATCTGTCCTTCCTTGTCATTGAGGGCATTCAAAGGCACGATGACCTTCTTCATTGCAATGGAAACAGGTACCATGGAAGCCTCCTCTTCCTTGTCCACATCCTCTACCTCTTCCTCTTTGATTTCCAAAGTCTTGATCATGGGAGCAGTTGAAACCCTCATTCCTCTGGTTCCTGCTAGTACCCACATCTTCATTTTTCTTTTGGGTTTCATTGTGGCCTCCAGATGATCTACCGCTTCCCCTTCCTCCTTGACCGCGCCCTCTTTGTCTTCCTTCAAACCTTTTATTCAGCTTCTCTTCAACTTGTAGGGAAAACTGGTATGCCTCTTCAACGCTAGTCATTCTTACCAGACTTAATTCCTCCTGGATGCTAGGTCGCAACCCACTGATATAACAAGCAACCTTCTCCTTATTTGCTTCTGCATGCCCCGCTCTAATCAAGAGTCGGTAAAATTCCTCTGTATATTCTTGGACTGATCTTCCTGCTTGCTTTAACCCATGCATCTTCTTAAACAAATCAAGCTCATAGTCCATAGGAATGAACTACTTCTTCAATTTTTCCACCATGCGATCCCATCTTGTGATCTTCTCCTTTCCTCTTTTGTTTCTTTCTAATTGGACCTCTTGCCACCAGATTTTGGCATGGCCTTTCAGTTTGGCCTTTGCAAACTTAACCCTATTTGGGTCCCTAATATCCTCATACTCAAAGTATTCTTCCAGTTCATTGATCCAATCGATCAACTCATCTAGTTTCAGATTTCCTGAAAATACACCCACTTTAATTGTAGGTCTTTTCCCAAACTTAGTAATGGCCCTAAAAAGCCTTTCCTCTACATGATTCAGAACTTCCCTGTCAAATTCCCCTTCTGGTACATGTATAACATCTTACAGTGGTATCCCTTTTTCTTAGGTGATGCCTTGCACAGTTTATGCCAGTATGACCATATTCTCCACAATAATGACATCTGCACCAAGTGTTGTAGTCCCAACCAAATATTGCTTTGACAAGTTGTTCAGCTGGATTAAATGATTTGGATTTGCATTGTGATGCCTTATGACCTTGCTTTTGGCATTTGTGACATTTACCTTCAAATTTCGGTTTCTCTTTGCATTCATTGGCTTTGTGTCCATGCTGATTGCAATTGTAGCACTTTCCATTAAATTTGTCTTTTCCATTGCTCCAACATCTGTTAGATGTATGACCTAACTTACCACAGTGGCTGCAAGTAGGTTTTTGATTCTTTTGAGTACCCTGTTTGGAGGTTTCACCTTCTTCCTTGTATCCAAGGCCTGCTTTACCATTTTGTTTATGAAAGTTTTCTTCATTTTGTAGATTCAATTGATCCATGTCCTTTTGAGATTTTACCATTCTCTCATTGACTTGTTTTTTAGAGATTAGATCACTTTGTAAGCTTGCATTGATTTTCCTTTCAGTAATTAAGTCATTTCTCAAATTCTCATTCTCAGATCTTAGATTCATAATTTCTTCATTTGCATTAGATAATTGAGTTACAAGATTTTCAAGCTGAGAGGATTGATTATTCCTTACCTCTAAGTCTTCAGCTACCTTGTTCCTTTGCTCCAAGATTTCACATAGCCTGATGGACTGGATTTCTTGTTCCCTTTTGAGCTTTCTTACTTCTTCCTGCAGAGATCCATTCTTTTCTAAAAGTTCTTTGATTGCTTTGTCAGCTTCATCTGAACTACTTGATGGTGAGATATCTTCAATCTTTTCTTCAATATACTGATGGTCATTCATTTGCCTTGCAAGTTCTTTTCTTCTTTTCAAGGATTGTGAAAGATGCTCTTTTGCTTCATTGAGTTGAGCCATGGCCATTTCCAGATCTAGCTTTTCATTCTCAATAGTTTTGTCAAGTCTGAATATCTCCATTGTCCTTGATCTTTGCTCAAGCTGTGAAACTTTTATCTTGAGAACCTTATAGCTCTGATACCAATTGTTGGAAATATTCAAGATATGACAAGTTACTGAGAGGGGAGGGGTGAATCAGTAACTTCTAAAATTTCAATAATAAAACTGCATACTAATATATTCACCATTCATCCAAATAACCTACTGTAAGCATGAAACAAAATTATTTGCAACACTTTGAACACACAGATTTGGTGACCCAGAAACCTTCCAAATAGAAAGTAAAACTGGGGTGGGGATGAAACCCACAAAGCTTCGTTACTGCAGTATGAAGTTGGCCAGTTAAGGCTTACAATGACCACTTCTGGTGATCTGCCCTGTTAGGAGCACAAAGGATTGCTAAATCCACCTTGTTAGAGGATTTACAAACATACAATAAAGTATGCACTCTGTTAGGAGATTTACAAAAGACTGTTAAGTCTACCTTGTTAAAGGATTTTCAAAAACTGATTCACTTGTTAGAATGAAACAGTGGATCTGATTGCAACTGATTGCTGATAAGATCCGCTATGCTCTGATTCACCTTGATGTGATAGATAAAACTTTTTTGCTCCAAAATTCGACCTTGCTGAATTCCTTCACAACTCAGTACATATACTTTCGCACACATGTATTTCTTTCACACTTTCGCAGTTTCATTCATTATCATTACTATTTTCCATTTTCATTGCATTAGAATGATACAATACATTGCATATATATACCATCCAAATAAATAATACATGCAAGGTCGGCCAAAACAACAAGTGCAAATCTCTATACAAAGTCGGCCCAAGGTAAAAACTCGGGTTCACTGAACTGACTCGGTGTCCTTCTGATACTCGGCGTCCACTGCGTTACTCGGCATCGTCATGCACTCGGTAGAAGTGAAGGCACGGTTCATACTAAACACTTCGAGTAGTTCTAAACTCGGTAACCACTGGAGACTCGATAGAAGAGATGTCACTCGGTGAATACTTCTATCTAAACTGTAGCTTGGTGATCAAAGGAAACACTCGATGGAACCTTGTGACTCGGTGATAGTTGGTTTCCTTGATAACCGTCTGAGCTCGGTAAAATTAATTTCCTTGATAACCGTCTGAGCTCGGTAAAATTAATTTCCTTGATAACCGTCTGAGCTCGGTAAAATTAATTTCCTTGATAACCTCAGGAGCTCGGTTATCACGAAGTTCTTGGTCAATACTAAGTACATCTTCACTCAGTAAAATTGATTCCTTTCTTTACCTCGAACACTCGGTAAACACTAGCTGCTTTGTTCACTTTGATCACTCGGTAAACACTGACTTCTTTGTTCACCTTGATCACTCGGTAACTCTGATAACTAGGTAAAGCTTGGCTTACAAAGGAATGTCCGGTGAGAGCTCGGTAAGCATTCAGAATCCAATAAGTGTTGTAACTAATGACAAAAATGTATCATAATGCCAACAGGTCTACCCAGCAATTAATGGCAAACATCCATCGGAATAACATCACAGAGAACTTCATCATGGTAACTCCCAATTTTGAATTTCACTAAACATTGTTCACTTACCAGGACCTTATGATCATCTTTTACCCAAGCAATCTGATAGGGCTGGGGATGTTTCTCCCTCTTGGGCTTCAGCTTAGAGACCATCTCTTCTGATACCAAGTTATCAGTGCTACCACCATCAATGACCACGTCACAACATTTATCCTCACATTTGCATCTGGTACGGAACAAACTCCTCCGTTGTCCTGGTTCAATCTCAACACTTAGTAGGACTCTTTCATTTACCAAGGTCTCTCCTCTTTCTACATCTTCTAAATGTGATGATTGTGCATCCTCATCCACGTGAGCAACCCTAGCTTGGCCCTTAACTCTCCTATCTGTCCTTCCTTGTCATTGAGGGCATTCAAAGGCACGATGACCTTCTTCATTGCAATGGAAACAGGTACCATGGAAGCCTCCTCTTCCTTGTCCACATCCTCTACCTCTTCCTCTTTGATTTCCAAAGTCTTGATCATGGGAGCAGTTGAAACCCTCATTCCTCTGGTTCCTGCTAGTACCCACATCTTCATTTTTCTTTTGGGTTTCATTGTGGCCTCCAGATGATCTACCGCTTCCCCTTCCTCCTTGATTGCGCCCTCTTTGTCTTCCTTCAAACCTTTTATTCAGCTTCTCTTCAACTTGTAGGGCAAACTGGTATGCCTCTTCAACGTTGGTCATTCTTACCAGACTTAATTCCTCCTGGATGCTAGGTCGCAACCCACTGATATAACGAGCAACCTTCTCCTTATTTGCTTCTGCATGCCCCGCTCTAATCAAGAGTCGGTAAAATTTCTCTGTATATTCTTGGACTGATCTTCCTGCTTGCTTTAACCCATGCATCTTCTTAAACAAATCAAGCTCATAGTCCATAGGAATGAACTACTTCTTCAATTTGTCCACCATGCGATCCCATCTTGTGATCTTCTCCTTTCCTCTTTTGTTTCTTTCTAATTGGACCTCTTGCCACCAGATTTTGGCATGGCCTTTCAGTTTGGCCTTTGCAAACTTAACCCTATCTGGGTCCCTAATATCTTCATACTCAAAGTATTCTTCCAGTTCATTGATCCAATCGATCAACTCATCTGGTTTCAGATTTCATGAAAATACACCCACTTCAATTGTAGGTCTTTTCCCAAACTTAGTAATGGCCCTAAAAAGCCTTTCCTCTACATGATTCAGAACTTCCCTGTCAAATTCCCCTTCTGGTCCAATTTCATCTTCTTCATTGTCATCTTCACTTTCATCACCTGCAGCCACAGTTGCTCCTGTACGAAGCTCCTCCTACAATGCTTGTACCTGCTTTTTGAGGGCTCTAACCTCCTTAGGATTAATAGCTCTGGCCCTTCTGCCACATTCTCTTCATGGAGGCATCTTCTTAACTCAAACCCACAACCACACAGTCCTAGTGCAAACTGCCTCATAGTTGGCGCTCTGTCTACACACTCAAGAAAACCAGCTCTGATACCACTTGATGGGAACACAACCCAAGAACATAATGGACACAACAGAAAAGGGAAATTGTATTAACTAAAAAATAAGCTAGTACATTTAATACAGAGAAAATAAACTTAAAAACAAGCCCTAAGGGCTTACAATAGCATAAATGTGGAGATAATTTCTCCTTTCAATACCTCCTCTCAAACTCCACTCCGAACTGCCTTTTACAATGCCAAAACTCTCCTTAAATAGACCTCAGAGGGTTAAAGACTAGGAGTACATTCTAGAAAGTGCTAGTAGGCATCCACCGACCAAATAGAAGGTTCCAAAAGCTGCGTTAGAAGTTGACGCAAATTTAGAAGAATCTAGAAATGGTAACCAAACTTCTGGGAGGCATAACTTTTGAACCGTAGCTCCGGTTGACGAACCATTTACATTTTCGAAAAGCTCTCAAAGCGCTCTATAGCCCTATGGACCAGCTTTGCTCGTCCCCCATTTTTTGGCCCTTTTTGAGGTCATTTAATGCCCCTAACTTGACTTTGAAGCATTCTTAGGAGGTCTCCAAAACTCGAAAAACTCAATAACTTTCAAACCGTGGGGCCTTTTGACCTGATTCTTTTTCTGGAATGCTCTAAATCACAATTACATTCATCTAGCCAATTTACACCTCCTAGTTCACCAAAATGATGGCTCAATTACATACTCCTATTTTTTCAGGATTTACACGAACACTGATAATGTTGATGTTAATGATCTTATATGATGCCTATATCATTTATGTATAATTAGTAATTAAGTGTGTTATTTTAATGTTTAACCAATGAACAATGAATCGAATAATCTGTCATAAATTAATGTTTTGACATATTTTTAATTTTTAATTTTGTTTTGATTAAGTAAAAATAGGTTTTGAAAGGACCTGAAACCTTGTACAAAGAGAAAAGAAAGATATAGCAATGAAGTGTCTCAACACAACTGTGGAACACCACCCAGCAAACTAGAGGCACACACCAAAGTCCCCAAAAAGAGGGCTACAAACCAGCCTAGAAAAAAACAAAGGACCATCAAGATTTACATTTTGGTCCAGTCTTCTAAGAACGTAAAGACATATCAAACGAAGGTTTGAAGGATTTGTCTGTTTTTGCTTTAACTGATGTCCATCCATCCTCCACCTTCTCAACAACCATCTGCCAATCCAGAGGTAAACCTGAAGAACCAAGGCAGACCGCGAGAGAATCCATAGGAGGGAAAAGGGTAGCAACATTGCTAACCCCTAAAACCTTTGCAGAAGAAACATGGGCACCAATACCCACAGCAACAGGAGAAAAGCCAATTAAACCAGCTCTAGCAACAACAAAAGAAGGGACAACCTTACCAATTTGATCCAAATCCGCCAAAGAGACAACATTTGTATCATCAAGGACAATAGCATTATGATCTGCTAAAGAAAGAGCATTTTGAGGTGAGCAATCCACCCCATCCCCTTCCTTGGAAACTAATGATGGTCTGAAACCCCTAGCCACCAAGAAGGTGATTTCTTTGATCTAACCTTATCCAAGGAACACCGCACAACGAGATGGCCAGTCGTGTGACATTTCCTACATCTGAAAGGAATACCCTCATAATCAAGATTCTAGATCCAAGAACCATTTGGAAAAGCCAAAGTAAGTTGTTCAAGGAGACCCTTAGAAGCATCAACCTCCACAAGAATGCGAGCATACATCGTCTTAAACACATTAGAAGACTCTATATCAACCATCTAGAAATCCCCAATGGCCTCCCTCACAAACTCCAAGATTGAGTTTATTTAGCATGTATGATTTGCGGTATTCTGATGTTGATGTTGGTGTTGATGATCTTATGTGATGTCTATATCATTGTTGCATAATTAGTAATTACTAATTGTGTCATTTTAATGTTGAACCAATGAGCAATGAATTGAATACTCTATCATAAAATTCATGTTTTGACATATTTTGAATTATTAATATTAATGGCAGTTATGAGTTTGTTTAGCATGTATGGTCTCTGGTATTCTAAATTTTTCTCTTGTTTATTACTTCTAAGCTTGCAAATATTTATATGGTTATAATTTTTTAATGCTTTTCTTTATGGGTGTGCCCAAACTACCCCCAAAAAATTGTCATGGTCAATGTATCGTACCAACATTCAGTACCTATACCTATACCCATACCGGAAAACTTAGCTTGTGATAATATAATTATTGATAAGTAGGAGACATTTTCCACAAGTCAAATTATGATATTGCTATTAGGATTTAACTGTGTAGGTTTTTAGTCAAACTCATTGACCTATGCTTTATGAGTAATGATTCACGTGAATCCATCTCTCATGAGAATAAATGGAGCAGTTAGCACTCATTGGATCTAGGTGATGCTCATAGAGGTGAAGCATCGGCACTTCCCGGGTGGTCACCCACCCCAAGTACTACAACTTGAGTGTGCTTAACTATGGAGTTTCCTCCATGGTTAAACACACTCTACTTGCAACCCCATTTGCAAAATATATGACTTGTTGTGGAAGATATCTCATACTTATCAATTGATGAGCTTAAGGGGCTTTCTAATGAATGGTTCATAAGGCACAACACCTGGCGAAGGTTTTGCAAATGGGTTGCAAGCAGAGTGGGTTTAACCATGGAGGAAACTTCATAGTTAAGCACACTCGAGCTGAAGTAGTATTGGGATGGGTGACCTCCTAGGAAGTCTTGATGCTTCAACTTTGTGAGCATCACCTAGATCCAATGAGCGCTAAGTGTTCCATTTATTCTCATGAGAGATAGATTCATGTGAATCACTACTCATAAAACATGGGTCAATGAGCTTGACTCAAAAACTAAACAATTAGATCTCGATAGCAATATCATAATATAATTATTGTGATATAATAATTATATTGTGATGTTGCTATCAAAATTCAATTGTGTAGTTTTTGAGTCAATCTCACTGGCCTGCGCTAAATGAGTAGTTGTTCATATGAACCCATCTCTCATTAGAATGAACGAAACACTTAGCACGCATTGTGTTTAGGTGATGCTCATAGAGGTGAAGCATCAAGAATCCTTGGATGGTCACCCCTCCTAGTACTACTCCAAGCTAAGTCCCAATGCTTCACCTTTGTGACTTCCCAAGAAGTCATCCATTCTAGTCTTGGCACTTCACCTCTATGAACATTACCTAGATGTGATGAGTGTTAAGTGCTTCATTCATTCTCATGAGGGATGAGTTCATGTGAGCCACTAATGAAACATGGGTCAATGGGATTGACTCAAAAACTACACAGTTGGATACTAATAGCAATATCACAATTTGACTTGCTGGAAAATATCTCCTACTCATCAAATAATTATATTGATACAATTTTATTGTGATTGATAATATAATAATCATATTGATAACATAATAATATAATTATTATTATATTATTATTGTGAGATAATATAAATATATTGTTGTGATAATATAATATAATTATAATTATATTGTATGATTATTATATTATTTAATAAAATAATAATTGGTGCATCCCTTGGTGAAGGGGCACCACAAAAGGTATAAAGGAATATTTATCTTCCTCTCTTGAATATCAATTGAACACATAAAAAAAACACATGGTGGATGTCATGTGAGAAACTCCATGACTAAATTGTTGTGTTCTTTCACCCTTTGGGAGTAGCCATGGTGAACATCATGTTGAGAGAATCTATGATAAAGTTTTGTTGCATGGGTGTAGCCATTGTGCTTGTCATGATGGCATGAAATCTACAAATGATATCTACTTTGCTAAGAGGGAGTGTTAAGTTTTGGTAGCAATAGGAGATATTTGTGTACCTACGATTGCATTAGCAATATATTTGAGACATTTGTTGTTGATTATCAAATATGAGGTTGTGAAGAGTCTTCATGTATGAATGGTCTTTCATATGAAGATCCATGTCTTATGAAGATCATGAAGAGTGTTCGGCGTTGACTAAAAAAGAGACCATTGGTGAAGAGTTGAGACAATGAAGGGGTTTTCACTTTGTAACATCAAGGTAATGAAAGGTCAAGGCAATTTTATATATTCTTCAAGTGTCATTTATATGTGATAGAGATTAAATGGTCGTGTGTTTTTTGGCTTAATTGTAATTCAAACTTATGTATTCGCATAATAAAAGAGATATTTTTTGGTGTGGCTAGGTTTTTCTCCTCAAGTTGGAGGGTTTTCCCAAAATAAATTTCCCATGTCTCTTTGTTCATTTGTTGTTTTGTTGCTTACCTTGATTATTGAGAGGAAGCAATATCTATGATTTGTTCTAATCATGTAGGTGTAGTTGTTATTGCTAAGGAGATATTTATTGGTACATGTATAACTAATTCCAGTAAAAATTTCATGAAGATGATTGATACTATGTCATTTTTAGTTTATTTGAGATTTTGTATAAGTTTTGGTGATAGCTTTGGACATTGTTTTTGTTGAAGTTTTAGATTAAGGTAAAAGCAGGTTTTGAAGGGGTCCCGAAACCCTTTACAACAAAAAGAAAGATAAACCAATAAGCACACCAGGTTTTAAGAGGACCTAAAACCAAAAAAAAACTAAACCAAGTTTTACAGGGACTTGAGACCAACAAATGTGACCAGAAAAATCAACCATAAGAACACTAGAACCTGAAAAGTCAATAGATTGGAACAAAGCAACCTGACAAACCTCCCAAACCAGTTTCCAGCAAACCAGAAACTTGGACATTGTTTTTGTTGAAGTTTGTAGTTGTGATAGAGATCTTTATCTTTACTCTACTAAAATGGAAATATGTTTGTTATGACCATTATGGTCATCTTTAGCTAAAAAAGATATTTGTGATTATATTTAAGTTAATATTATGTATGTGTCATATGTCATGTGAAAAGGCATGCTTATGGAAATGTGAAGTGTTGAATATGTGTAAATATGAAGGATCTTTTTTCTAGACTCAAAGAGTATTACAATAATAGATAAGTCATCTATTATTAGTTAATGGTTATCGATTGTAAATATCTAATTAGCTTTTAGTTTGCTTTCGTTTTTTGCTTTCTCTAGAATAAAATGTTTATATTCTTTACGATCATTTCCTAAAGAAACATCATCTCATTCTTTTGTATAAATTGACCTTTCGGTCTCTGTTAATAACAAGCAAGTATTTTACCAATTACTTTCATAATATGGTGTCAGAGCTAAAATACTTAAATTTTTTCAGAAAAAATTATAATTTCTTCTTGAAATTATTTGTTTAAATTTTTCAAAATTTATTTTAGCTAATTTCTCTAAAAACCTACCTGGAGAAATTCTCGAACTAGGGTCTGCAAATCGCGTGGAAATCATGGTCATTTTTACCATTTGTGACTAGTATCTGCAACACGCGATTTCTTGTGCCTGAACTCCTCTACAAATCATGGCTTCGTGATTGGACACTCACATTTTTTGGAGGTCTGTGTATGGTCGGCCTGCATTTTGACTACAAACAACCTGCATTTTGACTGCAAACTCACAATTTTTTGGAGGTCTGACATCCACAGTTTCATGGTCATTTTTCCTTGTTCGCGTGACCTCAAGGCATCGATTTTATGAGTTTATCTGCATTTTTTTCTCCTCTATACTATCGTGACCTCCTTTCGACATTGGTTGACTATGAAAACCACCATTTTTTGGCAAAATCAACCTTCCAAGCCGACGGCTAGGATTTTGGCCAAAACCCTAATTTTTGAGTCTAGAAAAAAATTTTGATTGAAGATTCTTGATGGGTTTTTCAAGAGGTCAACTAGGTTGTCGTCTGTTTTTTCTGGGTGCCTCATTTTTTGTGCCTCGATTTTCAAGCCAGTTGATCTAGAAACTAACAGCATATTTCTTCTGGGGTTTTTGAGCTCTCTTCTAGGTCACTCTCTGATTCTTCTAGGTCTTTCATATTTTGCCTCGAAGAATGTGTCTTCATAGATTTTCATAGTTTTCCATTGAAAAATGTGCCACGGCATCTCTAACAAATATTCTACTTGAGCATAACTCCAAATTCAATGGTCAAAATTATGGCACCTAGAAGTAGCAGATCCTTGCAATTTTTGAATATTGGAACACCGATCAACTTGTTATGGGTGTTATGAAGTGTCTGACTTCTCCAGGTCTTGATCAAGATACATGGGATCTGAATAATCGAGAGGTAGTAATCCTTCTCATATTATCTATGGCTAATGATCAGCTTTCTCAGATTCCATCTGGCAAGATAGCTATCAAGATCTGGACACATCTCAAAGGTCTTCATGAGACTTCTGACAAAAGCAGAGCATTCTTTCTTAAAAACACTATGTTTTCTATTGTCATGGATGAGCACATCTCGCTCTAGGCACACCTGAATCGGATTTAGGAAATCTATAATCAGTTACTTGCCATCAATCGCAAGATGGAGAAAGAGGATATTGTGGTTATCACTCTTCGGAGTTTACCAAAATCCTATGAGCATTTTATCGAGACTCTCAACATCACATCTACTGGTGTTGATTTGAAGTTCACTAATCTCTGCACACTGTTGCTTCAACAAGATCAAGGGAAACAACAGTTCGATAGTAGCTTTAATTCCACCTCCATTGAGCAAGCCTTTTCTATGCAATCCTTTCAGAAGGATAAGGGCAAGTTTCAGCAGCCATCTCAGTAGAAGTCTTCTGCTCCAGCACCAGATGGTTCCAGAAAGAAGAACATTCAATGCAGCTACTACCACAAATTTGGCCACATGAAGTTTGAATGTCAAAAGTGCTTAGTTGCACAATCTAAGCAATCAACTTCGTAGCCCAAAGTGAACAATGCAGAAGACACTGAGTAGGTGACATCTGTCTTTTACGCCTTCATGGTTAAAAGACCTGTAGATTATGTGAAGTCATCTACTTGGTACATTGATTCAAGTGCCTCTCGCCATTTCACTCACTACAGAGACTAGTTTACTGACTACCAGCCTTATTCAGACTCTATTATTTTTTGTGGCAGAGAAGAGTACACAGTTGTTAGTAAAGGCAACATTGCTAGAAGGAATCTCATATTCCTTGATGTGTACTACACTCTAGGGATGGAACTAAATCTACTCTCAGTTAGTAAGTTGTTGCAACATTCTCCACACTTGGCAGTCACCTTCAGTTCACATCAGTGCACCATTACTGATCGGGCGACTAAGTCTACTGTTGCAATGGGTCTTGAGGATCATGGTCTTTGTCTTCGCAAAGCCTACCGCCTGATTGATCCTCAAGACCCACTGCAACAGTAGACTTAGTCGCCCGATCAGTGATGGTGCACTAATGTCAACTGAAGGTGATTGCCAAGTGTGGAGAATGTCACAGCAACTAACTGACTAAGAGTAGATTTAGTTCCATTCCTGGAATGTAGTACACATCAAGGAATATGAGATTCCTTCTAGCGGACTGAATCTAAATGTTGCCTTTATTGACAACCATGTACTCTTCTCTACCACCAAAAATAATAGAGTTTGAATAAGGCTGGTAGTCAGTAAACCAGTCTCTGCAGTGAGTGAAATGATGAAAGGCACCTGAATCAATGTACTAGGTAGATGACTTCACATGATCTGTAGGTCTTTTAGCCATGAAGGCGTAAAAGGAAGATTCTGCATACTCAGTGTATTTTGCACTGTTCGCTTTAGGCTGCAAACCTAATTGCTTAGACTATGTAGCTAAGCACTTCCGACATTCAACCTTCATGTGGCCAAACTTGTGCCAGTAGTTGCATCAAATGTTCTTCTTTCTGGAACCATATGGTGCTGGAGCAGAATACTTTTGCTAAAATGGTTGTTGAAACTTGCCCTTATCCTTCTGAAAGGATCTCGCAGCAAAGGCTTTCTCAGTGGAGGTGGAACTAGAGCTGCTACCGAACTGTTGTTTCCACCAATCTTGTTGAAGCAGTAGTGTGCAGAGATCAGTGAACTTCAAATCAACACCAGTAGATATGATGTTGAGACATCTCGTCTCATCTATAGTCGTGATGTAGTCTTTGATGAGCCACGAGGACCATTCATGCTTGTTTCGCCTGTTCCTGATCTAGTAGACCAGCCTCTAATGGATCATGATTTGGGAGTTCGGCTTCCATTAAGTCCATGTGATGGGAGGGTTCTAGTAGCTCCTGTAGCTCTAGTTATTCTAGTGATACCTATACAGACACCTCTTGCTTCTCCTGTAGGATCACCTCACTTTGTAGATGCTTCACCTGAATTTGATCCAAATTCTTCTAATGAGGATCCTGCTGATCAAGCATCTCCTAGTACTATTGTTGGTCATTCTCCTATCCAGCCTAAGTGGTGGGCTAAGACACTTGCTAATCTTCGTGATGATGAGCTCACTAATGGGAGAACTGCTCGAAAAAAGAGCAAAACTACAAATTAGGTTAACTTCACTCTTATGGTCAACATTCACAGTGTGTTTGAACCTCAAACATATTCCAAGGCTAAAGGAATTCAAGAGTGGGAACAGGCCATGACATCTGAACACCAAAGCCTGCTGAAGAACAACACTTGGGTCCTTTTTTATCTTCCACTAGGGAAGAAACCCATTGGCTGCAAATGGGTCTACAAAATCAAATACAAATTGGATGGTACTTTGGATAAGTACAAAGCTTGTTTAGTGGCGAAGGGCTTTTCTCAATGTCAGGGCATTGATTATGAGGAGACCTTTGCTCCTATTGCAAAAATGAGCACCATCAAATTACTCCTAGCCATGGCAGCACAGTTTGGCTAGAAAGTCCATCAGATGGATGTCAAGAGTGCTTTCCTGAATGGTGATCTCCATGAAGAGATCTACATGATGCAGCCTCCTAATTTCAAGGTTGCTAGTAAAGGCCATCAAGTTCTCAGATTGGTAAAAGCAAGTTCTCAGATTGGTAAAAGCTCTCTATGGCTTGAAGCAGGCCCCTCGAGCATGGTACATCAAGATTGACAAGTACCTCAGTCATCAAGGCTTTAAGAGGAGTTCTTCAGACTCGTATATGTACATCAAAACTACTAATAGTGCCATCATCCTTCTAGTTATTTATGTGGATGATCTAATCATCACTAGCAATTTAGCATCTTTGATTCAAGGAATCAAACAAAATTTATTCTAGTCTTTTCATATGACTGACCTTGGGCTCATGCATTATTGCCTAGGTATTGAAGTCTGGCAGCAGTCTTCTGCTATATTCATCTCTTAGTTCAAATATACCAGGGCCCTGTTAGACAAATTGTGAATACAGGATTGCAAACATGCATCTACACCCATGGAGAAAGGTCTCAAGTTATCAATAAAGTCTAATTCTCCTTCTATTGGTGATACTACGTGTAGGCAACTAGTAGGTAGCCTCATCTACCTCTCTGCTACTAGCCCAGATATCAGCTTCGCAATCAGCTATATTTCCATGCTTTATGACATCTTCTAAGGTTGATCATTGGATGGCAACAAAGTATGTGCTTCATTATGTGAAGGGCACTTCAGATTATGGACTTTTGTACTCTCGAAGTTCAAATCCTAAACTCAGTGGGTTCACAGATTCAAATTGAACAGGCTCTATTGATGATAAAATGTCAACATCTAGATATGTGTTCAGTTTGGGATCCAGTGCAGTCACATGGCCCAATAAGAAGCAGCAGGCAGTTTCTCTCTCTTCTATAGAGGTCTAATATAGAGGGATTGTTAAGGTAGGATGTGAAGTTGTTTGGCTTCGTTGGATGCTTGGGAATATGCAGATGTCACCAGCAAGATTGACTACTCTATCTATTGATAACAAAGGTGTCATCAAGTTAGCATGAAATCCAATCTTCCATGAACGAACCAAGCATGTGGATGTTTACTATCATTACATACAATAGCTAGTTGAAGACGGGACTATAGATTTGCAGTATGTTCCTACCACAGATCAAACTACAAACATTCTCACCAACCCTCTTGGTCCTAATAAGTTTGTCAAATTCAAAGGAAAGCTTGGTGTGTTAGATAGATTAACCATTAAGGGAGGGTATTACAATAATAGATAAGTCATCTATTATTAGTTAATGGTTATCTAATGTAAATATCTAATTAGCTTTAAGTTTGCTTTTGTTTTTTGCTTTCTCTAGAATAGAATGTTTCTATTGTTTACGATTGTTTCTTAAGGAAACATCATCTCATTTTTTTGTATAAATTGACCTTTCGGTCTCTGTTAATAACAAGAAAGTATTTTACCAATTACTTTTGTAATAAAGAGACCTTTGTGTGAAAGATGAAGTCTTATGCAATCTATTTATATGATAGCTTGGTTTATTGTAAATCAATCAAGTGGAAAGCCATGTACTTCAATTGTTATGATCAATAAAAGATTTTTTCTAGTGTGGCTAGGTTTTTCCCTTTAAGTGGAAGGGTTTTCCCAGGATAAACATTTTGAGTCTTTTTTGTATTGCTTTTGCTCTTCTTTGTTGCTAGTTATCTAATATCCAGGCTAAAACATTAGCATGGTATCAGAGCTAGCAAATAAGAGAATGATAAATTTTGTAATCTGGGCTCTGCATGTTTTTAGACATTTCACAGAAATTTATCAAAAAAATTTAAGTTCGCCTAATCATAAGATCATGTCATTTCCTATGTTGTCATCCTCGTGTGTTCATGCATATCATGGGTGGATGTAAGACGGATCGACATGAACCTACATTAGAGCATTGGAGTGTAGCAATCAAGGATGGAAAGTTGTGGAGTAAGAGTAGAAATCTGAGATGCAAATTCCTCACAGGTTCGTTGAACGCTCGACAATATACCTTAATGTGTTGTATATCATCTAAATCGAATTTGTGCTAGGGTCATTAATGATTTGGAAGAAAATATATTTCGAAGTTGCAAATTCTGTCAAGATTGGCCTTTTAAAGTGATCTCAACATCAAGCAAGAGTGGTTGTTCATGTTCCTTCTAATACTCATCAAGTTCTCTGTTGTTTTGTGAAAACAGACAACATTGTCGAGAAAATGGCAAGTAAGAAAGAGTATGCTTTTGTTTAGATATTGAATGAATCTTAGCCTCAACTTATGTTGTATGTATCAAAACATTATTTTTAATGTTCATTAATGGTTAGTGAATCTCATAATTTTTTTCTCTATGAATGTCAAGAAACTTGGAAATTCCATTCTGGAGAGATACGCAATGCCTCAACTTGATGCTTTTGGCTCTCACATTTCTTGAGTAATTCTCGCCAATCTCATTGTTGCAGCTTTCAGCATGCACACTAGCAAAGATGTGTTTTCAAAGACCATTAATTATTAAAGCTCTAATATGGACAATGGAGCCTTTCTATTCATCTCCTTCCGTAATGTTTTTTTTTCTTACAAAATCATCTTGGCAAAAATGTTGATTATGTTCAGGCGCATTTCTTTTTTACTTCTCTTCTCAAGCGATGGAGGTTAAATCATTAACAAGAATGAATCTCTTCTTTCACACAATGGGCTATGTGAATTTGGAAGAGTAGGTTTCAACTAAAGGAGTTTTCTCTTCTTCTCTAATTTATATATGCTAATATATGTTAAACTGGGAGTGATTTTATTCATTTTGCGACCTACCAAGGGTATTCCGTGTAGGTCTTTTATTCTGTGTAACTCTTACATTATGGTTTTGAAATCACTATGATTTATATTCACATCTTCTGGTGACTCTCGTATTCATGGTATCATGATGTTTACCATTCTTTGTCACCTGCAAAGGGAACTCTAACATCGTCAATTCATGGTGGTTGTGTGAGCTTTATATTCAGTAGAATGTAATTTGGCAAATGCAACTATTATCGATCTATGGCATCATGTGTCTATATTATCTAGTCAAATACGTATACTGGGTTCTTTGCCTCCAGCGTGAAGAGTTTTCTCTACGATGAATATTGATCTCAAAGGTATTGGTCCTAGTGGAAATTTTCAAACAATTCATCAATGCTCATGGCACTCAGGTTGAGCCCCTTCCTATTAATTTCAACACAGTCAAAGGATGAAGCTTCGTGCCATTTGTGTGTACTGGCAAAGTTTATGCCAAATGATCTTCAATTTAATCATTTTATTTTATTTTTCTGGAGAAGTCGTCATTTCAGTTGGAAAGGTAGTCTTCTTCCTTCTTGTCATTATTTTTCATCAGAAGGCATTCTTTTCAGGTGTATTTAATCCCTCGTTCATATTGAGTATAGTCAAAGGTATCAATTGGAAATTTGTCTTGGACAGAATTGTTGTTAAGAATTACACTATGTACAAAGGAATATAGGCTAGCATCAAAATAAAGTATAGTGAGATATTATTATATGATTGCAAGATGTTGATGATCAATTGAATGATCAATCCTACATAAGAGGTTTTATGCTCGATGTCATCAATTATGTGTACATTAACTTGACTTTGTGCAAAAGCTTGTGGTTGGAATGACAGGATATACTGAAAGATCCCAAATCTCATTTTTTAATGGTAACATTATTATTGAGTAACACATTTTGTTCATATGAATGTTGGGTTGCATTTTTACGTATGGGTGTTGAGATCCAAACCACAAAGAGATAAGTATTCTATGATTTTTGTATCTAACTGAAAATTAAGTATACCTTTGCTTGGATCTCTATGATAAGTGGATCTTGTGAGTTGTTATAAATCTCTTGGTTGAAGGGTGCAATGGAATGGTGAGAGATTTTACAAAGGTTGTTTGCAGTCTTGAATACTAAATTGGTGGCACATTATTTTCATTAAAAGAGGAAGATCATGTTTAGACTATTCAACTTTAGAGGGAGATGTCCAATCCTTTGTAAGTCTATGCAATAGTTAGTCATCTTATTGTGATGATTAAAGTTGTCCATGTTGAGGAGTCTCTATGACCAAAGTTGTAAAATCTCAGTTATTAATGCATTCTTCTCTAGGAGAAGTTTGAGGTGAAAGCCCTCGTTCCACCCTCTGCAAGCAAGTACGATGGATCACCCTCTATGAGTAGGCATGGTGAAAATGCATTCTTCTTTGAGAGAAGTCTAAGGTGAAAGCCCTTGTTCCACCCTCTATGAGTAAGGTAAAGTGGACCACCCTCTGTGAGCAAGCATGGTCAAAGTCATGTTTGTGACTTCATTGTATGTACTTATGAAGTAACCATGGTGGATTATATTATGCTGAGATAGCATGTGTTATGTGAACTTATTGTCTTTGGCTGAAGCTATGTGTACATGCTTGACTAAATATCTCTCTCTTGCTAAGAGGGAGTGTTGAAGTTTGTAGCTGCATTAGATATGTTTTATCTCTGCTCTTATAAAATGGAAATATGTTTGTTATGACCATTATGGTCATCTTTAGCTAAAAGAGATATTTGTTAATATATAAATTAATATAATGCATGTATCATACGTCATGCGAAGAGACATGCGTATGGAAATGTGAAGTGTTGAATATATACAAATATGAAGGGTCTTATTTTTGGGAGTCAAAGAGACCTTCATGTGAAAGATGAAGAGTTTTATGCAATCTATTTATTTGATTGCTTGGTTTATTGTAAATCAATCAAGTGTAAAGCCATGCACTTGAATTGTTATGATCAATAAAAAATATTTTCTAGTGTGGCTGGGTTTTTCCCTTCAAGTGGAAGGGTTTTCCCAGGATAAATATTTTAAGTTGTGTATTTTTTTTTATCTTCTTTGTTACTATTTATCTAATATCTAGGCTAAAACATTAATAGTTTTGTCCTTGATATTGCAGATTTTGATTTTGTGGATTCTACAGTTTTGGGAATTGCAAATAAAGAAAAAATGGTCATGTATGGTCATAATTGGAGTGATCCCCAAAAGAGTGGCTCCTAATGTGATTGTGTTGATGATTGAATAATGAAGATTCGCCACTTTTTGGACATGTCTAAGAAGAGGCCCAAGTCAAGATAGTGTTGCAGCACATATTTTGGAGATTCTTTTTCAAAATGTTCATTATGGCAGAAAAATGAGGGAACAACCATGTTTTAATCAATGTTCACTGGGGGAGAATGAAGGATAATGCACATTAATAATGTATTTAGTTATTTATTTTTCAGTAGTTCAAGATTTTGGTTATATCTCTAAATCTATATATATAACAATGAATTATAAGAATATATCGGAGAATACAAGCAATAAAATAATTTTATGTTTTATGTATTTTCTATTCTGCATTATGTAGTTTTTCCAATTCTGTTATTATTTTCATATTCCTTTACTAATTTACCATCTAAAAAGCGTTCCCTGATTAGAATGGCAATAACTACCATGCTTATAATGCTTGGTTAGTATAAATTATGTTGCATTTGTCAATTCATTACTCAGCTTAGATTTAACAAAATTTATTATTGGTTTCTCTTTGGAGATTTTCAGAATCGTTCAGATTTAAAAGCAAACAATTATAGTGGATGGTTATTAAATTGCATATAAACTTCTCTTCTTGGATGTATATTTATTGTAGAGCCATTAAAATAGGTACAGGTCTTGAACCTCAGGGAATTCTGATGCAGGGCATCCATGTAGCAAGGCAAATAGATTTGAAAGTTTAAATTCCCTCCTTTGCATTAGAGACTGAATAAAAAAGGGTAAGCTTAGCAAAAAATATGTGCCATTCACTAACGTATGGGAGTGCTGAGGGGACCATTTAATGATTTGTTTCAGGTGCCTTCTAGAGGCTGCATAACAATTTCGCGGTGCTGCAATTTTCTTCTTCAGACTTGTTTTCAGAAGAGTGGGGGTGGCAGTAGTTTTGGGGAGAGGTTTTTTAATAGTTTTGTTTTTTACAATTTTTGAGTTAGCTTTCTGACCAGAGTTTTTGATATAAAGACTCCAGATTTTGGTAAGAAAGTTTTTGAAAAGCCACTACATGCTGAAATAAACACCACTGTTGAAGGTCTGTGAGAGACCAAAATCAGATGGGAATGTTGTAAAATAAGCCAATAGGCCCTCTATTTTCTAATGCAGATTTGCTTTGAGTTTAAATAAGAATTTATGAAATTGTGCATCAATTTGCTATTCATTTTCATCTATCTTGATATTATATGTTTCAGATGTGTATGTGTTTGTGTTTGGAGTGTTGGTTGTGGCAAGTTTGTGTGGGTAGCAGCTTTGCATCAGTGGTACGAAAACCAAAAGATTATGAATGTGTTAAAAGATTCGCCGGTGGGAGGTATTTTGCACCAGGATTGAGGTCGTGGATGCTGTGAAAAATGTCTGCAAGAGGAGCCCCATGTGGTTGGGGTAGAGTTGGAGCTAGAAGTGGAAGAAATCCTCCAGATGTTACCCAAACTGATCATTTTAGAGCCCTTGGCAGCCAAGTTGAAGCCCTGCAAGAAGATATTGGAAGAGAGTTTGCTCAGAGGAGAGAACCTGAAAGTGAAGATGATGAGACTGAAGAAACTTCAGAAGAACAAAATGCTAAAGATGAAGCAGAAAGAGCAGCTCATCATCTTGTTAAAACATTGACAAGGATTAGGAAAAGACCAAAGATTGAAATTTCTTTCTTCAATGGAAACTTGGATCCAGAAGAATTAATAGACTGGATATATTGAATGGAAGAGTTCATCGAGTTTGAAGAAATAGAGGGTCCAGACAAAGTGAGATTTGCTAAACTGAACTATGAGGACATGCTAAAATCTGGTAGAAAGAGGTACAAATTGGAAGAAGAGGAAAAAGAAAGATTTCCTAGTGAAATAAAATTGTGAAAATGATGAAGATGCAGTTTATTTCTATGGATGATGAGTTAGATTCGTTCGGGAACATGCAAAGCCTGATACAAGGAAGTAGGACAGTGAGAGAATATATAGAGGAATTTCATAAAATTATAATTAGAATAGGTCATTCTAAAGCCAAAAAGGAGAAGATAGCTTGTTACATTAATGGGCTACGACCAAGCATTCAAGAAGAGTTGGATGTAATGAGAATTATACCATGGAGGATGCATTCCAATTTGCTTTAAATATTAAAGAAAAGATAAACAAATGATTTCGAAGTAAACAAAAGAGAAGAGGCCAAAAATGAAAAGAAAGAGGGGAAATCATATGGAGATTGGGATGGAGGCTAGAATCTGAAAAGTCAAAGAAATATTGAAATGGCAGCAATAAAAATCAAAGAAATAATGAATCATACCCCCGTGAACAAGATTCCAAAGGAAGCAGAAGATCAGGTAGAGGATTTGGAAGAGGAAATTACAACTTGTTTAAAATGTGGTCACATAGCATATGAATGCCCAGAGGATGAAAACACAAGAGGGAGAAAAGAAGGAAAAGCAAGAGCTGCAAATGTTCCGAATTGAAGAAGCTAAAAATGGAGAACTGATAGTTACCAAGAGAGCCATGTTGAATGAACTAGTTCAAAGAAAGAACCTATTTAGAACACGATCCAAATGTCAAGACAAGATTTCCAATGTCATTATTGATGGTGGAAGTACAGACAATCTTGTTGCAGAAGAAATGGTAACCAAGTTACTGTAACAAAGGAGGAGCGTCCACATCCAAATCAAACTGTTTGTTTGCAGGCTCATCGACATGTTATGGTGAGTGAACAATGTTTAGATAAATTTATGATAGGAGATTAACATGATGAGGTCTTATAAGATATAATGCCAATGAATGTTTGTCACATTATTGGGAAGACTGGCAGTTTGACAAGAAGGCAATGCACTATTGTTATGCAAACACATACATGTTGTTGAAGGATGTAGTTCGACAGAAATTGTAACCCTCAAGTAAGAATGATGAAAAGGTATGTAAGAACATTGGTAAATGTTTGAATAATGGAGTTGAAGAGTTAGTCACAGAGGATAAAAATGAAGATTGTGGATTGCTCATGCAAGTCGAGGTAGTGTTGATTGCATTCTGGAAGGGCAGAATGGTAGTTAGAGTCAAGAAGCAAAAAGAGATAAAATCTGATTTTTGTGAGTGCATTGTTGAATCTGATTTGTTTAAGGATGCAAGCATTACCATATGAGAGAATGTTGCAGCAAATAATTTATTCAAAGATGAAGTTATAAATAAGGATAAAAAGTACAGGCAAAGAATGGACTGGTGGATAACCTTCTGCTTGAAAAAGAGGTTGTTGAAGTTGAAGGTTTTGAAACTAATAGTTTGTTGCAGGTTGCGAAAGAAGAATCCCTTGACTGTTTTGCTAGCATTGAAGTGGATGGAAGAGAGAAGATTTTGCAGCAAAACACTATCTCTTGGAAGGGATGAACAAAGAGGAACATAGTGTTGCAAAAGAGAAAATTGATGGACAAATTGTTGCAGCAGTCTCAAGGATAGAGGTAATGCCTAAATTTGATTATTTGACAGAAGAGGATAATATTGGTGTTGAAAAAGTAGCGTCGGGAGGCATCTAATGGATTAGGTATGTAATATATATCAACTATATTAAAGTGCGATCCAAAGAATATGTTTAGCGTTAACTAATCAACAGTTATCTCTTGAAGCGGTGCAAGTCTATGGTAATCTATTTTCATTAATGGATGCGATCCATTCCTTCCAAAAGTATAAGACGACAATTAACAAAGTCTCCCAAGAATACTGCAGGACAAACAAAAGACATTCGGATCAATTGCATAACACCACCAAAGACAATAGTACAATAATACATATCGAAGATACATACGCTCACAGTGATTACAGAATATATTGAAGAAGTCATAGCCCCTGTAGGATATATTGGAGAAGATACATATTACAGGGGACAGGTATTATATATATCACAGAACATATATGGCATTAAGTTTGATTGCAATAGATTGTATCAAAGACAGCGATTCAACTTACAGACAAAGTCAGAAAATATATATCATCACATATTTATATATAACAAAGACTTTGTATTACAGTGATCATATATCCAGGAAAGATGGACTCATCATTGAAGATCAAATCAATCAATATACATCACATATTTGCAGATCATATATCACATATATATATATATATATATAACAAATCAATATACAGGTAGAGACTGTACTCATATTTGCAGATCAATATTGTCAAAATTGCATTCAGACCTTAATCATTCTGATAAGTGTAAACGAAGATTAATTGCTTGGTTTTTCACCTTCAAGGTTGAAGGTTTCCTTGGGTACATACTATGTATTTTGTGTGAATTAGTTTAAAATCTGCATCCCTTTATAATCTGATCATAAAAATCAACATGGTATCAGAGCAGGCTTAAGGGAAAGATTGGATCAGATTCGAAGTAGCAGGTGTGTCCTCTCAATTGCCTCCAAATCAGATCACATATATAACATTAAGATGGTGAATGGACTTAAAGTCAAAGATAGACTTGAGGATGCATCAAACTTCACCTCCTGGAAGTTCAGAGTCATGCTTGCCTTAGAGGAAAACGAATTAAACAAATTTGTGGAGAATAAGGTTCTAGAACCAGTTGAAAATGATAAGAAGCCTCAATGGAAGAGAAATTTTACCAAAGCAAAGAAAATGTCAGTTGAATCTGTCAAAGATCACATTGTGCCAATCATCTCTAAGCTAACATCAGCATACGACATGTTCAAGACATTGGAGGAGATGTATGAGATCAACAACACAAGTCAAGCGCTTGCATTAAAATGGGAACTTCACCACATTAAGATGACAAAGGGAGAATCCACCATCTCGTATTTCATGAGGACTACTGAATTGAGAAATCAACACTCCTCCATCAGACAGACTATAGATTATATAGAATTATCCATGTGTAACAACCTTGCTGGCTCACCCAAGACTATGCTGGATAGATATTTTGTTTTTTGAATGTTTTTACAATTTCTTTTGGTTTTGAGTAGATATGGTTTTTGAAATTTTCAGAATGTAAAGAAATTACAAATGATATAAAATTCAAACTACCATGAATGCCAGCATAAATTTTCAATTCTCAATTATGTTGTATGCAATTATTGCAATCAAAAACTTATAGAGAAGCAACAATTTGAAGAACCTGTGTATGTATTTGGCGTCAGTGGATTGCAATAGTAAAACATGAAATGACAACTCCACAGCTGATTTTTTCTCACGCCCAACAATAAATGCAGGGTCTGCAGAAGTGAAAGCTGCAATTTATTATTGGGTGTGAGAATTCAAATCACCCATACGGCAATTCAAATCCCCAGAATGCAATGCCAAACACTAGTAATGATGTTGCCCAGCTATGGATTAATAATCAGACTTGTAATCCAATTGCAGGAATAATTGTTGCCCAAATGCTGAGAATATGCACGCCAAAATGCAAATACAAATAGCGCTAAAAATCAAAATTCCCCAAACCAAAATCTCCAGCAATGCAAATCTACTTAGCTACAGTTAATACAGTAGGAGGAATGACAAATAATATACCTCAGCACAATTTGCCAACCAATCTCGGAATAATTCTTAGAATTGAATCTACAATGCTTCGGCTGTAAACCCTTATGCTTCAGCAAGGGCACAAAAAATTAGAACTTCAGAAAAACGTCACAAAGATGACAAAGCAAAATAAGATAACCAAATGATCGGATACTTTTCTCATCAAATGGGCTCATATTTATAATCTCCAAATGGCACATGTTTCCCAAATAAACTCCATAACATTAAAATATAATGAAGTGTCATTTTAATATAATTTATTAAATGTTTTTTGCTCCCAAAAATGACCTTTTCCACCATAACATAATATTTTGACACATAAGGCCATTGTTTCTTGTGCCCACAGTTTAAAACTTTTTGACCTGGTTCCAACGAGCTATGATACTGAGGTGACCAACATACAACAGCAACAAAAATAGCAGCCTCAGCATATTTAGATGAATAATAATAATAATTCACCTGTCTTGCGAAAACAACTGTAGAAGCATCAGAATTGAAATCTGACAACACCAGAGTGATCCTGATGAAGAAAGACGATGAAGAAACTTGATAGGGTGACTTACTATAAATAGATGCTCCCTCCAAGATTCTTCTAGCCCAAACCAGAAGCCCGAATTAAAAACTAAGAGCATCACTCAACAACTCTATCTCAATTGAGCTCATTGGAACCAAAAGTTGACTTACTATAAAGAGTAAGTCCCTCAAACAGAGCCAAAACACATCATAGGCTATTGAAAAGCCTATAACCCCACAACTAAGACCTCAAATCCCACTATCAACTCACGAGGGTTGCGATGGTGAACTAACCAAGCCAACTGTAGGAACTTGATAAAAAATGGGGACATTACAGTCCTCCCTCCCTAAGATTGCTTGTCCCCAAGCAATCTCAGAGCAAAATGAACATCACAGTCCACCTAGATCCCAAGGGTAGAATTGCATACTATCCCTGATATATACAAGCAACTCATGTAGCACCACCACCCAAATAATTGATATCAATGAGGGAATCATATGTAAACTAACTGTAGGTGTTGATAGCAGTAACAACTCATCGGAACTCAATCCAACCGAAATACCAACTCTTTCAACATCTGAGTCCCTATCAAACTGACACACACCCAACTGCACTATGGAGATGATAACAATTATAAGTACCTGAATAACTATCACCAACTCCAAACTCTGATAAACCGTTCTGGGTGTGTAGATACTATAAGTGGTCTAACTTGCAGCTATTGATCCCATCTACAAAAGATGGTGCTAACCCATCCCATAATGGATGGTATAGAACTAGAGTCAACCCACGCTGACATGAAACCAAATCCTTTACCCATGGTTCAAAAGAAAAATGATGAGCACACCCCACAATGTAATGTCGATAAAAACTCCTAATCTCTGTCAAGGCTCATCAATATCAAACTGGGAATCAGGGGATTGCTCCCATCTCTGACTCTGAATTACTAGTTGGGTAGGGTCCTCGACAACCCTCTTAGCAAACCCAACCACAAAGTCCTTGTTGGGAAGCATTGTAGCTAGGGTCTCTAGAATCTTCCCCACCAATCGTCGTAATGCACACAAGCCGCAAATGAGAGTGTTGTCCTGCATTTTGTGGTGACAAAATGCAGGTAACAGTACAAAACTTTGTCAACTTAGTTTCGCATTTCTTTGAGATAGTTCATTATTTAATTGGCTAAGACATTGATAAACTAATCAACCTCAATTTGTATAATGAATCCTTTTACTAAAGGCTTTCATCAAGTCCATTTTGTTTTTCATTTTATTAAGCCAATGCTTGATTTTTGAAGCCTTCAACATCCTTTCTTGTGTTTTTGGGTGTGTGTTTAGTTGCTTTTAGTCTTTTTTTTGTCCAATCTCTTGCTTTCGGTTTTCCCTTCGATTCAGTATATCCTAGGACTTAATCAGACTTAGTAGTCAAAAAATATGATCATGTAAGTGCCCAAAAAGTGGACTCTCCGGGCGCACTCGCATATTTAAAATATCAATGTTATATTTTAATGTTGACATTCACTTTTTGAAAAATATAAAATAAATTGATTTTATGTTATGTATTTAAGTTACTTTATCACTTAAATTTATCACTGAAGTGACCATAGAACACTTCATGTTATATTTTTTAGTTGAGTTGTTTTTTAAATTTTTCACTTAAGTGACTTTATTAACTATATAGTTTAATTTATTTATGAGTATTACGTTATATTTTATTTTAAAACATCTAAGTTAAATATTACTTTTTGAATAATATTTGCACATAATGTATAAACTATATAGTGTAAATATTATTTTTGACCCAATTAAGTAATATTAACTCAAAAATCAATTAAGCATATGTTTAATAGGTCTTTTAAGTTGGGCAAACTCAACTTGCATGTTTGTATGCAAAATGCTTTACTAGAATGCGGTTTGCACTAGAAATGCATGTAATAGACTTCCTAGAGTCTACTTTGTATGAAAAATGCCCTTTACATGTAAATCACTTTACATGTAATTGCCTATTGAGAAGGCGATTTGCACTAGAACATGTAAATATGCAAATGTGCATTTAGAGTCCGATTTTAAACATGAAAATACATATTTGAAATATGTAAAAGACTTCTAAGAGTCCATTTACATGTAGATTCACTTCCAACCAATGGACTTTACATGTAGTGTCTTGGAGAATCTGATTTTGTACTTAAAACTGATTTAATTGCATTCCAAGTCCACGATTTTGCCTTCCAAGGCCAAAAAGGCCCAAAGCATATTACATATTACATATTTTACGACATATAATAGGGCCGGAAGAGTGTGATTTGCTCCTTCAACTCCATTTACATGCAATTTAAAACATGTGTTTGCCCATGGAGAGTGCAATTTGCTTTCCCAACCTTCAAATGTATGCATTTTGAACATGTAAACTCCTCCATAGAGTGCATTTGGGCATTTTAATACATGTAAATGCTAATAGAGACCACGATTTTGCAATCCCAAGCCAAAAATGGCTCAAATACATGCAATTTTAGGGCACATTTTTGATAAAAATGCCCAAAAAATTGGATTTCTATCCACGCTTTTGTATTAGAGAGCCACATTTTAGCATTTGGATCCATGTTTTAGCTTTTAGAGAAGACGTTTTTGCATTCACAAGTCAAAAACGACCAATATATATGCATTTTGGAGCCAAGTTTTTACCAAAAACGCCCAGAAAATGGCATTTCCAGCCCATGCGTTTGGATCTAGAGGGCACGTTTTTGAGTTTTAATCCATACTAATGAATTTGGAATCCATGTTTTTAACCTTTTCATGCAAAAATGACTCTTTTACATGCATTTGGAGGGCCTGATTTTACCCAAAGACATCCCAAATACATGAGTTTCTCAAAAACGTTTTGCATTTGGAGGTGTTAAGAATCACATTTTTGCATCTACATGTAAAAACACCTCATGTATTTGCATTTGGAGGATCACATTTGCAACTTTAAAATAGTCAAAAGCTATTGAATTGTTGTATGCATTTGCACTTGGAGATTTCAATTTTGAAGAAAAGTGTCATTTCAACTTCTCTTTCTTCCACATTTGGCTCTTTGAGCTCCAAGTAAGTAGAAGATTTCAACTTTTCTTGTTTTTTCTTGCTTACTTTGCTATCAGATTGCATGTTTTGGCTCATCTTTGTCCATTTGTTCAAAGGCATGCCATGTATTTTGTAAATTTTCTTTAAATAAGATGAAATCTACTATTTTCAAATGCTTGAAAAATCTCCAAACTCCAAAAACGAAATTGCATGTAGAAGAACATTTTTCAAAGTTTGAGTAAAGCAAGAGGTATGTTTTAGTTTTGTTTGTTTGCTTGCTTTCTAGTTTTGGCTTTCTTTTTTGGCAGAAAGTTGAGGAATCCTACCCAAGAATGCAAGCGCATCCACATCCTTTCACCTTTCATCTTTCCATGTCAATGCATATTCCTTCAATTTTCCAACACATGCAATTACATCCTCTAAACCTGATTACATGTGTACCTCCAGTAATTACTACATGTAACCTCCAGAGAACCCAATTTTAGTAAAAGGTCACACTTTTAAACACCAAAGTCGTCGTTTGTGCACATCCATATGCATCCCAACTTGCATTCTTGGCCATACCCACAAAAGCCCATCTTTGCCTACATGCAATCTACCCTTAAGAGTCTAATTTTGGCCCTTTTAATCGAAATACATATGCTTTTCGACTCATTTCCAGCCATCATATGTGTTTCATAAGTATCTAATCCATAGTTTGAACACTCATCCCTCATGGATTCGTCATTGTAACTCAAATCCCAAAATTTTCATAAACCCAATCTCATTGGAAGATGTTTTCATCTTCATGTTGCGGCGCACTCTTCAAGATATATCAGAACTTCTTCAAAGAATAGTGACATCTCGTCGAGAAGACGTGCTTCAAATCCGAGGAAGCAATGATTCATTTGGTCTTCAATTTCCAAGTGGCTGACCAATAACCTGAGTTCATGTGGGAATGTGCCAAGCACTTTGCTTCAAAAAAAAAAAGAGTTAAAAAGTGTTAATGGAAAATTGTTCCGAGTTTACATCTGGACACCATTGAGAAGGTTTTCAAAGTGTCAAAGACTCCAGAATGTGTCAATCTACAAAGGAGAATTCACGACAACTCGAACGAGAAAAAGCTTGATCACATCAAGTTTTTTAATGACAAATAGAAACTCATCAAAGAGAATGTAGGGGTGCAGAATACAAGAATCCCCGATCCCATAATCATCACGAAACACAAGGCTTTTGTTGATAGTCTACACAATTGATTCATTCAGAATCAACAGTTTCAATATTTTCTTCAAGTGTTTTACAACTTTGTAGTTGCAAAAGATGAATTGCATGTGATGCAACTGCATGTAATTCGATTGCATGTCCTCATGACATGTAGTCCAATAATTATTCTCATCTAGTTTTACCAAGTCAAAGTGGTTGAGTTGGTCCCATTTTTTCCTCTTTTTTCTCACTTCTTTTCCTACAAAAGGAGTGCCCCCCTCATTGTAAGAATTATATTTTGTTGTATGCAAGAAAGCTATGCCAAACTTGTGCAAGCATAACTTTGATTGTGTGGTACTGATTTGGGAGAAAAGTGAATAAAAGAAGCAATTGGATTTGAAGCTTTGACTAGAAGCAATTGTGATAAGTGCAGATTGGAAGCTTTGACTGCAATTTGTGTTTGTCTTCTTTGATTCATGTTGTTATTGTATGATTTAAATAATTGAACATAGAGGAATAGAGAACAATTGGAGCCAAAGCTTTGATTGGGAGTGACTGTGGTGATACATAGACTAGGAGCTTTGACTATAGCTTGTAATGCCTTCTTAATTCACAAAATAGTTAGAATTTTTCACTACTAGAAGTCTTTGCACCCCAATAGTAAAGGTTATTCTTAATAAAATAGATTAAAACCGGACTTAGAGCCAAACCAGTATGCTTTCAACTAGACTTTGAGTTAGTGTTGATTTATCGGTATCACCATTTCTAGCTATTAGATAGAAGTGTAATTAGAGATTTCATCTTGCCCATTACTCGTTCCGCGGGTAAGTGGATTCTTTCCTAAAAGTTAAGAGGAAAGAATATTGGTAATAACTTTTCAAAAATCTCTCAACTTCTTTCTTACCTTAGTTGATCCAACGAACGGTGAGAAGGGGGAGCCTTTCTTTTAAGGTAGGAGAGACTTTGTCTCATACGTTGTGGCTAGTCTACCTATTTTGTGATTGGATTTTTACAAAATTGTTGGTTGCAAGATATCCACCCAACAAAGTAACCTCAGATACTCTATAAGAATCCTCCTCCAAATCCGAACTCTTGAGTAAATACTCCATGAACGACCCCAATGCAGTAGAAATTATGTGGAAGCATCAACTTGTTCCCCCGCAACCCACAACTAATCTGATGTAGGTACGCTCTGCTACCACTAACAAAGGTATGCTCTGATACCACTGATGACGGGCCACACCACCCATACCAACTCACAACCAAAAAAATGCAACAAGATGGAGATAGAGAGATGACAAAAATGCTTCATTAAGCATCCACTAATATTTGAAATTCATTAGAAGAGATTACATTTGAAGAGCTTACAATTCAAGAACTTCTATTTCTCGAACTTCCATTAGAAGAGCTTCCATTTCTTGAACTTCCCCGTCAAATTCCCCTTCTGGTCCCATTTCTTCTTCTTCGTTGTCATCTCCACTTTCATCACCTGCGGCCACAGTTGCTCCTCTACGGAGCTCCTCCTGCAATGCTTGTACCTGCCTTTGGAGGGCTCTAACCTCCTCAGGATTAATAGCTCTGGCCCTTCCGCCACGCTCTCTTCGTGGAGGCATCTTCTTAACTCAAACCCACAACCACACAGTCCTGGTGCAAACTGCCTCACAGTCGGCGCTCTGTCTACACACTCAGGAAAACCAGCTCTGATACCACTTGATGAAGGTACGCTCTAGTACCGCTAACAAAGGTATGCTCTGATACCACTTGATGGGAACACAACCCAAAAACAGAATGGACACAACAGAAAAGGGAAATTGTATTAACTGAAAAATAAGCTAGTACATTCAGTACAGAGAAAATAAACTTCAAAACATGCCCTAAGGGCTTACAATAGCATAAATGTGGAGATAATTTCTCCTTTCAGTACCTCCTCTCAAACTCCACTCCGAACTGCCTTTTACAATGCCAGAAATCTCCTTAAATAGACCCCGGAGGGTTAAGGACTAAGAATACATTCTAGAAAGTGCTAGTAGGCATCCACCGACCAAATAGAAGGCTCCAGAAGCTGCGTTAGAAGTCGGCGCAAATCTAGAAGAATCCAGAAACGGTAACCGAACTTCCGGGAGGCATAACTTTTGAACCGTAGCTCTAATTAACGAACCGTTTACATATTCGAAAAGCTCTCGAAGCGCTCTATAGCCCTATGGACAAGCTTTGCTCGTCCCCCATTTTTCGGCCCTTTTCGAAATCATTTAATGCCCCTAACCTGACTTTGAAGCATTCTTAGGTCTCCAAAACCCGAAAAACTGCAATAACTTTCAAACCGTGGGGCCTTTTGACCTGATTCTTTTTCTAGAATGCTCTAAATCACAATTACATTCATCTGGCCAATTCACACCTTCCAGTTTACCAAAATGATGGCCCAATTACATACTCCTATTTTTTTGGGATTTACTAGCTCACTGATAGTGGAACTGTGAGAGTTGGAACCTTTATTTGACCCAAATGGGTGTCTAAAAATGAAAACACATGAAACAGAAACTAAGTCTACGTACATTTTTTTGGGTGACACAGGATTGTCCTTATACCTCTGGATGCTCCTGCATCATAATCCCTCTAAAAATGTGGCACTGCCAACTGTCCAATGCTACCAGCTGCATGAAATGAAGAAATAGATTTGCTTCCGGTAGAAGGAAGCAAATCACCATGAGATTATGTCTCCACTTATGCTCTCACCTCCTCTGTACGGATGCGATTGTCACACCATCACGTCCCTCATCCCCAATCGTAGAAGCTAACTCACCACCAACCACCACAACATGCAGCTAAACTAGATCTGGGGCTGGTGTGGACCGAACATGATCCCCAACTCCACAGTAACCTCATCCAACTGTGACTATGACTCTTGAAAAGCCACTTGAGTACACTAAAGAGAGTACAGTCACTTCAAGCTCCTGGGTGAGCTCAGCCACCTCCTCTTTCCCTAACAACATCTAATAACAGGTGCTACCCCACTCTAGAAGGTAATCCATGTCAACAACTAACTAACTAATTATACTTCAAGATCTTGATAGCCTCTTGAAGCGCATGAATCTCTACAAGGGAAAGACTACTATCACCGTGCTCATCTAACATAGGAGCACCCCAACCAGATGCAACCAACATCTAATGAATTGCATCACATTGCTCAGCTGCAAAGATGTCACTATCACTCACCTTTAGCCGACTAGTCACATAATACCTATGTAACTGTTGCCTCCTATGTAATCTCACTGCTTTACTATCTACATTGTGATAGGAAACTGAATTAGAACTACTCACCACAAGATTGCTCATCACATGTGTGCTATTGTCCCACACACATCCACAACTAAGATACAACTAGTCGGTACCTCAACCAACACCTCATCCAAAGAAATGGAAGCCCTCACAGTATCAATCTCCTCGCATGTATCAACTTCCACCTTAATAGTAAGACCATGTAAACCCCAATCTTGGGACCTATCATAAACCTCCTTGGAGTCGTCACTCAATATCTAAGAAGGAATATCATACCCGATGAAACTCATAGCATCCTCAAATAGATCATCAGAGGTGTCCATACTATTTGTATTTCCACCACTTAACAAAGCCTCAACTGTTGTCACCTGACTCTGCATACATGACTCTATGCCAGGCTGTGAATCAATAATGTTGGACTACAAACCAAAATCTATTGACTTTGCTATAACACCCAAATCACCAATAACACATCTGGGTGAATCCATACATGCATCAATCCCACCTAAGGGAGCAACTACCTCCCACAAAGGAGCAACACTGTGACAACTGACATTCAAATCGCCAATAAAAATCCCCTCCTCGAGAGAATCAAAACAATCAGTAGTAACTATTGCCTGATAGCACCTGCACTATCTACAACAAGAACTCTGGAATCCTTAACCCGCTGAAGTTCAGTGTTGCTATCCATCAATGACACTGGCACATCGACATGTCTCTATGTGGAAATTCCATCATCAGAACTACAGATAGGACTAGTGGACATCATACTAAACACAGGTACATCTACCTTCTGAATGCCAACCGAAGAGAATTCAAGCCTTCTTCCTTGCATCCTCAGTGCTCGTCTATTAAAAGCAGAAACCATAGACCTTGCTCCCCTATCATCCATCTTTGGATCCAATAGTCTTGCAGCCAATCTCTGTTGATGAAGCTTAAGTTTCTCTATACTCTCTCTCAAGGCATTTATTTTCCTACTATCTTCCTCACTGCTCTGCCAGCTCCTGGAACTACTAGGCCTCTTGTGTCTATCCATTACTGGAAACAACAAGAGTGCTGCTCACTTCAATCACTAATGCAGATCTGAAATAAAAAAGAATTTCCTACTCCACGGGATGGCAGGAAACTGCTCTAATACCATTGTAATAACCCTGTTGGCTAACCCAAGACTATGCTTAATAGATATTTTCTTTTTTTAATGTTTTTGCAATTTCTTTTTGTTTTGAGTAGATATGCTTTTTGAAATTTTCAGAATGTAAAGAAATTACAAATGATATAAAATTCAAACTACCACGAATGCCAGCATAAATTTTCAATTCTCAATTATGTTTTATGCAATGATTACAATCATACACTTATAGAGAAGCAACAATTTAAAAAACCTATATATGTATTTGGGTCGGTGGACTGCAGCAGTATAACATGAAACGCCAACTCCACAACTAAAATTCTCACACCCAACAATAAATGCAAGGTCTACAGAAGTAAACACTGTAATTTATTGTTGGGTGTGAGAATATAAATTGCATGTAGGGCAATTCAAATCCCCAGAATGCAATGCCAAACACTAGTAACAATGTCCCCCAGCTATGGATTAATTATCAGACTTGTCAGCATCTGATTGTAGGAATTATTGTTGCCCAAATGCTGAGAATATGCACGCCAAAATGCAGTTACAAATGGCACTAAACATCAGAGTTCCCCAAACCAAAACCTCCAGCAATGCAAATCTCCTTAGCTACAGTTAATACAGTAGGAGGAATGACAAATCGTACACCTCAGCACAATTTGCCAAGCAATCTCAGAATTGAATCTACAAAACTTCAGTTGTAGATCCCAAACCCTTTTACTTGGCCACAGAAAATCAGAACTTCAAGAAAATGTCACAAAGATGACAAAGCAAAATAAGATAATCAAATGATCGAATACTTTTCTCATCAAATGGCCTCATATTTATTATCTCCAAATGGCACAAGTTTCCCAAATAACTTCTATAACATTAAAATATAATGAAGTGTCATTATAATATAATTTATTAATTAATTTTGGCTCCCAAAAATGACCTTTTCCACCATAACATAATATTCTAACACACAAGGCCGTTGTTTCTTGTGCCCATGATTTAAAACTTTTCGACCCAGTTCCAACGAGATATGATACTGAGGTGACCAACATACAACAACAAAAATAGCAACTTCGGCATATTTAGATGAATAATAATAATTCACCCGTCTTGCAAACATAAATACAGAAGCATTAAAATTGAAATCTAACAACACTAGAGTGATCCTGGCGAAGAAAGACGATGAATGAACTTGACAAGGTGACATACTATAAATAGATGCTCCCTTCAAGATTCTTGGAGCCCAAACCAAAAGCCCGAAATAAAAACTGAGAGCATCACTAAACTCCTCTATCTCAATTGAGCTCATCTGAACCAACAGTTGACTTACTATAAATAGTAAGTCCTTCAAACAGAGCCAAAACACACCATAGGCTGTTTGAAAGCCTATGACCCCACAACTGAGACCCTCAAACCCCACTGTCGGCTCACAAGGGTCACGATGGTGAACTGACCAAGCCAACTACAAGAACTTGCTAAAAATGGGGACACTGCACCATGTTGGCACTTAACTGTCTTTCTTCATCATGGAAGTTATTTATACAAGGGATAAGTGCAAGATCAAAACTCCCTAAGTTTGATCATTTGAAGACAAATTGTATTCAAGAAAAATCTAGATTGGTTGCAAGTGAGCTAATCAAAAACATGCAAAATGAAGACACTCATGCTCTCACAACTCAATCTACTAAGAAGACAGGGAGAAATTGGGAGAAAGGCAGCTTCAAAAGGAAAAGAGATCAAAGGTCAAATGCTGCACCTGATTCTATGAAAAAGGAGAAAGATCACTTCCATGTTCATTATTTTAGGTGTGACAAGTTTGGTCAATGTGCAAAGAATTGTAATTCAAGGCCTAATCCACAAATTGCAAATATTAATGAAGTTACAACTCAAAAGGATGCAGCAAATAACTCCAATGGATTCCTATTCATATCAGCCTTGTCAAGTAATGTTCCCACAGACAATGAGACTTCTATTAATTGACAGTGGACCTTCTCGACACATCATAGGTTATCAAAAACAACCCTTAGATTTGGTGGAAGGGGAGTCTAGTCTTCAAGTAACCATTGAAGATGATGCACACTATTCAATAAAAGGATCTGGTGCTACACCATTGGATCTAGAATCTCAGAGTTCTCTTCATCTTAGTGATATCCTATTTGGTGTTAGGAATCAAGAGGAACCTTATATCTATTTCAGCTTTGGAAGATGATGGTTATTGAGTGGCATTTTCAGAAGGGAAAGCATTTGTATGGCCAAAGAAGTCCAGCATCAAGGCTGCACGTGTAATTGGATATTGACATGAGAGTTTTAACCAATTTTCCATGCGACCTATTCGAGTCCTTCATGACACATCAAAATCCTAGTAGTTGTGGCATAGAAGACTTGGTCACTTACATTACAATGCTTTTGCATCTTTGCAGAAGATAGCTACAGGCATACCTAAACTTAGTCTTGTATGTGATGGTACTTGTAAAGATTGTGCATTGGGTAAAAACACTAAGAGCCCATTTGATGGTAGTGAAAGTAGGTCTAACGAAGTATTAGAACTTGTACATTCTGATTTGAGTGGAGCAATGTCAATGGCATCCCTAATTGAATTTTCGTATTATGTAACTTTCATTTTTAACTACTCTACAAAGAATTGGGTCTATTTCTTAAGTTCCAAGGAGTTTAATGAAGTACTATGTAGATTTAAGGAGTTCAAAGCTCTAGTAAAATGTTTATCTACAAAGAAAATTAAAACTTTAAGGTCTGGTAATGGAGGTGAATATAGCACTGGCACTTTTCAAGATTTTTGTATTGAGGGGGGAATTAAGAGGGAGTTTTGTGTTTCTTACAACCTACATCAAAATGGGGTTGTTAAGAGATAGAATAGATCCATCATCAGAGCTGCTAAAGCCATGATACATGAATGATACATGATCAAGACCTCTCAACTTTCCTTTGAGCAGAAGCTTCTCGACCAGCAGTACATATTCAAAATAGATATCCTTGTTGGATATTGAGGAATATTACTCTAGAAGAAGCCTTTTCAGGGGTTAAAGCCTGATGTCAATCCTTTGAGAATCTTTGGTTGTCCAATATATGTTCATATACCCAACGATAAAACTATCAAGTTAGAACCCTTGAGAAGAAGAGGAATATTTGTAGGCTACAGTGAGACTGCAAAAGCCTTCAGAATTTACGTCCCTACTCAAAAGCAAATAGAGATAAGCAGAGATGTTACATTTGAGAAACATGTTGCATTCAAGAAATCTAAATGGAGATAGATCATGAAGATCTAGAGAGTCTGCAACACATGGACATTGATCATGCTCCTGAGATTTATAGAGTCCACAAAACCTAAAGAGGTTGATGATCCAATTAAGCCTTTGGATCCAAATGATGGGCCTAAAGGTATTGTTGTGAATAAAAAGAGACATCTTTGGGCAAGAAAAACTATGCAGGATGCAAAACAGTTTGCAGCTACTCAAGGCACTTTTAGAGAAAGTACAAGACCACATAGATTCTCTAGTTGTGTTGCATTATTGTGTAATATCATTGAGACTGAACTTTTCGGTATCAAGGAAGCCTCAAGACAGCAAGTCTGGAACGATGTTATGGATGAAGAATATCAATCCATCATTAAGAATGATGTTTGGAATATTGTACCTAGACCTGAAGAGAAATCAGTTGTTTCTTCCAAATGGCTATGCAAGATTAGCTAATGAGAGCATTGAGAAATACAAAGCTAGATTTGTAACACGTGGCTTCTCTCAGAAAGAAGGAATAGACTATGAAGAAACCTTTGCTCTAATTGCTCGCTAAACTTCCATCATGACCATCATTGTCATTGCAGCAGCTAAGGGATGGAAGCTACATCAGATGAATGTAAAGAGAGTTTTCCTCAATCGGGTTATTGAAAAAGAAGTCTGCATTGAACAATTTGAAGGCTTCATGATTCAAGAAAAAGAGTCTCATGTGTGTAAATTAAACAAAACCTTATATGGTCTTAAATAGACTCCTTGAGCATGTAATGACCCGTACCAATAGGCCACTAAACAAACCCTAGATTTAACACACTGCTAAAATATATTGCTGAAATAAAAGAAATAATAGTGCCGATGTATTCATTCAATGAAAACCAAATGTTTTTACAAATGATATGGCAAACTTCAGCACCAAAACATTATGACATAGCACATTACAGAGAAACCCTAACTAGCTGTATACAATTGAGAACTTGTTGCAACTACAGATTGAAAAGAAGAACCTGGATTGATCAAATAATGAAGACTGACTGCTGAAGATGATATGGTGAAAGTGCAACTCCAACTGAAACTCCAAATTAGCAATTAAGCACAAATGAAAGGACTGAAATATCCTTCCCACAGCTGCAATAATTCAGGTGATCTCTCACACCCTCAAAATTGCGTACCAATTGAGAGTTTTCGTTCTCAATGGCCAATTGTGACTATTTGCAGAAACCCTAGGCTCCACAACGCACATAAGCAAAAATCAATAATAAATCTCGATGATAGGCAATGAGCCCTCAATGCCTATTTATTCTTTTTTCTTTGATAGGTCGGCCTCCCTTTTTAATTTTTCCTCCGCTTCTTCCAGCAACCTCTAGAAGCTTTTTTTATTTAATTTATAAAGTTACCTTGTAATATTTTTTATTTTTTTTAATTGATAACTTTATAATTAATTCCTCCAAAAAAATGGGACATTACAGGTCCACCCCTCCTAAAATTGCTTAGCCTCAAGCGGTCTTAATGCTGGATGCTGCAAAATCACTTCTCCCTCCCAAGTAGCATCTTCAATAGGTAAATCTTTCCACTTAACTAGATACTCTTTGATTACTCTCCTGCGAAGCTGCTTCTCTCTACTATCCAGAATGAATTCTGGCACTAAAATCAATTTCCCTTCATCATACAAGGGAGGTAATACTGCAGAAGGCATCACATTCTGACCCAATGCCTTTTTGAAGTGTGATACATGAAACACATTGTGCACTTGACTATCTGTGGGAAGCTCCAACTCATAAGCCACCTCACCAACTCGTTTGATGATCTTGAATGGTCCATAATAGCATGGCTTGAGTTTCTCTGTACCACTCTTCTTGAGAGTGGACTGCTTATATGGCTGCAACATGAGGTAAACCATATCATTTACCTCAAAACTACGCTCAGTCCTCTTCTTGTCTGCATACTGTTTTTGCTGGTTCTGAGCTCTAGCAATGTTGTTTTTGAGAGTAGCAACTATATCCTTACTTTCCTGTAATAGTTCACCTGCACGGGGTACTTGATTGTCTCCCAACAACAAATCTAAGAAACTAGGTGCCTCATAACCGTAAAGTGCCATGAAGGGTGTCATTTGTATAGTCATATGATATGTAGTATTGTAACAATATTCACAGAGATATATCCATCTGACCCAAGCTCGCTGTTGATCTGCCACATAATTCCTCAAATACCCTTCCACCTATTTGTTTACAATCTCTGTTTGACCATCAGTCTGTGGGTGATAACTGGTACTAGGTGTAAGCTCAGTGCCAAACAACCGAAATATCTCCTGCCAAAAGTGACTCATGAAGCGGCTGTCCCTGTCACTCACAATGCTCCGAGGTAACCCGTGTAATCTAAAAATCTCCCTGAAGAAAACCTCTACCACCTAAGTTGTTGAGTATGTAGTAGCGATAGGGAAGAAGTGAGCATATTTTGTCAGCCTATCCACCACCACATAGATACAATCACGCCCCTGGGCCCTAGGCAAGCCCGTAATAAAATCCATAGAGATGCACTCCCACTTCCTGTCAGGAATAGGAAGTGTCTGTAGGAGCCCTGCTGGATGAGTGTGCTCTTGTTTGTTCTGCTGGCAAACATGACACTCACGCACATACTACAAAACATCAACCTTAAGTCCCTTCCAAGTGAATCGTTCCCGTACTAACCTGTAAGTCTTGAAATACCCAGGATGGCCTGCTGTAGGTGAATTATGGAATGCTCTCAAAATTAACTGCTTCACTTTCGATCCTGGGACTAAGTAAATCATGTTCTTGTAAATGATCAAATCATCTATGAGAGTGTATCTGGTGTCGATTGTTGTCCCCTCCATAGAAGAGGCCCACGTGTCTTTGGCATATTCTGCTACAATCAAGTGTCACCAATCTTCTAATATCCGAATCATAAAAGTGAGGTGTGGTATACGAGATAAAGCATCTGCAACAATATTCTGTGTCCCCTTAACATATGTGATATCAAAATCATATGCCTGTAACTTACTCACCCACTTCGGTTGATGATCATTCAGGTCCCGCTGTCCCAAAAAGTGCTTCAAACTATTATGATCAGTTTTAATACAAAATTTGCTGCCCACAAGATACTGTCTGAATTTGGCCAAGGCATGCATGATGGCCAGCATCTCCTTATCATATATGTTGAATGATCTCTCACCCCCTCTGAGTTTCCTACTCTCATAAGCTATAGGATGCTTGTCCTGCATGAGTACAGCACCAACTCCCTCTCTAGAAGCATCACATTGAAGCTCAAATGGCTTCGTAAAATCAGGCAATGCTAATACTGGGCATGTAGTCATTATTTCCTTGAACTGCATAAAACACTCCTGTGCCTCCCGAGTCCACACAAATGCCCCTTTCTTCAGCAAATCCGTCATGGGCGCTGCATGTCGTGAGTAGCCACTAACAAACCTGCGATAGAATTCACATAGACCAAGGAACCCTCTTAACTGTGTAAGGTTCTCTGGTGGTGGCCAATCAACAATAGCACGGATCTTTTCAGGATCCATTCGCACTCCTTCCGCACTAATGATGTGTCCAAGATACAACAATTCTGTCATTCCCAAATCACATTTGGACTCCTTGGCATACAAGGACTCGCTCTGTAAAATGCTTAATATTGTCTCCAAGTGCTCTAAATGTTCCTGCCATGTCCTGCTATAGATCAAAATATCATCAAAGAACACTAGCACAAATTTCCTCAACTGATGGTGGAAGACCTTGTTCATAGTGGACTGAAAAGTGGCAGGTGCATTAGTCAAACCAAAAGGCATGACTACAAACTCAAAATGACTGTAATGACATCTAAAAGCAGTTTTTTCAATATCCTGCTCTCGAACTCTAATCTGGTGATAGTCTGATCTCAAATCAATTTTTGTGAAATAACAAGGCGCATGCAATTCATCTATCAGCTCATCAATGCGTGGGATGGGATACTTGTTCTTTATAGTTCTCTTATTCAATACCCTATAATCAATACACATTCGTAGAGTTCCATCCTTCTTTTTTACCAAGACAACAGAAGATGCAAAAGGTGACTTACTTGGTCTGATGTGTCCCATTGCTAGCAACTCGTTGATGGTCCTCTCGATCTCATCTTTGAGTCGTTTTGGGTGCCGGTATGGCATGATCATGACAGGCTTAGCACGTTCCTCCAACTCGATAATGTGCTCAATACCTCTATCTGGTGGCCTGCCTGGTGGAATCTCATTGAATACCTTCCCATACTTGATTCTCAATTTTTGAATATCTGGATGATATTTAGTCTTATGTTGCTCTCCCTGGGTAGGCATCAAGGCACATATTGCTGCCCATTCTATATTATTATGCCTGGCTAATCTCTCCAACCGCCTAAATGAGATAGTCCTAACATCACCATTACGAATAGCCTTCAGCACATGAGTCCTGCCATCCACCACGAATCGTATCTCCATATCCTCCAATCTCAGGGTAACCTCCATAAAAGAATGTAGCCATTGCATCCCAAGTACTATGTCCATGTCACCCATGTTGACCACATGATAGTTTGCCTTAAACTCATAGTTGTTTAGGCGCAAAGGTAGATCTCGCACCATCCTATCACAATGAAGAGTATATCCATCAGCTACCTTAACTCTTAGTCCCTCGAACTCCTCAGTAATGAGTCCACGCCTCTCCACAAATCGTGCATCAATGAAATTAGGCGTGGCACCTGTATCCAACAAAGTAATAATCTTTTGTCCTGCCAAGACTCCTCGAAATCTGAAAGATCCCTCTCTTTGAATACTAGATAGACGTGCCTCTTGTAAATGTATCTCTGGAGCCTCTTTTTTCTCAGCACTATCTACCTCTTGTTCTCCCTCTACCTCATCAAGATCCTCATCATGGTGCTCTGAGATGTCTGAATCTGAACCTTCATAATAAGCGCACATCACCCGGTTAGCCTTCCCCTTAGGCTTCATAGGACAATCATGACCAAACTCATAGGGACCTTTGCAAAAGAAGCATAGCTTCTTCCTACGCAAGTCATTAAGTGTTTCCTTATCCCAAGGTGCAACTAGCTTGTCTTTTGAGTCACTAACCTTCTCTTTACCCTTGCTGAATTCCCCTTTGTTATCTCTAAATGATGAAGAACCCTTTGAACTAAACCGGTTTGCTGGAGCTGCAAGTTCCATACTACGGGCTTTCTTCATGGCTTCCTGTAATGTAGGAGGATCAAAGGCCTTTACCCACCCCTTGAGTGGTTCAGTTAATCCCTCTGTGAATAAAATGACTAGCCTCCTTGCTGAAATCTCAGGCACCATCACTGCAAGCTTCTGGAAGTCATTGATAAATTGTTCTAAGCCTCCTGATTGTCTCAACTGGGCTAACTCCCGGAAATAACCTTCAGGATTGTTTTTATCAAATCTTTCTATCAATCCATCCACAAACTCCTGATAAGTGCTTACCTGATTGTGTTGCAATGTGATCATGCCATGTGTCCACCAATCATGTGCTGCCCCATCTAAGTGTAAAGTGGCATACTTGAGTGCTTCAATTTCTGTCATAGTCTTCAGAGATAGGAAAGTATCCACCTTATGAATCCAAGCACGAGCAGTCATTTTTCCACTGCCATCAAATGTGGGTAATACCAACTTGTTGGTAACCTGTTGCAACTCACTGTGTTTATCTACTTGCTTTTGCCTGGCAGCTCTATAGTTCAGGTACCTGTGAAATGTCCATCCATCCTGTACATATTCTGGTAATGAATCCCACTCATTCCTCGCTTGTCAGAGTTCATCTACAATATCTGTTACCATAGCATTAGGTGTGTGTGCTAGAGTTTCTTCTCTAAATGTAGGACGTGTGGGTCTATCAGTTGTTCCAGACCGTGTCCTATGTTGTGATCCTACTATGCTTCTGTCATCCTGATCATGATTATTTCTCCTATTTTCCCCAATCAAATGTTGCATCATAGCCATCATTGCCTGTGTACTTGTCTCTATTGACTGTAGAAGCCTCTCCTGTTGCTGTAAAGTCTCATCATCTCGCACACTTTTGGATGGGCTTGGAGAATGTCTCTCAGCCATATTCTTAGTTATGCTGGTTCCTTTGTAAACTAAATTAAATGGGCGCTGGGTAACCCTATCAGGCTGGCAGGAAACCGCTCTGATACCACTGTAATGACCCGTACCAATAGGCCACTAAACAAACCCTAGATTTAACACACTGCTAAAATATATTGCTGAAATAAAAGAAATAATAATGCCAATGTATTCATTCAATGAAAACCAAATGTTTTTACAAATGATATGGCAAATTTCAGCACCAAAACATTATGACATAGCACATTACAGAGAAACCCTAACTAGTTGTATACAATTGAGAACTTGTTGCAACTACAGATTGAAAAGAAGAACTTGGATTGATCAAATACTGAAGACTGACTGCTGAAGATGATATGGTGAAAGTGCAACTCCAACTGAAACTCCAAATCAGCAATTAAGCACAAATGAAAGGACTGAAATATCCTTCCCACAGCTGCAATAATTCAGGTGATCTCTCACACCCTCAAATTGCGTACCAATTGAAAGTTTTCGTTCTCAATGGCCAATTGTGACTATTTGCAGAAACCCTAGGCTCCACAACGCACATAAGAAAAAATCAATAATAAATCTCGATGATAGGCAATGAGCCCTCAATGCCTATTTATTCTTTTTTCTTTGATAGGTTGGCCTCCCTTTTTAATTTTTCCTCTGCTTCTTCCAGCAACCTCTAAAAGCTTTCTTTATTTAATTTATAAAATTACCTTGTAGTATTTTATTTTTTTTAATTGATAACTTTATAATTAATTCCTCCAAAAAAATGGGACATTACAGAGCATGGTATGAAAGAATAGACCAATACTAGATGAATTTGGGGTTCTACAAGAATGATGTTGATCCAAACCTTTACTTCAAGGTAGTCAATGGTGAAGCCTTGGTATCAGTTCTATATGTTGATGACTTATTTCTTATAGGGGAAGAACATCACATTGCTAGATGCAAGGAATTTAACTTCAGAATTCGAGATGAAGGACCTAGGACCCATGCACTTCTTTCTAGGATTGGAAATTTGGTAGAGGCCTGATGGTATCATCCTTAGTCAAGAAAAATACACCATTGACATCCTAAAGAGATTTGGAACGTTAGATTGTAACTCTATAACTACACCGATGGAAACCAACTTGAAGAAGTTAAGTAAATCAGCAACTAGTTCAGACCTTGTGGATCCTACTCTGTACAGACAGTTGATCGGGTCCTTGATGTATCTAGTTAATACTAGACCAGACATTTGCTATGCAATAAGTGCACTTAGCTAGTTCATATGTGAACCCAAACATATACATCTAGTTGCAGCCAAGCATATCTTGAGATGCTTGTGTGGCGCAATTGGATATGGCTTGAAGTATTCATCTATTGTAGACTTAGACTTACAAGGCTATGGATTTTAATTGGGCAGGAAGTGTTATTGATTAGAAGAGCACCTCGCGCTATTGTTTCAGTTTGGGATTTGCTATGATTTCTTGGTGCAGCAGGAAATAGTCACATATTGTCCAAAGTACAGCAAAAGCTTAATATGTTGCAGCCAGTGTAGCAGCAGAAGAAGCAATGTGGCTTTGAAAGCTTCTCACAGGATTGTTTGGGCAATCGTCAGATCCTACAAATATTAATTGCGATAGTGAGAGTTGTATAGAGCTTTCTATCAATCCAATGCTTCATGATAGAACAAAGCATATAGACACTAAAATAGAGATGTGGTGCAAAGAAATGCAATCCAGTTGAAGAACATTAATGCTGATGACCAAACGACTGATATTCTTACCAAGCCACTTGCCAAAATGAAGTTTGTCAATTTCAAGACAAACTTGGAATTGTGGAGAACGAGGCCCTAATTGTGAGGGAGCCTCAACATTAGTGTAACTCCTTGAGATGTACTATAATGAATTTTTTTTCTCAAAGGGAAAAGTTCGAGGTGAAATCCCTTTTTAATGAGTAATTTTCCAAAAGAGAGAAGTTTGAGGTGCAAACCCTTGTAGCATTTTTCTCTAAAACGGAGAAAATTGAGGTATCAACCCTTGGTAATGGATTCTTCTTTGAGAGAAATCTGAGGTGCAAGCCCTCATTGTCCACCCTTTTCGAGTAGGTGTGGTGGAACCATCCTCTGTGAGTAGGCAAGATGGTAATGCACTCTTCTCTAATAGAAGTTTGAGGTGTAAAACCTTTTCCATCCTCTACGAGTAGGCATGATGAATCCAACCTCTGCAAATATCTATGGTGGATGGCATGGAAGGAATTCCATGATTGTGCTTGTTCATCCTCTAGGAGTGGCCATGGTGAACATCATGACGACATCATGTAAGTGATCACAGTAAGTCAAGTTGTGATATTGCTATCAGGATTTAACTGTGTGATTTTGAGTCAAACTCATTAACCCATGTTTCATGAGTATTGATTCAACATGAATCCATCTCTCATGAGAATAAATGGAACACTTAGCACTCATTGGATCTAGGTGATGCTCACAGGGGTGAAGCACCAGGACTTCCCGGGAGGTCACCCATCCTAATACTACTCCAGCCTGAGCGCGCTTAACAACGGAGTTTCCTCCATGGTTAAACCCAAAGCTTGCAACCCCCTTTGCAAAACCTTCACCAAGTATTGTGCCTTATGAACCAGTAATTAGAAAGCCCCTTAAGCTCATCAATTGATAAGTAGGAGATAATTTCCACGGTAAGTCAAGTTGTGATATTGCTATCAGGATTTAACTGTGTGAATTTGAGTCAAACTCATTGACCCATGTTTCATGAGTAGTGATTCAACATGAATCCATCTCTCATGAGAATAAATGGAACACTTAGCACTCATTGGATCTAGGTGATGCTCATAGGGGTGAAGCACCGAGACTTCCCGGAAGGTCACCCATCCAATACTACTCCAGCCTGAGCGCGCTTAACTACAGAGTTTCCTTCGTGGTTAAACCCAAAGCTTAGAACCCCATTTGCAAAATCTTCACCAAGTGTTCAATCCTGATAGCAATATCACATCATGTAAGTGATTTCATGATGAACACTTAGTTTAGTTTGCATTTCCATAATGGGAGCAGCCATGGTGAAGCCACCCTTTGGGAGTAGCCATGGTGGATATTACTCTGCTACTCAAAAATCTGAGTACATCCACCCTAGCTAAGAGGAAGTGTTAAAAAAGTAGCATTGTTTACCGCATAAGTTAATTAAGAAATGCACACAGATAATGAACACGAACACGAACAGCATAACTCCTTTTATTATATTCGCATATACCAGACATTACATTATGCTTCATAAGATGAATGCTGATTTACAATGATCCCAGACGGGATATAAATACTATCCGCCGAACCTTCCCAAAGGAGTCCGTCGACCACAAACATTATGTCCGCTACAAACTATTTATCCGTCGGCTACAAAATCTTTACCAACGACATCAACTATAAAATACAAAAACACCGGCGACAATCAAGTCGGCTGACACAGTTTCTACCGATGACATCATCCCCCCCAAAAGAAAAAGTTGTCTCCAGACAGCAATTACAAAATATCTGAGACAAAATAGCCACCTGTGCTACTTTCTCTGTTTCCAACTCCTCGGTACCCTGAGCCAAGTGTCGCTACACTGCCTCCAAGTGGATATTCAGCTCCTCCCGAGCTCTCTATGCATCCACCAAGACAGCCTCCCGGCCAACACCTACTCCCAGTGCCTCCGATACACAGACACTCCATGCCTGCAGCAGCTTCAAGTCTTCTCAACTGGTCACACTTCACATGACTGATATCCACAATGACTGGGGGTCCAGGGGGCAACGCCCTTGGCGAGGTCAAGGGGCAGCGCCCTCGCCGGGTCCTCCGGAACCCACACAAAATGCACGGAACACACTATTTCTGACATTTTCTGCCGATTCCACTCTTTCTGACAACCACTGATGTTCCCCCTTTCCGTTGGCACCATCCAATACTCATTCCGAACTGCTTCAATCTATCGTCTTTTTTTTTTTTTTTTAAAGCTCATTCCTCTGCTGAAGAAAGTTTCTGAATCTTGGCCTCCACCCTGCTGGCATGCTCCTAGTTTGCCAACACGCTGCAATTTCAACATCTTTGATCATCATGCAGCCGTGAAGAACGGAAGAAGAAACCATAAGATCCAAGCATGGCCCACTCATATCCAGACAACTTCGACTCGTACTTTGATCTGAAGCAACTGCCGATTCTGCTATTTCTACATGTTTTCCCTAAATCCCATGCAATGATCAAACCTCTCAGCTGCACAATCAAGATCTTGCCACAATGCTTCCAGGTATAAAAACCCGTGGGGCTGATCATGCCAAAACACAGAGAACTGCTCTTGATCCAAACTGTGATACAAGGATGCTTCCCACGCAATGCAATGCTGTCTTGTGCGGAAGCAAAATCTAACTCTGAGAAGAAACACTCCGGTGGGAAAGAAAATTATGCAGCTAACTCGAGGAAGACTACGGGAGAAGGCCTGTGGAAAGAGAAAATGAAACAGTGCATCGCCCGTGGAAAGAGAACAAAATAATCCGCGAAAGAAGTTTCAATATAAAACTCCGCCGTCAATTAAAGGACTCTGCGGAAGACAAGTGAAAAAAGACCCCGCGGGAAGAAACAAAATACTCCGCAGGCGGAGACCTCCTGTGGACAGCCACCCGCAGACAAGAGCTCGTGGAAAGCCATCCGCCAATAGCTACCCACGGACAAGTGCCTGCAGAGTTTGTCCACAGACAGATGCCCGCGGAGCAACCTTCCGCGGACAGCTTGCCTGCGAACAGGTGCCCGCGGTCAATTTTGCCTCCAGCACCTCAATTTTGCCTCCAGGCATCGTCATTCTGCAACAACAACGACGAGGGAATCATCTAATCGTTCTGCAATGGTGACGGCAACGACATCTTCCTGGCACGGTAAGATCTGTTAACTGCGTGAGGTACCTCTTGCCTGTCCAACGTCCTCGACTTTATCACTCCATTGTCACCGACCTCCCGGATCTGATATGGTCCAACCCATCTGGCCTTAAACTTTTCCCCTCTGATTTCATCTCAATCGTCGTACTTGAGTACCAACTGCCCTGGCGGAAACCTGTTGAATTTGAGATGTTTGACATGCCACGCCTTACGTTTGTTCCGTGTCACCTCCGTCGCCCACTGTGCCTGCAATCGTCACACATCTAGATTATTTCCTTGTTGTCGGCACCCTTCAACTAATTTTATGGTGTGATGCATTCTTTTCTTTCTGTACAGTCCGTTCACCATGTACCGGACGGTGGGATCTTTCTTTTTTCTGGGTTTGGACTGTATGTTCTTCTCCTCAACTTTAGCCATAACCACCTTTCCTTCTTTTGCTTCTCTATAGTCTTTCAGACATTCATTTTTCTCTGTTTTCACCTTCATCGACCCTTAACATATTACAACTCGGAAACAATTCGTAGTCTTCTATCTGCCAGTGGTAAAGGCCATTCACCGAGTCTAGGTCGTCGTCATTCGATCCTCCTTCTAGTGTCAATACTCCTTCGTCTAGTTCCATTGTCCTCTTTCCTTCATCGTCACTTTTGCCTTCACCTTCTGAATCTAACAATGCTACCTCCTCACCTACCATTTGTGTGTGCAGGTCAATTATGAATCTTTTGTCTCCGCACTCCATTGATAGGGTATTTTGTTTCCAATCATGTTTTACTTTTGCTTGCACCAACCAAGTCCATCCCAGAATAGCATTATATCCTTTTCTTTTCAATGGAATGACCACAAAGTCCAATAAAAATGGTTGCATTCCAATAGTTACCGGTTGCGCCCTCAAGGTTCCCAACGATCTGATCCCGTGCTAGTTTTCCGTGAGCACCTGGAATGTAGGTGGCCACAACGTCGGCTTTCCCAACTTCTTCCAGGTATCCTAACACATTCACGCCGGACCCTCCATCGACAATTATGTCTGTCAGAACATGTCCCAAAATCCCCATCTCGACAACCGCCAAATGCCTTCCAGTTGTGAGTGCCAGCAACATTGGGTCTGTTGTCGTCACTTACCTACTGTCCCTTCCTGTGTCCTTCGTTGCTTTCGAAAACGGTGTATGATTCAGAATGGCCATCCGTAACTGGGGCATTGTGAGAAGGAGGTCACTTATCTTGACCGGTACCTCCGTTTGTAAGATCTGTCGTATGATGTTTTGTTCCACGTAGTTCCTTGCCAAGGTGCCGATGATGTCTTTTAACTGAGATGTCTCCGCGGATGATGCCTTCTCAATTTTCACCTATGCTTCCCCCAGTTTTCTTTTTCCTTCCGTCAGGTCCGGGCACACCTTCGCTTGCCCCCGTGTAATTGCCAGAACCTCCTCTTCATCTGTGCCGAGAGTGATCAAATTTACTCCAGACTTTGGGCACTTAGCATCTTCATGGTCGTCGGGTCCACACCATCTGCATAATAATTTCTGTGTGTTTGTCGTTGTACAATCCCGCGCAAAATGACCCCACAAATTACATGCTTGGCATTGAACGATCAGCCGTCCGTTTGCATCATACTGGGTTCAACTTCGGCTGCCATTATTATTGTTATTGTTCGCATTGTTGTTGTTATTTTGCCCTCTGCTATTATTCCTATACCCACCCGGAGTGGCACCATCAATGTTTGCATTGTCGTTCCCTCCTGACGTGGAAGCTGCTTGTGTAAGAAGCACCTGCGGAGATCCTCTAGTTTTCATGTTAAAGGGGCATTCCTTTGTCGAATGGCCCATGATCTGACAAATGTCGCAAAATTGGTTCTTTGGACAGGATTCTTTAGTATGACTGTCGATTTTACACTCTATGCACCACAGCTCACTGCTCTGTCTCCTTCTGCATATTTTTAAACTCCTTCATCATGCGGATCATGTCCTTTTGTAGGGCACGGACCTTCTTGCTACTGCCTTCATCGTCGCTGCTATCTTCTCCGACAGGCTCGTCATCATCAAAATCAAATGAGCTAATGTTCTTCTTCTTTGTTTTCTGCTCACTTTCGAGGTCCAATGCTCTGTTATAAGCTTTCGTGTATGAGGACGGCGACACAATTTTCATTTTCTTTCGCAACTTCGATCGTAGGCCTTCCACAAACCATCTTTTCTGAAGTCCGTCTGCTGGCTTACTTTCCATTTTATTTATCAAATCTTTTAATTTCCTGGCGTAAACACGGACGGTTTTGTTCTTCCCCTGCTTAGTATTGAAGATCTCTGCTACAATTTCATTATCACCCCGCAACAGTTTAAATTATGCCAGAAACTCCTTTTTAATGTTATCCCAATTGTTTAGCTTTTGTGGATCTGTATCAGTAAACCAATCAATTGCTACGCCTCGTAGAGTGGCCGAAAATTGCCTCATCCAATCATCTTCATTAGTTATCCCATTTGCCTTCCAGATCGTTTCACATGTTTTGCAATGTCGAATGGGATCGGCCGTACCATTGCCATTGAACTTCGGCAGTTTCTCTTTCGGTCCCACCATCATGATTGGTTTTTGTAAACAGGCGTTGCTCGGTCCTGCAACACTAGCACTCTTCACTCTCACACCGACAGTCTGTACTCCCACACCGGCAGACTACACTCCCACACCGACGGACTGGTCTCCCACACCAGTGGACTACACTCCCACACCGGCGAACTATTCTCCCACACCGGCAGACTGTTTTCCCACATCGTCAAACTCAACAGCTACAAACCTTGGTGAAGAAGGGTGTTCTGAAGTTGTCCCCTGCGGAAGTATATCCCGGACGAAGAGTTCACTCTACGCTTTTGCTCCGTCGGCACTCCGAGCCATGCGAGTCGATGCTCTTCCGTCTGGATTCTCTTCCCTCGGCGAACACAAATTCAAAAACTCCTCCCATGCTTCTTCCACGAATTCCACCCGCTACCGAGTTTCCTCCAACAAGTCTTCCGTGCTCTAGTTTCCGTCGGCAATCTTCTAGAATCTCCTTCAGCGTTCGGTTTGCTGTGCCAGAATTAAATTTTCTTGCGCAGTACGGATTCCATCTTTTCCCTTGACCTTATTTCGATCCTTGTTAAGCTGATTTGGCATTAATCTTAATTCCTCCCACCTTCCAGGTTCATAGGGCAATGGCGCCAAATGTTTACTGCATAAGTTAATTAAGAAATGCACACAGATAATGAACACGAACACAGACAGCAAAACTCCTTTTATTATATTCGCATATGCCAAACATTACATTATGCTTCATAAGATGAATGATGATTTAAAAAGATCCCAGACGGGATATAAATACTATCCGCCGAACATTTCCGAAGGAGTCCGTCAGCCACAAACATTATGTCTGCTACAAACTATTTACCTGTCGGCTACGAAAAAAAAACGTTCACATCAATTGCATAACAGCACCGAAGACAATAGCACAATAATACATATAAAAGATAAAATAGATACTCACACAGCTATTTCAGAATACATTGGAGAAGTCAATAATAGCTATTGTAGGATATATTGGAGAAGACACTTATCGAGACATACAGATCACAAAGGACGGGTATTATATATATCGCAGGGCATATACGGCATTAAGTTTGATAGTAGTATATTGTATCAAAGATAGTGATTCAACTAACATATAAAATCAGAACATATGTATCATCACATATTTCTATACAACAATGACTTGGTATTACAGTGATCATATATCCAGGAAAGGTCAACTCATTGTTGAATATTAAGGTTAATATATATATAACAAATCATATACAGGCAGAGACTATACTCATATATTTCAGATCAATCATAGATCAATATTGTCAAAATTGTATTCAGACCTTAATCATTTTTATAAGTGTAAACAGAGATTAATTGCTGTTTTTTCACCTTCAAGGTTGAAGGTGAACCAGGGTACGCACTGTGTATTTTGCGTTAACTAGTTTAAAAATCTGCATTCCTTTATAATCTGATCATAAAAATCAACAATTGGAACTTTTGATATTCCAAATTCTCCTAAAGCATATTGGCGGGAGTTGGATTATGTGGAAAGAGGAAACATTAAGGAGAGAAGAGATATCAAAATGCAGAGACAACTGACAAAGCATAGTCTGGTAGCTAAGGCAGAGAACTTGTAAATGTTTATGAGTTAGAAGAGATATCAAATTGCAGAGAGAACTGACAAGGCATATACAGGTAGTGAAGGCAGAGAAGCAGATTCAGAATAAACACAAAACTTATAAATGTTTCTGAGTTTCACTTATAAAACATTTGAATCTATCTCAGATGTCTGATGCAGGGCATCCATGTAGCACCACACTTAAATTTGAAAATTTAAATTTCCTCCATTTTTGTTAGAGACTGAATGAAGAAGCGTAAGTATAGTAAACAATAAGTGTTGTTCAGTAACGGGTGGGGGTGGGGAGGGGAGATTTTAATAATTTACTTCAGCTGCCTTCTGAAGGCTGCGTAGCGATTTAGGGGTGGTGCATTTTCTTTTTCAGACCGTTTTTCAGAAGAGTAGAGGTGGCAGTATTTTTGGGGAGAGTTTTTCTTTTGAAGAGTTTTGTTTTCTTAATATTTGAGTTTATTTTCTGGGAAGAGTTTGTGAAATAAGAGCTCAAGATTTGGTAAGAAGGCTTTTGAAAAGCCACTACGTGCTGATATAAATACCATTGTTGAAGGTCTGTGAGAATCCAAAATCAGATGGGGATGTTGTAAAATAAGCGAATAGACTCTATATTTTGTAATGCACATTCGCTTTGAGCTTCAATGATAATTTATGGAGTTGTATCAGTTTGGTGTTCATTTCATTTATCTTGATGTTATGCATTTCAGATTTGTATGTGTGTTTGGAGTGCTGGTTGTGGCAGGTCTGTGCGGGTAGCAGCTCTTTGCATCAAATTCACACTCCTATACAGCTTCACCACTTTTGATTTATAAGTAAAATTGCAGGAGATATTTACCAAAAACATTTATAGATTGCTCGAGAAATTTTTCTAACCATCTTTTGAAAGAAAGGCGAAATTATTTTGATCTCTACTCATTTAGATTTCAATGTACACGTCTGCTATCGTAACAATAGCAACTAAAATATGATCCACATTGACCAAGGCACTCGCAATGTAAACCGTCTAGATTTAAACCTATCTGTGTTTGCAAGTACTTCTTGATGAAAGGATTTTGGACATTATACGGCAACAAAAGCCATTCATTCATGATAATACCTTTTGTTTACTGTGGCGTAAACGATAAATGTTAAGGAAAAGAACATTAACGATCCAATCCGTTGCCATCTGGCTTTGCAGAGAAAATAAAACACAAAGGTGAAAAAATGTTTGTACAGCGAGTTGAAGGATTACATATGCAGTTGAAGGTACTAAGTAACCACAGATATTTGTTCTCTAAACCCAGATATATATGTTACAAAGCAATTGTCCATTTTTTCTACACAAACAAAGCATCATCAAGGATTACTTAAGTGTGATCACATACATTGTTGAAAACCTTCCACACAGTTTCCCCAAAAGCGTGATTATGCAAATAAAAAACATCATTGGAAGAGTTACAGGATACAACAGCAAGTTCCCCAAAAAACATCATTGAAAACAATATCCATGAAACAAAGAATACAAAGGCGAATCCTTAAAACGCGAATACTTATTCCCAACATAATCTCTCAGAAAATTCCTCGTATATCCACATTTTTCAAAACTAATGGATTCTTCTAGTATTCTTAGAACAGACATAGCTTAATTTCTTTGCACAAAACTTAAAATACAAGAATGCAAACCGATTTACGGGATAATCGAAGACAAACAATATTCCCAAATCCATAATTTCGTTCAGAAATACGAATTTCATCCCAAATACTCCGACGGAGTGCGTTTTTACATCAATAAAATCGCGAAATCACCTATAACTTGGAGAAAATACCTTGGATACCAGCGTCACTAAATATTTTATCGGAAAGCTCCGCCAAAATCGCATTAACAGTCAACAAAACCGCGGAAGAGCCGACAATGACAGCCAATACGAGGCCAGTGGTTCCCAAAACTCTCTGGACGGGCGGCCACTCAATCTGCCCCGTTTCCTCCAAAACGCCTCCCCAAAAATCGTTCATGAACGTCTTCTTCTTACTTGCTTGCATAGAAATCAAAACCCCGTCCTCCTTATCCTTCTCCTTCTCCTCCACCTTCTCTTCCCCTGCCTCCTCATCGCGAATGTTGGCATTGACCCATATATAGCGATGTTTTCTTTGAATAAACACCCGGGGAATTTTGAGGGACTGGGACGATTTTAGTGTTAAGGCAGAGGGCGAAAGGGCAGTAACGTGTGTAAAGGAGGTTGTAGAGCAGGCATGAGTTGCTCTGCACAGATTAAGCCCAAATCCATGCAACTCCATTCCAACCACGATAGAAAACTTTCTACTCCACAAAACTCTGCTGGAAGCCTTTACGCCAGGCCATCAGAGTCTCCAACAAAGATAATTATTTAGATCGATCAACTCAGCAGGTCGCTTGCAGCTCCATTTCTACTCCCACCTCAACTCAACAGCTCAATGTCGTAGAGTGTTACAATTGAATGGTCAAAAATTCATCTGTGCTAAAAATCCAGTCAAGCATAAATCTGTATTCTTACCGGTACTGATGCTTCAAAACGTACCAGCAAACGGCTTCATAGATCTTCGGTGAAGAGAAATTCTTAGTATAAAGTGTCTAGAATTGTGAGGTCAGGGGTATATCAGAGGATCCCCGTATGGATAGGCAGTTCATTCGCGATCGCTTTGAAACTTTATTTAGGTACTTTATTTTAAATTATATGGAAGATGATATAAATTGTAGACATGTTAAGGTACTTTATTATCAATTATATGAGAGATTATCTAGACAATAATGAGTGTGAACATGTTAATACTTTGTATATTGTTATTTTCCACTATTATGTGGAGAGTGTTTTATATGTTAAGTGGTGTTATGTATTGGGTATATAGAAAGTTTATTTATAAAAAAGTTTGTTTTTGTTTTTTTTATTTTTTCTTCTCTGATAATGTGTATAAATTAAAATATCTAGTAGGATAATTTATTCTTTATTATTCTAATGTACAAAAGTTATGCTTATTATTTTTATCATCAGATAATAAAGAGTGAAAAAAAAAAATTCAATGGCAGAGAGGAGAAGGAAACCAAGGTTTCAAGAGTTTGGGGGACGGCATCATTTGCAACAAGGAAGCGAGAGACTTGTAGGTTTTAGGTTTCCATGGCGACCACCCAAATCACAGCTGGATAAACATGAAGGACGTTGGGAGATTCAGAAAGAGGAGCATTGGCACACAGTGATGGTCCATACCACAGTAAGGATTTCACACCCTCTGAGTTCAAGAAATCGGGAGACGCAAGGAGATGGATCATAAAGGAGGTCAATAAGAGGTTGAATGCAATAACTAAGGACTCCCTAGAGATAGTAAACAATAAAGTGATCACTATTTGAATAGATTTGGAGGCGTGGAAATCCACAATATTTCTTTTAAGAGAAAGGGCTTTCTTCATGAAATGGGGAGAGGATGGCTAGCTTTGGCCAAGATGAAGCAATGGATTTCAGACACCTAGGGATCGCAAACAACATCAAGAACCTGACTGATGGCTTCTTTTTAATCACAATGGCATCCAAAGTGGAGAAAACTAGGGTTATGTTCAACGGTCCCTTTCTGATGGATGGAGTGGGCTTCTTTATTAAAGACTGAGTACCCAACTTCAACCCTAAGCAAGCAAAGGTGGAGGAAGTGCTAATTTGGATCTAGCTGTACAACATTCTGCACAAGTATTGGAATAAGGATACTTTTAAAATGATAGGGGTTAGCCTAGGTTCATTCATTAAAGTGAACAAAGCTATTGAATAGAAAGATTTTAGTCAATATGCTAGGATCTGTATTATGTGGAAACCGCATCCCCTGCTTCCTCATGCTATTGAGATCAGATTAGCTAAGAGTTATTAGTGGCAAGAGATTGAAATTGAGGAAGCTATCAATCGATGTAAACTTTGTAAGATTTGGGGTCACGTAGAGGAAGAATGCAACATCAACAAAAAAGACAAGGAACTGGTGGAGGAAAGGACTATGGAGTTAAGAACAAGTCCCTCGGGGATAGTAGGGGAGGAACCTGACCGAGTTGAAGTGGAAATTGAGCTCCCGTTGGATCACAAAATAGATACTAAAATGGCTTGCCCTTTGGTAATGGAAGGTACAATCAACAAGGAAATGTTGGATCCAAGTTTAACGAGTACGGTAAAATTTTCTTTGGGAGGGCAAAAGGTTGTAGGGAGCATGTTCTGAAGGCAGCACAAGAGGACTCTTCAAAGCTTGTGGAGGCTAAGATGGCAGAAATTGAAGAAACGATTAATCAGGAAGGAGAGAAAGGGAATGTTATGAGTGCTTTACACAAACATTCAAAGGACCTAAAGACATCAAAGGTGAGGGATGGGATCAACCCACTATTTTCACCCACAAAAAGGGGAGTTATATATCTTGGAGGAATCCCAAAAATTGAAGAGTGGTTAGTAGATGGAGATTCGATGGAAGAGGAAGGACTAGGGAATGTAGAACCATGAAAAATTTCACAAACAAAATCATGCAAGGCCAATAAGCAGTCAAGAGGGTCACAAAAGAAAAAAGGGAGGAAAAACAACTTGGAATTATTAGCAGATGCAAGTAATATGCAAGGTCAAACCCGCTTGAGATCCGGGAGGGACATTCTCTCTCTTGGGAGACTATGAAATTCCTAACGTAGAATGTTAGGGGCTGCAATGCTCCTAACAAAAGACATTTGATCAAGTGATCCCTTAATCAAGCAAAAGCAGATATAATATGCATTCAGGAAACTAAGATGGAAGTAGAGGAGGTGGCAAAGGTTTTTGGAGTTAGACATAAATGGTCGTGGTTTCTCATTGAGGGGATTCAAACCTCGGGAGGTTTGGGTATACTTTGGAATCCAAGGCTTCTAAAGGGAGATCCCTAGTGAAGGATAGATTTTGGAAAGCTTTTAGGTTCTCTTCTCAAACTATAAACTTATCAGGAGTTTTGATCAATGTGTATGGGCCTATTAAGACGGAAGATGAAAAGGTTGTTTGGTGGGAGATTTCGTCTTTTTGTGCCTCTCTAGGACATGAGTTTAGAATAATTGTAGGAGATTTTAATGTCACTCTAACAACAGTAAACAAAAGGGTTGGGGCTTGCTTTCTAGGTTCTGTATAGGGAGACTTTCGTCTCTTTGTACGGAATAATACACTTTCAGAAGTACCTACTAAAGGCAAACATTTCACAAGGGCAAACAAAAGAAAGGGCTTCTCTCACACTGCTGAAAGATTAGATAGAATCTTCCTGTTAGGAGAATGGTAGAAGGTACCAGTTGCCTTTAAAGGAAGAATTTTGGAATTATCAGGCTCTGACCATTATCTTGTCTCAATGGTGGTACAGAATGACAGCATACCGATTAGATGCCCTTTTAAATTTGAATTAATGTGGTTCAGAGAGGAAGCTTTCATGGATAAAATGTGATACTGGTGAGCCAATGCCTCGCCTATTGAAGATAATGCGACATTTAAGTTTTTCTCAAAACTCAAACATCTAAAGGCTATGCTTAAGGAGTGGAACAAGAACCATTTTGGAAATATCTTCCAAAAAAGGGCAAGAATTGAAATTGATTTGGTAGCCTTAAATAATAAAGTTTTAAGTGCAGGGATGGATGATGTTGATTATAGTACGGAGCAAGATCTACTGGGTGTGTACCAAGAAGTCTTAAAAAGAGTGGAAATCTTCTTTAAGCAAAAATCAAGGGAGAATTGGCTTAAAGTTGGAGATAGAAACTCAAAAAAAATCATAGTTTGATGAAGACTAGATGAAGTGTAAATAGAATTATATCCATTGAGAATTAGCAGGGAGTTCTCTTGGAGGATATGAACAGCATTAACAAGGAGGCTATGGACTTTAATGAAGATCTGTGGAAAGAGGATTAGGTGGACGGGGATGGGGCACAAAAGAGAATTCTAAGTGGTATCCCTAATTTAATTTCTATAGAAGATAACAAAATGTTAATGGAACCAATTAAAATGAATGAATTGAAAGTTGCAATTTTTGGATTAGGATGTAATGTCCCCATTTTAGCAGTTGACCAAGTGTGTGCGCGTTAGCCTTGTTCTACATGGTCCCGAGGGCTAACGAAGGGTTTAATGGGATCTTGGAGTGTTTTGGCCTAGTCATTTTCAGTTTGGGCCAAAACGAAGTTGATTTACTTAGTTTCAGGCATACTTACTATTTTTAGTAAGTCGGCAGGACACAGTGCAGGTCAATTTTGGTGATTGGACTTGATACTCCTCGGTGAGAGCTTTCCGATGAGCTATCACTCGCATTATTCGGAGTCCAATTGCTAATACATTTTAATGCCTGAAGTTTTATTAAAGTAACGTCTAATTTAATTGTAAAATATTAAAGTGTTACTTTAATATATATTTTATGGTGATGTGTACCCAAGGGAGACATAAGGGGTATTTTAATATATGTTTTATATTACACATCTTTTATCCCACATTGCCCATATGAGTTGAGGGGACCCGTGGGAATAGAATAAAAGGAAGCATTTGTGGCTTCATTAGACAGGTTGAATATGAGAAGAAATTGGTGTGTGAGTTGCAGCTTTGTTTTCGGCATTTGAGGACGTCTATCCTCTCTTGTAACATTCTATACGTCATTCCCTTAGGGTTTGGCCTTTGGAATTCTTTCTTATTGGCTTCATTATCAGGCAGTTTAGTTGCATTTCCGGCTACAGGCAGATTTGATATTTTGCTCATATCTTCTTCACTACTTGTCCGACGCTTATGCCGCTTGGAGGGAATGGTATTATGAAGGTAGTGGACTGATTGGAGGACAAAGTATTGTAGCAGCAAGTTCGTAAGCATGGGCTGGAGTATTATGACAATATTGCTGAAGTAATTAGTGAGTTGATAAATCTGCTATGTATTTGATTTTATGAATTCTGAAAATAACATTTTATTAGCAGCAGTTCATTTCCACTTTGCATATCATTGTAGTTGCTTTCTTGTTTATGTTGTATGATACCAATTCCATGCACGAAACACAACAAACAATAAATGTTTGATTTCAGGAATTATAAGGGGTTTAAAACATTAAACGGAGAAATAAGAAGTTGAATGCAAACTGTTTGACATAATTCCTTTCAGCAATTTGGTTTAGTTTTTTGGGACATCCAGGGGTGCCCACTACAGTGGTATCAGAGCTATAAGTCCTGCCATCCTGTGGAGGTCTTATAGGGAATTTGGAACAGCCGGATAGAGGGAAAAAGTAAGTAAAAAAAACACAGGCTAAGCATTTATGTTTGAGCATGCGACAGGGGTCTTATAATTTCCGCGATACCAGAGCAAGACAAAATAGGATTTCAGACTTGCAAAGCAAACAGTCTAGTACATCCGTGCAGGGGGACATTGAATTCAACCATACAGACACAGAGGAGATATTCTGTGATCAGGACAATAATATGGGTGATCGAGATGACAGGAATATAGGATTAGGCGGAGGCAGAAATGCTGGTCCAGATCAAGGGGAGGTATTGTTCCGACAGTTACTGGATACATTAGAGCAGGGGCAGCATATGCAACAAGAGCAGAATAGGCGAATGGACATGATGTTGCAGCTCATGGCTAGACAGATGGGTGTCAATATTAATCCAGGTGATGCCAACAACAGAAACAATAACAACGAGGGAAACAATAACAACGGGGGAAACAATAACCATGAAGGCCAAGGCAACAACAATGGTCCTGAGAATAACATTAATGGTAATAATGGACACGGCAACAATGGGAATGAGGCTGATAACTTTAGACACGTTGCACGCCCAGCACGAACTGTGAGCTCGAGACCTCTTCTACCCACTTTTCCACCCAGAGATCCGGTTCATCCAGCAAACGAACCGCAGATTACCGAGTTACAGGATCAGTTCAGGAGGGACTGGGAGGCTAGTGGACCAGAGTTTCAGGCGGATATTTCTCTTAGAGATTATATGGACTTGAGGATGAGACACATGCCTAAAGCAGGAGGGAGGAATCAAAACTTTGAGCTGAGGAAGAAAGTTGGAAAACTTTCTTTACCTTATTATGATGCTTCAGGAAAGATGACTGCACGAGCTTGGGTGCAGAAGGTAGATACATACTTGCAGCTTAATCCTATGCCTGAGGAGGAGGCTATCAAGTATGCAGCTATGCACTTGGATGGCGTTGCACATGAATGGTGGCATCATGGCATGGTGACTTTGGGGCATGCTTCTTCACCAAAATTGATTTGCGGTCCGGATACCATCAGATCAGGATGAGAGCAAAGGACATTGAGAAAACAGCCTTCCGATGTCACTATGGCCACTTTGAGTTCATGGTTATGCCATTTGGTCTAACCAATGCACCTGCTACATTTCAAAGTTGTATGAACCAGGTATTCAGGAAGCAGCTGAGGAGATTTGTCTTGATCTTCTTTGATGACATCTTGGTCTTCAGTAAGACCTGGGAGGAGCACTTACATCATCTGGAGGAGGTGTTGTCTATTCTGGAGAGAGAGTCATTGTATGCCAAGGAATCTAAATGTGAGTTTGGCATGACTGAGCTCCTTTACCTGGGGCATATCATTAGTGCAGATGGCATTTGGGTTGATCCCGAAAAGATTAGAGCTATTGTAGAGTGGCCTACTCCCACAAACCTTACATAGCTTAAGGGATTCTTTGGTTTATGTGGTTTTTATAGAAGGTTTGTTAAGGGATTCTCACAGATTGCTACACCCTTGACAGATCTTACCAGGAAAGGAGCCTTCGTGTGGACAGGGGCAGCACAGAGGTGTTTTGAGCATTTCAAGCAGGTAATGTCTTCATGTCCAGTTCTAGCTCTACCGAATTTCACAAAGCCTTTTGAGCTTCATTGTGATGCATCAGGTGATGGGATTGGAGCAGTATTGATGCAGGAGAAGCATCCCATTGCATTCGAGAGTAGGAAGCTCCGAGGAGTTGAGAAAAGTTATTCTGTCTATGACCGGGAGATGTTGGCCATAATGCATGCATTGGCCAAATTTCGATCATATTTGGTAGGTGGACGTTTTGTGATCAAGACTGATCACAACAATATTAAATACTTCATGAGCCAGCGTGATCTTAATGACCGGCAACAAAAATGGGTGACTAAATTGCAGGCTTATGACTTTGACACAGAGTTTGTCAAAGGTAAGAAAAATGTGGTGGTTGATGCCTTATCTCGGAGACCTCACTTATGTGCTCTGGCAGAGATTTCAGGAGATTGGAGAGATCGGATTATAGCAAAGTATGTCGGAGATGCTTGGGCTTCTGGATTGATTTCAGGTACCATACAGGATGATCGCTATGAGGTGATAGATGGATTGATCAGAGTTCAGGACAGGGTTTATTTGATTCCGTCATCACATTTGAGAGAGGCGATATTGAAGGCATTTCATGATGCACCCACAGCAGGACATCTGGGGGTCTTCAAGACCTACAGGCAGATCCGAGAGCGGTTTTCATGGAAAGGGCTCAAGGATGATGTTCAGAGGTATGTCAGAGAGTGTATGGTTTGTCAACAGAATAAGGGAGAACACACATTTCCTGCAGGTTTATTACAGCCCTTGCCTATTCCTGATAGGAAATGGGAAAGTATTTCGATGGACTTCATCACTGGTTTACCACGAGTGCAGGGAAGGGATTGCATCTATGTGGTGGTGGACCGCTTGACGAAGTTTGCTCACTTCTTTGCTATTCCGTCCACTTACACAGCAGCACAGGTGGCAGATCTTTTCTTTAAAGAGATATTCAGGTTACATGGGCTGCCCAGATTCATTGTCAGCGACCGGGATAGTAAGTTTATGAGTGTTTTTTGGCAAGAGTTGTTTAGGTTGTGTGGTACAGATCTTACACCTAGCACTAGTTATCATCCGCAAACAGATGGGCAAACAGAGATTGTGAATAAATGGGCGGAAGGATATTTGAGGAACTATGTAACTACACAACAAAAGGCTTGGATCAGATGGTTGCATATGGGAGAGTATTGTTATAACACCACTTATCATATGTCCATCAAGATGACTCCTTTCATGGCACTCTATGGTTATGAAGCACCTAGCTTCATGGATTTAGTTTTGGGGGACAGTAGAGTGCCCAAAGTCAAAAACTTATTGCAGGATAGTCAGGACATCCTGAAAGTGCTCAAAGAGAATATACAACAGGCCCAGAATCAACAGAAATTGTATGCTGATCAGCACCGAATAGAGCGTAGCTTCGAGGTAGGGGATATGGTTTACTTGAGGCTACAACCATATAGACAGTCATCGCTCAAGAAGAGCGGAGCTGAAAAGTTGAAACCTAGATTTTATGGTCCCTACAGGGTGATTCGCAAAGTGGGCAAAGTCGCCTATGAGCTTGAGCTTCCAGAGGGCAATCGAGTGCACAATGTGTTTCATGTGTCTAGGCTTAAGAAAGCCATTGGTCAGAGTGTAGTGCCTTCTGCAGATTTACCCCCTTTGGATGAGGAGGGGAAGCTTGTGTTAGTACCTGAGGCTATTGTGGGTACCAGAGAGAGGAAGCTTAGAAACAGGATAGTGAAGGAGTATTTGGTCAAATGGAAAGACCTGCCGGAGGAAGATTCTACATGGGAGAGTGAGCAGGTTATTCAGCAGGCTGGACTGAGGTTGCTTGAGGACAAGCAATTTCAAGGGGGGCGGACTGTAATGTCCCCATTTTAGCAGTTGACCAAGTGTGTGCGTGTTAGCCTTGTTCTACATGGTCCCGAGGGCTAACAAAGGGTTTAATGGGATCTTGGAGTGTTTTGGCCTAGTCATTTCCAGTTTGGGCCAAAACGAAGTTGATTTACTTAGTTTCAGGCATACTTACTATTTTTAGTAAGTCGGCAGGACACAGTGTAGGTCAATTTTGGTGATTGGACTCGATACTCCTTGGTGAGAGCTTTCCGATGAGCTATCACTCGCATTATTCGGAGTCCGATTGCTAATACATTTTAATGCCTGAAGTTTTATTAAAGTAACGTCTAATTTAATTGTAAAATATTAAAGTGTTACTTTAATATATATTTTATGGTGATGTGTACCCAAGGGAGACATAAGGGGTATTTTAATATATGTTTTATATTACACATCTTTTATCCCACATTGCCCATATGAGTTGAGGGGACCCGTGGGAATAGAACAAAAGGAAGCATTTGTGGCTTCATTAGACAGGTTGAATATGAGAAGAAATTGGTGTGTGAGTTGCAGCTTTGTTTTCGGCATTTGAGGACGTCTATCCTCTCTTGTAACATTCTAGACGTCATTCCCTTAGGGTTTGGCCTTTGGAATTCTTTCTTATTGGCTTCATTATCAGGCAGTTTAGTTGCATTTCCGGCTACAGGCAGATTTGATATTTTGCTCATATCTTCTTCACTACTTGTCCGACGCTTATGCCGCTTGGAGGGAATGGTATTATGAAGGTAGTGGACTGATTGGAGGACAAAGTATTGTAGCAGCAAGTTCGTAAGCATGGGCTGGAGTATTATGACAATATTGCTGAAGTAATTAGTGAGTTGATAAATCTGCTATGTATTTGATTTTATGAATTTTGAAAATAACATTTTATTAGCAGCAGTTCATTTCCACTTTGCATATCATTGTAGTTGCTTTCTTGTTTATGTTGTATGATACCAATTCCATGCACGAAACACAACAAACAATAAATGTTTGATTTTCGGAATTATAAGGGGTTTAAAACATTAAACGGAGAAATAAGAAGTTGAATGCAAACTGTTTGACATAATTCCTTTCAGCAATTTGGTTTAGTTTTTTGGGACATCCAGGGGTGCCCACTACATAGGAGGGGAGAAGGCTCCAAGTCTAGATGGTTTCTAGGCTTTTTTTATCAAAAAATTTGGGTGTGGTTGAAGGATGAATTGTTGGAAGTGGTGGAGGAATCAAGAAGTGCGGATTTCATGTTGCAAGATTTCAATAATATGTTAATTTCCCTCATTCCTAAGAAATCACATCCATCCAGGTATGAAGAATTCTGGCCTATTTTGCTTTGCAATACAATTTATAAAATTATTACAAAAATTGCTGCAAATAGGTTAAAAAAGTTGTTATCTATTCTATTATCTCCCTTGAACAAATTTGTTTCACCCTGAATAGGAGCATTGTGGACGGTATCATAGTTGCCCATGAGGCAATACATACAACAAATAAATGTAAGGACATAAAGATGATGCTCAAATTGAACATTAGGAAAGCCTGTGACAAGGTCGATAGGGGCTTTCTTATGAAAGTGTTAAGGAGGTTTGTAGATGGCTATAGTGGATAAAGAGTGTGATCTCAGATTTCAAAGCTTTAGTGCTAGTGAATGGAAGCCCACAATGTTCTTTCAAGACTGGCAGAGGAATTTGTTAGGGAGATTTGTTATCGCCCTTCATGTTTATCATCCTTGCAAAAGCCTTGGGCAGATCTATCACAATGAAAAGAGTTCAAGGATTGTGGAAAGGCATTTTGATTACCCAAGAACTAGAGGCAACCACCCATTCCCAGCTTATTGATGACACTTGTTTCTTTGGGGTTGCATACATTGCAGAGGCTAATTGTATGCAACAAGTTTTAAATGAATACAACATGGCTTCAAGGCAATCAATAAATTGGGAGAAATCAAAAATATACTTTTTCAACACTAAAGTGGGATCACAAAGGGCAATTGCAAAACTTCTTGGAGTCAAAATTGGCACATTACTAGGAAGATTTTTAGGTATGCCTCTATTTGGTGGGGTAGGTATAGGTCACATTTGGGACCAACTAACTAAAGAATGTAGAAAGAAGATGGAAAGCTGGAAGGGACAAGGGTTAACTTTGGCAGGAAGAATTGCAATGCTAAGAGTAGTAATTTTAGCCTTATCGATATACTCAATGGCCTACTTTAAAATCCCTAAGAAAATTATTTCTTCAATTGCGCAAAGTATGAGAAAATTCCTTTGGAATGGGGCTAAGGAAGGTGAAAGGGTTCCCCTGATGGCATGGTCAAAAGTTTGCAGACCAAAAGGGTGGAGGTACAGGGCTTAGGGACTGGTCCCTCCTTAATTTCACTCTCAGAGCTAAATTAGTATGGCAGATTTATAATGCAGGTAATCAAAGATGCATAAAGCTTCTTAGAGCTAAATATCTTGATAGCATGGGAGATAATTGTATTTTTATAGTGGAAGATCCCCCAAGAGGTTTGGTTGTGTGGAATTTTTTGATGGAGTGTAGATGTTTAATTATAGACCACTTAACATGGAAAATCGAGGATGGGAGGCAGGTAGATTTTTGGAAGGATTCATGGGATGGGGGTCCTCAACTTGACAAATCGGGAGTCTCAGAGCAGTTGATAGATATTACTAGGCAACAATGGGGACATAAAGTTGAAAACATCATTGAGATTCTAGCAAATGGTAAAGGGTCACAAGGAAAATGGAAAGAGGTTTCTATATTAAATTTGAATCCAACAGATGAACTTAGCTTGCAACAGATTTTAATGGAAAGAATGTTGACTCTTTCTGGAAATAGGGACCAGTTGATTTGGAGTAGCTCAAAGAGTAGCAAATACACAATCAAATTAGGATATTAGATCATCAAAGGGAATCAAAACCACATATCATGGGAACAAAATCTATGCTGGGATAGTGCATACCTTCCCAAGGCAGGAGCATTCAAATGGCTGGCAGGAAACGGAAAGATCCTCTCAAATGGGCTTCCAAGGTCCATTTCGATGTCCTCTGTGTAAAAGTGAGGAAGAAACTATAGACTATCTTCTTCTCCATTACAACTTTGTGCAGAAGGCTTGGGATATAGTAAAATCCAAATTAGGGTGGACAAGTCCAATATCATCCACCTTACAAGGATGATTGGAAGCATGGCCAGAAAAGAAGAACAAACAAGTGTTCAAGTCAGCATGGAGAGTCATTCCATCCATAACCTTGTGGGAACTATGGACGCAGAGGAATAGGAGGATCTTCCAGGAGAAGGAAGAAGCATGGCTGAGGTTTGGGAAGAGGCTTGAAAGGGTGATTACAAAGATAATATCCTCTATGGTGTCAACACACAATACCCAAAATTTAGTTTTCACTAGACATGATGCTCACTTATAATCTAGCTTCCCACTTATTAAGTTTTGGCTAGTTCATGGGTGTTTTGGGGTTAATCCAATCTTGACAAGGGAGTAGGCATCATGGATACCTCTAGAGGAGGGATGGATTAAAATTAATTTTGATGGGGCCGCAAGGGGCAACCCAAGTGTATCAGGGTGTGGATGTATGGCAAGAGATCATAAAGGCAATATCATTGCATTTACAACCAAAAGATTGCCTGATGGAACAAATAATATTGTTGAATGTTTAGCTGCCAAGGAAGCTTTGGAATTAGGAGTAAAAATTGGAGGTCAACTTATACATTTAGAAGATGATTCAGAAATCATCATCAATGGCATCAAGAAAAGAAAGATGGAAGCATGGCATTTGGATCAAAGCATACGATGAATCAAGGAGTTACTGCTAGATTTGAGGACTTTAAAGTTTCTCACTGTTATAGGGAAGTGGATAAAGTGGTAGATCGTCTAGACAACTTAGGTGTCAATTCAACATTGGGTCCTCAATATGTAATTTGTGAGGACTTCTGCCACCCTGGAGAGTAAATTAAGAAAGGAAATTATCTATGACTATTAGAGTAAATATCCCACTCATGGTACTACATTTTGATGTATGAAACATTATGATTTAGACTCATGAGGACATTGACCACCCTAGGGTAAGAAGAATTGATCATGATACCAAAGCATCCCTCATGCATGGAAAAGAAGTGTTTAGTTGGCTTTGGTACATTTTCTAGAGTTTCCAAAGAGTTTTGAGGGTGTTAAAATTAAGCAAAAGTTAAGGAAAGGTCATTGTTTTTCATAGAGACCAAAAATGTAGGAAAATTTTGCTCTTGGCTCTGACTCGCAAATTCAGACTTATGAAGGTTAGGTTTCTCTACAATGACTGAAACACATTTTTCGTTATTAAGGATCCAAGCTTTATGAAGGGTGTTCAATAACTTTTTGAGCCAAAGTACTTGGATACTTTTTGGAAGAGGTGGTCCAATCTAGACGTGGCCTCTCTATTTGTGGCACTTACTTTGTTGGTGGGGGGATCAAAAGATGAAGTTTGAAGGGTGGTAGCTGCAAGCATTGATAGGCAATGGCTTTTGGGACTCGACGAAATCATTGAATGAGCATTTTTGGTGGTGGGAATTGAAATGGGCACTGGATCTTGGCGATTGATAGGTGAAGGGGATTCCTCTATCCAACTATTGGTTGTTTGGTCATCTTCAAACCTGTAGGGAGTGCATATCCCAAAAGTTGTCGAGGGATGGAAATTGATCCTGGATTACATGGTCAAGAATATTTGGGAGCCGAAGGAGGAGGGGCGCGATTTTATGAAGGTGATGATGAGGAAAAGCACTTTGGCCCCTAAACAAAAACTCTGCCATCAGATTGTGAAGAAATCTCAATTGAAAGAAGGGGTATCAACTACAGAGGGGATGTGGGTTGATGCTTCTTTGCTACTAGAGGAGGGAAAAGGCAAGGGCAAGCATCATAGGATGGGGCAGAGACTCTCAATGGAGGATGATCATGCTACCTCAATATTTACTCGGGAGGAAACAACCAATTGGTTCAAGGTGTAGCTAACGATGGAGGTGGTGGCACTGCTTTTTGGGTTAAAGTTTGGTTAATGTGTGGGTGGATGTTTGTACTTTTAGAGTGTTAATACTCTCTTTTTTGTTATATTTACCTAATGGTATATGTAGGGGGAAGGGTGGTTGTAAATGCAAGGCTTGGTGCCATACCAATATAATGTATTATCTTTTGCAGTATTAATACAAAACAATATTACTAATCAAAAAAAAATTATGATTATTTTTTACAAAAAGAAAGAATATTTCAAACATGATTTGGTTTTTAAGGATACTTGATTAATGTTAATCTCCATTCATTTTATTATACATGCTTAGATGAGGAAAATCTCAAGAAAAACACACATATTCAAACTCTAAATAGCCACCCAGGACAAAGTTTTTTGATATGAAAAAATACATACTTTTCCTTCTAAAATCCTCACCCAATTGTTCAGAAGCAAAACACAAGTTTTCAATGCATAAAGTTGGACTTTCTAATAAGAAAAACATGATTTTCACTTCAAAATTGTCACTTTTCCTTTATATGCATTAAAAGTGATTTTGAGAGGCAAAAACACATGCTTTTGGGTTCTAAACAGTCACCATTGTGTTGTTTAAGTGAAAACATATGACAAAATACATAATAACAAGCTTTTTTGAAGTAAAAACACATGCTTTTCATTTAAAGTAATCAAATGTTCACAATCCATTAGAGATGTATTTGAATTTTTCTAGAATTTGATTGTGTAGGAATTTGTAACATCAACTTTTCAAATCACACACAGTGATCCATAATTTTTCTATTCTCTTACACTCCCTTCATCCTAAGGATGGATCACTCTATGTGATATGAAATGTTGATGTTAAAAAATTATTACACATGTTTTTTATGTTAAAATCACCACCCTTGTGTTATTATGCATAATGGCAAGCTTTTCAATGGTAAACACATGTGTTTTTAGGTTGAAAATTCCCACTATAAAGTCTTTAAGTGATAGGATCAACCTAGTTCTTCAAGTAATCAAGGCCTTTACACCTCTATTAGGGTCTCACAAGACTTCAAAATCACTCCAAGTCTTCCCTCAAGTGCTCACAAGATCATTCTCTCTTTCTACTCAACTAGGTGTATTAGATAACTAGGAGTGGGATGACTCAGTGATCCTCGAGCCCTTTTAAACACTTCACCACACTTATAACAACTTAAACTTATCAGTAATTCCACTTGGTTAACACAATAAACTTGGTAAATTATGCAATAAACAGATTTCAACTTTATATACAGAGTATCAACTTCATTAATCGAATTACAAAAATAATGACAATTTTACCATGTATATAGAAAATAACATGTAAAACATTCACGTACACACATTAACACAAGTATTATTAATGTGGACACTTGATTAGGGTAAAAACCAATTGGAAAAAGTGAGTTCAGTTAAGAGCCAACCTATTAAAGGTTACAAGCACACTTGTTAGGTGTGAACCTGTTAGGGGATTTTCACCGAAGATCATCTAGACCTTTTCACCCTTCATTGAGTGGCTCTCTAAAGGACTTCAAACATTCAATGGAATGTCACCTTACAAAATGATTTACAAAAAAAGAGTGTTAAGTCCACTCAGTTAAGAGATTATATGCTACAATGGTTAGAGAGTAACAATGAATGATCTGATAAATATGCAAATCACTTTGTTTGTTTAGATCTCCATTCTGCTTGTATCTTTGCTCACTAACTGGCCATCATATCAACTCTTCACTCCACTTCAACTTTTCTCTACATCTTCTCAGTTTCAACTCCTCTAGTAACTTTGCCACCAACTTGACTAGCAAATGGACTAGTAGTGTTTTCCTTCTTGTCTCTTCCTTATATAGACAATTTTTTTCCACTTCAACTCATTAATTAGGATTCTCATGAATTTCTCTCATCCACATGATCATAAAACAACTTAGATTCATTGAATCTAGCACTAAGTAAACCATTTTTTGAATATTTCCAGTTGTATTTCCACCTTGGAACTTAAACTTTTCTTGGATCTCAAAATACATATCAAATCTTCACCATCAGATCTTGCATTAATTATTTTAGCCATTGAACTTGCTAACTAACTTCATCCTTATCTTGGAATCTTCTAGAATAGTTTGGATCTTTGCTTAATGTCATCCTTTACATGATCTTCAACAAATTGTTCTTATCTTACCAAACTTTGTTCTTCCTTCATTGAACATCCCAAAAACTCAATGAATATTGTACTCAATTAACACTAAACTTGTTTAATTAACTCTTTTGCTTAATCAATATTGTTCTTTACTTAACCTTCATATTTCTCTTCATTTACTGACCACCTTTTCTAGCTCAGCTCATTGCAACTCACTACTTACTTATCTTTTCACCTTCTAACTTCATTCCTTTCTTTACTGATCAAAACAACTTGCATGTACATCATCATAACACTTCATGAAATTATGTAAAATAATTGAGTCAACATCATAATGTAATAGACCAATCCATCATTTTCCCAATTAATTTCACATAATTAACATCACTTATGCATCTCAACCTATATCTTTAACTTCCACTTCTCCATTCAATACCACATCCTTCAGATGATTGAAACTTACATGAATTACTATTGTCAATTAGCTTGATATCAATGACAACATAATAATTAATCTAACTCTTCTACATATAACTCATAGCTCAGTTCTAACCTTGTATCCAATAATTTTCTCTTTTCTTTCATCAACATCAATTGTGTCCAATATGATGATCTATCAAGCATACAAGACCTTAAATACTCTTGATTCCCTTTGCTTCTTCAAACTATGATCAACCTCCAAGAAAAATGTGGAACCTTGCAAGGGTGAGGAGGTTTTGAAATCCACCATGATACATTTTGACTATACCAAGAACTCTTGTTCTTATCGATCTCACAAAACTAGCTTTTTAGGCCTAGTAGCCTTTTGTGTCTAATTAGGCCTTTGATCCTAGTTTTAATGCTTTCTTTCAAATTTCAACTTAAGGACATGGCAAACTGATCTCAATTCTAGATACCAATTTTGGATCCCTAAGATATTTAGTAGATATCATACCCCCATGTAGTTGTACAACATATATTCATAAATTAAGGGTTTGATCAACAGACATTGTTCAACTTCCTCAAATCTATGACAAATGGATTCATAGAAACTTCTAACTGAGAGTACATCATCTTTATACTCTTATTGTAATCTTCCCATTTTTAGTAGGTTCTTGTAGTTGGCTTGGTCAATTCATCATTACAACCCTTCTAAGTTGGCAGTGGGATTTTAGGGTCTTAGTTGGGTTGTTATAGGCTTTCCAGCAGCCTATGGCATGTTTTGACCTTGTTTGAGGGACTTAATATTTGTAGCATCAATTATTGGTTTCAATGAGCTTAATTGAGGTAGAGGATTTGAGTGATTCTCTTAGTTTTTATTTTAGGCTTCTAGTTTGGGCTCCAAGAATATTGGAGGGAGCGTCTATTTATAGTAAGTCACCCGTCAAGTTCATTCATCATCTTTCTTCATCAAGATCACTCTAGTGTTATCAAATTTCAATTTTGATGCTTCTTCACTTATTTTTGCAAGATGGGTGAACTATTATTATTATTATTCATCTAAATATATTGAGGTTGTTTATTTTGTTGGTGTTGTATGTTGACCACCTTAGTATCATAGCTCGTTGGAACTAGGTTGAAAAGTTTTAAATTGTGAGCACAAGAAACAGTGGCATTGTGTATCAAAATATTAAGTTATGGTGGAAAAAGTGATTTTTGGGAGCCAAAAGTAATTAATAATTATTATATTATATTATATAACACTTTATTATATTTTAATGTTGTGGTGAGGAAGTTTCTTAAGTGAAGTTGCATTTGGGAAACTCGTGCCATTTGGACATTATAAATATGGGCTCATTTGATGAGAAAAGCATCTCATTGAATTTTTATTTTATTTTGTTGTCTTGGTGACATATTCTAAAGTTTTGATTTTCTGTGCCCTTGCTGAAGTATATGGGTTTGGAATCTACAACTGAGGTATTGTAGATTTAATTTTGAGAATTATTCTTAGTTTGCTTTACAAATTGTGTTGAGGTATACAATTTGTTAAATTTCCCTACTATGGCATATGATTGCTAAGGATAAATTTTATTGTTGGAGACTATACTGAAAATTGTGAGGAAGTTCATTGAAGTTATTACACCAACTTGTGTCTGCATTTAAGAGGTCTGATCTAGGTGTTGATATAAGATTGTTTTGAAGTGAAGAACCTATAATGGAACAATCATTATTTTTTCAATGATGTCAAACCTGCTACCTGCTGGTGAGACAATTGCTTTTTGATCTGAAAGCTATCATTTAGTTGATTGATGAAGAGGATTTGAAAAGAGGAGATAACAATAGCACCTAGAGAAAGGTTGAGTTATTTAGTATGTAAAAGAAGTACTAAGACCAAGTAAGACATTGATACTATAGTGTATTGTTTATCTACTTAAAGTCTAAAATGAAAGATTACTCAAGTTAAGACTGGAAAAAGATCAAGTGAGAAAAATGTTTGCTAAGCCTTGTCAAGCAGCTAGTGCAAGCCAAGCAGAAAATCAATGGAAGCCAAGTGAAAATCAAGAGAGATGAGAAAATATGAAATACAATTCAAGCCAAGTGATAATAAGTATATGTCGAGTAAAATTTAGTTGGTGTTGAGCATAGTAAACTTTAATGTTGGCTGAGTGAAGGAACAATATAGATGTTGAGTGACAACATATTGATGTCAAGTGCTAGTAAATGTATTTAATCAAATATTTGATGAATTTGAGTTGACTATTTTATTTTCCTGAATTATGTGAAGCATGTGGAAGATAACTATGATGAGTTGGTGGCACAAAATTCAAGGTAAACTATTTTGAGGTGAATTCAAGAAAGATTGTAGAAGAAGTTTCTTGAGGAACAAAATGAAAAAGTGGGTAGATTCATTGTATCCTACCTAATCCTATCTAACCCTAAAATGGATGATTGTGGTTAAGTGGCAAAAGATCTTAATTCTCTATTTATAGAGTTAACTGGTCAGGAGTAAAGGTTGTGGAGTCTAGGGTACTGCTTCATTCAGTGGCCAAACAAAAGTGACTGTAATTGGCATACAAAGAAAGAATGCTTAAGAGTATGAATGCTTGAAGGGTGGACAAGTTGTTAGAGGTTAAGTGTGTGAAATGTCAAGTAGGATGGAGGACTAAAACAAAGATCTATAATCTACAAGTGATTTGTAATTTGTTATCAGATCAAGCCTTATTGTTACTTTCTAATCATTGTAGTAGTTTAGGGTAAATCGTTTGGATTAAGGTTGACCTAACAATCAATTTAAATCCTTTAACCAAGTGACATTCTAATGGAATGGTCTAAAGTCCTCTAACAAGGCTCACTCCTAACATGGTGATTGAAATCCTTTAACCAAGTCACATTTAATAGTGTGTATTGTAACCTTTAATAGGGTTGGCCTTTCATAGGGCATCACTTCAGAAGAGTGAGAATTAGTACCATGTTACTGGTGGTTTTTCCCAAATTGGGTTTCCATACAAAATCCATCTGTCAAATGTGATATTGAATATGTTATGTTTCATATCTACATTTCTGCAAAGTTGTTTTGACCTAGGACAATAACCTATAATGTTTAAGTATTGTATGATCTAATGGATGCATGCATGATAAAGTTTTATGGATATGGGTCTACAAAGCATTGAAATTTTATTTGTACATTTGGACCTTGGAAAACTGATTCACCCACCCTCTCAGTTATTCTAAAGAATTCCAACACTAGGCATTTAAGGTTGTTGTATTCATCCTAGGAGGCAAAATTTTGGTTCTAAAGACATCTCCAACTTGTTCCTAGGTGGACACATCATTCATAGATGGTTGGGCATATTTATCGAAGGCTTGCAATATATATTATTGGGGCTACTGTATATTCACATTGGACTACAAATTAAAAGTCAAAGCTAGTCTATATTTCCAGCTTCTTGGCATTTTAATATATTATTGTTGTTATTGTTTGTTTGAAACATTGTTGGTAAAGAATTAAAGCTAGAGCAAATCCTTTGTCTTTCATAATTATATAATTGCATAGTTCGTAGGGCATAATTATGAATTAATGTTGGCATTCATACAAACTTCTTAGTATTAGATTGATCTAAAATTGTAAGTTCCCAATTGCATTCTCTAGTGTGATTTTGAAATTTAGATTATCAAATTTGCAACAATAATAGTAAAGGTTGCCAAATGTTTGACAAAATGTTTGAGTATTGATTAGAAAAGGTAAATTGATGATTGTTAAGGATATAGCCAATTGGGGTTATTATAGTGCTCCAACTTTGTGACTCATTAGTTTGAGTGAATCATTCAACCCTTACAAGTACAAAGCATTTTAGAGTGATATCCTCCTAGTCGGGTAACAAGATGACTTACTTAGGAAATCACTTTAAAAATAGTAAACTCAATTTTCCAAACTCTAATAAAAGACATGTTATAGTACACCTTCCTTACTTTCAATCTTCCAAGAGTCATATAGATTCAACAGTGGAGAATCAAATGGGAAGCATTTCTTCCAAGCTCCTAGTTTAGTCCAAAAACTAGCAAAGAGCTTTTTTATTTAACATGCCAAAAATATTGAACTATCAACACCACTATAAACAAAGGAAGAAAAAATATAAACTAACTAATTACATGTGATATTTGAGTATTTCAATCTATTATTTACAAGATGCTTCAATTATGATGGAATTTTGTAGTAATGTCTAGTTTCTTTACATTCAAATTGGCCAACTAAGGTATCCAACCTTGTATATAACATGGAGAGGCCTTAAATACATTATTGGTGATTGTTCCAACTGATTCTAGGATGCCCATAACTAATTTACACAAAGTTTTCATACAAGTTGTCAATGTTGCACTTGACAACCTTTGCAACTTTTTACATTGCGACTTACCTCTTGCTTCCTCATAATCAAAGAGATTTAAATAGAGATTTTATGGTATAATCAACATGTTTAAGATCCAAATAGGTCCTTCTAACACCTAGATCCAAATTTCATATACCTAGTCCAATTCGGCCTACTTGGCAACATTTTGCCCACATTGTGTCTTGCCTGGCCAAACTTGACATTACTATAAACTTGACTCACTGACCACAACACAAACTCATTCACACACAGTTTAGACTTTTCAACTAGCCTCTATTATAATTTTGACCCATCATAGTGTTGTGAATTATTATTCAATTTTATGTTGTCTTTGATGTTACACAAAATGTCAAGCCTTTACTGAGAAATTAGTGATAGTCAAGCTGACTTGAGCATCAAAGGAAATTTCCTGTGTATGTCAAGCATTCAGTGATAACCAAGTTCAGAGACAATATTGACTAAGCTCAGTGGCTTCAGGAAGCAGATCTTGTATTGATCGAGTTCACTTGGTTACTAAGGAAAGTTAGCATAAAGTTAGTATTGACCAAGTTGGGTCAATTAATGAAGGAATTATCAATGTTGATTGAGTACCCAATTTTGTTTTAGCTGTCTGTCAGCATATTGAGTCAGATAAATTTATTGGTTAATACAAGCTGACTTAAGGGTTAATATTTGATTGATTAAAAGAGTATTTAAGCCAACTTGACAAGGTGAATCATATATATGAAAAGTCTAGTTGATGACTGAAGTATGGAATTGAGGAAGATGAATTAAGGAAGCAAATTTGAAGGATATGTGTAAAGGGTAGAGTATCCAAGTTGACTGAGCTGCCAAGAAAAATTTGATCAAGGAGGATCAAGTAATCAAGCCAAAACTAAGATCTGAATTAGCAAATTCAATTACATCAGCAATTAGGTTGAGTCATTATTACTCTCTAATAATTGTAGTAGTGATTCAAATCTCCTAATAGAGTTAGCCTAACAGTTATTCAAAAAATCATCTTAAAAGGTGACATTTCTAGATTGAAGTGTCTAAAGACCTCTAACAAGGCCACTCCTAATAGGATAAATTAAATCCTCTAACAGGGTCACACCTAATCGTGTGTTTTGTAACCTTTAATAGGGTTGGCTCCTAACAGGGCTCACTTTAGAAGAGTGAAAAATAGTAACTAGTTACAATTGGTGGTTTTCCCAAATTGAGTTTCCATGTTAAAATCTTGGTGTCTCTTGTGTTCATGTTATTTCCTTTATGTTTTGCAACGAAGTTAACAAAGTCTAATCACATTAAAATCTTAAGATCTCTGTGCTATGTTGGTGAAAAGATATAAAGATATAACCTTAAATGCCTAGTGTTGGAATTCTTTAAACGTAATGTTTGTCATTTCAAAGTATTTGGAAGAAAATGTTATATCTTGAAAGAAATAAGGGAAATAAAATTTGATGTGAAAAGTGATGAAGGCATATTATTAGGATACTACAACAAGAGCAAAGTATATAAATGTCTAAATCTTACTACTCAAAATCATAGAAAGTGCACATGTGAAAATTGATGAGTTTGCAAAAAAGAGTGGAGAACAAAGTAGAAAAGATCTTGAAAACTACACAAACTTTGTCTACTTTGAACATGATACTATACTTGAAATTCAGGCAAATGAAATTTGAAATCAACAGCCTTCACCACCAAGTCCCCTAAATCTCAAGTTCAACTCGAATTGTAGCTAGTGCAACCCAAGTCATATTCTAAAGGACCCAAGTCAAAGTTAGAAGAACCTAGGTTTCAACAAGTGGAAACTGAATCACAGTCAGAAGGACCCGAGTTATAGACAATGAGACCCGAGCATGATTCAAAAAATCATTTTGAGCATGGTGAACATAGTGAAACAAGTTCTAAATCCAAAGGAATGTACCTATACTTGCTAGATATATCAAAAGGCATCATGTACCTAAGAAAATAATTGGAGATTAGTTAAAAGGCACAATTACAAGGAACAAATTAAAAGGTACATGTTTGCTTACTGAGTTTGAACCTAGAATTGTTAAAGATGCATTAAAAAATGAAAGTTGGATTGAGGCAATAAATGAAGAGAAACTTGGACTCTTGTTCTTAGACACAAGGACAACAATGTAATTGGCACAAAATGGGTATTCAGAAATTAGTTGAATGAAAATGGAGAAGTTTCAAGGAACAAGGCAAGGTTAGTATGCAAATTTTATGCTCAAGAAGAGGGTATTGATTATGGAGAGACTGTTGCTCCTATTGTAAGACTAGAAGGTGTTAGAACACTACTTATGCTGCACATAAAGGATTCAAAGTATATCAAATGGATGTAAAGTTAGCTTTCTTTAATGAAATCCTAGAAGAAGAACTCTACATTGAGAAATTTGAAGCTTTCATATATCCTAACAAAAGGGATATGGTTTGTAGATTACACAAAGCTTTATATGGTCTCAAACAAGTCCCCTGAGTCTAGTATGAAATATTGCACAATTATCTGGTAAAGATTAGTTTTCAAAGGACTAATGATAGCAATAGTCTATACATCAAGGAAGGGCCAGACAATAAGGCAGTGCTGGCTAAAATCTTTGTAGATGATACATTATTTACTGGACATGATGACCTATGCAAAAAAAAATTCTGAGGAAATGAGAAAAGAATTTGAAATGTCAATGTTTGGAGAGATTAAATTCTTTGTTGGTTTGCAAATTCAATAGAAGAAGGATGGTATCTACATTACTCAATCAAAGTATATCAAGGAGATATTGAAGATATTTGGAATGGAAGATTCCAAACTAGTTGGAACACCTATGTCTACTGGATATAATCTTTCAAAAAATGATGATTCTAAAGAGGTAGATCAAACTACATATAGATCCATGATTGGAAAATTTTAGTATGTGGTACACAAGACCTAATATTACATTAGTAGTTGGTCTGATGGTAAGATTATCTACTAATCCAAAAGAAAATCATATGATGGCAATAAAAAGAATTATGAGGTATCTAAAAGGTACTGAAGAATATGGTTTTTAGTATAAGAAATGAGACAACTTTGAATTGAAAGACTTCACTGATGCTGATTGGGCATGAAGTATTGATGACAAGAAGAACACTAGTGGTGGAGAATTTTTTCTTGGAAATAGGCTATTGTCTTGGACAAACAAGAAACAAAATTGCATCTCTCAGTCTATAGTAGAAGTAAAATATGTTGTAGCAGCAGTTAATTGTTCCAACATCATTTGGTTCAAAAATTGTTGTTAGCTATGAAGGAAGAAATTAAGAATCCAATAGTTATCTTCTGTGATAACACCAATGCAATTAACATATCCAAGAATCTAGTGAAGCATACCAAGACAAAGCACATTGTAGTAAAGTATCATTTTTTGAGAGAATTAGTACAAGACAGAGAGGTTAGATTGGAATATGTGAATACAAAAGGAAAAATTGTAGACATATTCACCAAGCCATTACCTAAGGATGCATTTTTGTATCTAAGAGGTAAGCTAGGGATCATTCCCCTATTTGAAGCTCGCTAATCATATTCTAGTGGTGCATCAACCAAGCATTTTGAGGATCAGTCAAGTTGATGCAATATTTTTACTGCAGATTGCATATGAATCAGTACATTAGGTACATGGAAAATAAATTGATTGTTGTCTTTGGCATGAGATGTCAAAGAGGGAGAGTTTTTTGTCATATTAGATATCAGAGAAATTTTGTAGAAATTTTGTAAAGGGGGAGTTTTCTATCATCAGCAAGTTCATATTAGAGAAAATCATGTCAGAGGGAGAGATTGATGTCAGAGGGAGTTCTCATTGATAGAGGGAGTTCTCATGGATGAGAATCAGAATAAAACTAAGGATATTATCCTTACTTTTATTTTTCTCTAAATTTTCTTTCTATTATGACATGTTGTGTTTCCATCAATGCCAAAGAGGGAGATTGTTGAAAATAATTATTCAATTATATGTTGTCTTTGATGTTACACAAAATGTCAAGCCTTTACTAAGCAATCAGTGATAGTTGAGCTTACTTGAGAATCAAAGGATGTTTCTTGTGCATGTCAAGCATTTAGTGATAACCAAGTTTAGAGACAATAATGACTAAGCTCAGTTGGTTAATGAAGTAGATCCTATATTGACCGAGTTCACTTGGTTACCAAAGAAAAGTTAGCATAAAGTCAGTATTGATCAAGCTGGGTTGGTTAATGGTAGAACTCATGTTCTAACCAAGTTGGGCTGGTTAATGAAAGGATTCTTAGTGTCACACCTAACAGTGTGTTTTGTAACCTTTAATAGGGTTGGCTCCTAATAGGGCTCACTTCAAAAGAGTAAAAAATACTAACTAGTTGTAATTGGTGGTTTTCCTAAATTGGATTTCCATGTTAAAATCTTGGTGTCTCTTGTGTTCATTTTATTTCCTTTATGTTTTTGCTACTAAGTTAATAAAGGCTAATCACATTAATATCTTAAGATCTTTGTGCTAACCGAGTGATAGTAATATATTCAGTGTTAACTGAGTTCCAATAAAATATTTAGCATTAATTGAATTACAAGTTTTGGTTTTATATTGTCTTGACATCTTAAATGGACTTGGATTTTTTTTTATAGTAATTGATTCACCTCTCCCCTCTTAGTTATTCCTTTCCATTTCCATCACATAGGTCTATAAGCCAAAACTTTACAAGGGTCTTGTATTTCACCCTAAGGTGCTCCTACACCATTAAGTTATAAAAGGGTCTATAACAATGAGCTTCTTATATGGAAAGGGATTTAAAAAAACCCACTTATTCATGTTAAGTTATATGCTTTTGACTTAATATATATGTATCTGCATTCAATTTTTTTGTCTTTATGTATTTGGAACTTAGAATTTATTGACAATGGAGTTTTAAAAGTGATTTACATTATGATGACATGTACTGATAACTTAAAAATCCACTTAATTACATTTAAAGTGTCTCATCTAACTATATAATATGCACCTGGACTCAAAAAACCTACATTTGCATTAAAACATTATTAATTATATTCAAATCTTCTATGAATGATGTGAAATTTGAAAATGGTGTTCTAAGCCCATGTTATATATAAATGCCATTTTTATCTTCTGAAATTATCAATAAAAATTTCACTTCTAAAGAATTCTTAATAAACACATGCAATTATGTTGAAAAACTCCACATGTAGATGCTCAAAAGCTTAATAACTTGGCATAGAAAACTTTGTTTGAGGCCTAAGATAACTTGAATTGAGAATAATTTCAAGGGCTAAACTAAACCAAAAAAAAAAAAAAAACCAAAGAAAATACTTGAAGACTATCAAAAATCAAGTGCTTATAGTCAGAGATGAAAAATGTTTTCTAACAAGCAATAAGGTGATTAACTTGACATAGACCCTAAAAAAGGCAAAGATAATGCTAAATAAAGAAAAACTCATGGATGATAAATTGCTTTTATGACACCTTATTTATTCATTAAAAACATAGAGGATACACGTACAAATCCATGAGAAAACTATGTGGGGTTGGTCGAATTTTGTGATGTCAAAATTGAGGAAAACAAGAACATCACAAATAAAAAACTTGCCACAACAAAAAGTATGCAAAGTTGAATACTTTTTCAAACATTTTTAGGAGTCATCAATCAATTCAAATAGATGACCATAATTAAAATCTAATAATTCTTCATTGGATTGTCAAGAAATAAACTAACAACCTAAATTTAAAGTTGGATTAACTATTTTCAAACATCAAAGGTGTTAATTAATTTGGACTTTATTTAAGTATGAGCTTGCTAACAAAATAGTTATGATTTTGTCCATTCTCAAACATACAAGATCTCAATTTGGGATGATACGGCCTATTATAAAGTGATCTAGAGTCATTTTGGTGATGAAAACTCCCATTATTAATCAAGAGTTTAATTTAATGATACCATTTTTCTCCCCTTTTTTATATGCTCTATAATTTTTTGCAACATAACAAAGTCATGGGTGGGTTGATTTTTGGTGACTGATCAGGAAAGTATTCTATACTTTTCATTAGCCATAGGGTTCAAGGCATCACCCAAAAAATAATTTTGGTTAACTCGTCAAGCATTTTTGAGTTGACTCGTCAACTATTTTCCAAGGCTGACTTGTCAAATATGTTTAGGGTTAACTTGTTAAACCAATGTAAATGATGTGATATTGGTTTAGGGTCATGGTTTTTCCTAATGTAAATATATAGCTTCTTGTAGTGGCATTGAGTTGTAAGGGAGATTGAAGATTGTAATAGGAGAATAATATTGGACTCATTGTTTGGTGGATGTAGCCCAAGGATTGGGTGAGTGTTAGCACCTGATATGGATAAGTTTTTAAAACTTCAAGTGTAGAGTTTGAACCACTTCAAACTGAAGTTTGAAGTAGTTCAAAGTGGTTCAAAGCAATTCAAATGGATTCAAAATGTAGAAGGGTTAATTCATGGAGATTCAAGTCTCGACTCAAATTGCAAGATTCAATGGTTCAGTTGACCCGTCCTATAGGTTCAATAGAAACAAAGTTTAGATTCTTAGTTCAAAATGCATATTGGTTAGTTCAGAAAGATTCAGAATTAAGTTTGGGGGCTTGGTAGTCTCAACATTATAGATGACTTCTGTGGTCTCCAAATGCATTAGTCAACTTCATTCGATATTTTGAATTCAGTTGATACAACATGGCTTACTGATTGACAATATCAATTTCAAGTGTTCAACCCTGGAGTTCATATGCTAGGAATTCAAAGGGCATATAATCTGTACAGATTATAGAGAAGGAACCTATGGATTGAGAATAGTTTCAAATTCATTTCCAAGGAGGAAGAATGAGGTTCCATGGTCCAAGATGATGAAATGTATGTAAGTGCAACCTATGCTCGAGCTTGATGTAATAGATGTATCAAATATGACATGGATGCACTAAAGTATTGGCTCAGTCAAGAAGTGTTATTAGAACCCATGGTCTCTCCTTCTCACAACAAGATAGCCATGAACTATTGAATTATTTACTAAATAGCTTAAGAACAGAAGAATTGAATGGAAGTAGGGTTCAATGTAAACATCTTTATAAATCTTCAAGTGAAAGTGATGGTAAAAAATTTATCTAACTAGTAAATCCAAGAAACTATTGACATAAATGGAAGAAGTAATCAGTTGATGTGTTTGATGGCCATCTTTCCCAGTGCTGCTCGATGCCGTGTATGTGGTTTTCCACTCTGTCATATATGAACCATTTCTTGATCTAGTTGGAGAAAATGTTTGTGAAGAAAAGAACACACTCTTAGAACCTGGTTTTAGGCATAAAGAAGAAAGTGGAATACACATAGAAATCATTGGAAAGGTGTGTTATTCACTTTCAACCACTCAACATGTACCAAATACTATCAAGGTTGGAAAGGGCAATCTAGATTGTATTCATCTTAAATGGATAGTGGTGAAATAATACATATGGAAGGAGTCAACAGTATTAAAAAAAAAAACAAGCCCGCAGGTTCATTAGAAACATATAACTGATAGGTGTACGAGCTTTTGAAGGACTGCGGGGGAATGATATAAGCTGCGGCATTTTCCTTTATATGAAGGTGAAAATATAAAAAATGAATATATTTTATGTTAAACCAGGAGGAGGTAAAGATGTTCATCAATTGATATAATAGTTCAAGTCGCAATCATGGGTATGATGGTTTGAACACGCGGCACGAACAACTTAAATAGACAGCACATTCAAATATGAGGAGCACGTTTTAATATGTACATGGAACCAAGGAGCTCAATTCAAAAGGAACCCAATACCAAGCCATTGGATATGAATGCGTGTATCTTATCTTTCGCTAAGCTGTGGGCTAATACAGGACAAAAAGATCATTCTCAAACATTAATGCTCAGTGCTCGCGGTGAAAGGTCAAATGAACACTTAGAACCATATTGAAGTGATCAAGTGTTGGTGGCGAGAAATTGTAAATGGGGTCTTAAATAATTTAGTATGAAAGTCTTTGCAAAGATTGAAAGCAAATCCTTGAAGTCATGATGGTAATGTTTGAAGCAACCCCACCATGCTACATATGCTAAGGAGCATACACACCATTATTAGAAGTCGCGGGTTCCCTCCTCATAGCATTAAACCATCATCGATGAACGTTAATACAGATTTTAAATATGGGTCGGGTTCTCATCAATTTTGGTGAAATGTCACTTTGGCATTAATTGCAGTTTATAATACTCCTAGTTCCCTTAAAGAATAGCATCAATTCTCATAGAAGTAGTGTGATAAATAGTTGATAGGTGTAAGAAAGCATGCGATAGCTCATAAAATCAAAGATAATATGATTGGATGTTGGGATTTTTTGTATCTAAAGGGTTATCATGTTTTACAATTATATTGTGTTACACATGCATTGTGGAATTGATATCAACGAGTATTAAGTTTGGCTTCGCAAAGTCATATCAGTGAGGTCTTCACTATGGATATGCATTCAGTTGCTTGTATGAGCAAGGGCATGTTGCTTGACCATGGTACGAGTATAGTCACTGGTGATACTGTTGTTATTGGAGACACAGTTTCAATGTTTTAAGGTGAAAAAATTTAGAAGATATGGAAGACTGCCAACCAATGTTGATTTGGTTTCTCTTAAATGACATATGATAAAGAATTGGGAAAGCCGTTGCTGTTATATAAAGAATTTGATGCATGAGAGTCTGTCAGATGGAGTTACATGTCGGTTAAGAGAACCCTGAAAAGAATGTTGTGTGTAAATTGGAAGATGTGAATAATGATGGTGCTCAAGAATATGTGTCAGTGTCTAAGTGCTCCCAGTCAAGCAATTCATATAATTAAATAGCAATCCCCATTTAACGTTACCTAATGGTATACGATGACAGGTGTTCGCAAATGAAGATTGGGAAAGAAGCAAATAGTATTATAATGTTTTAATAAACATTATACCATCATTAGTGGGTAATGTTGTTTAAATACCATATGAAGATAGAAAAAGCCGATGACAGCTTGATAGTAAAAAGGGGAAATTGAAAAGTCTCCACGAAAATGATTTTATAATAATAAAGACTTCCAAGAAATAGTTACGGGGAAGGGAATCAAAACTGACAGAGAAAAGATAAATAGGCAACAACAAGTGAGTGAAGGGGTTCCATTTTGGCTTCTTCCAGACTACAGACTTTGAGCTTCAAGCAGGGAGGAGATCTTGCAAAAATGTTCTATTTTTCTTGAGAGGCTGTGAGAGATGAGCATGAGCTTTTTCCTTCTTTTCTTTTTCAGGACTGTGTGCATGAGATGGAGATAAGATTTTGATTAGATGATGTAATATGTTGGAAGGAGTTTCTATTTTTCTTTAAAATAATAATTTGGCTATAATGTGTAAAAGGGTCTTTGTAATCTTTTACATTCAGAGAAGGGAGACTGGAGGTAATTATATCAGAATTGTGATTATGGTGTATTTTCCTTCCACTGATCATGATTTTGTCATCATTTTTAGTTTTCTTTGAAATAAGTGCTAATATCACTGTTTTCTTGTTGCACCATCTTTTCAAAACATCTTTTAAAGCTTTGAATTTTTAATCCTCTCAAGAGAATGGAGGATATATTTTTGTTTATAGTATGTAATGCAATGTACAACAAATTAACTTTGTGTAATATGCTATATTCTATTTCCTTTCTTTTCAATTATTAAGTTTACGTGTCTACTTTGTGTTTACGGGTAGATGTTTGATATCCTTTCATGCTTTCTAGTAAAAGTACCCACGTTGAATTCATTGAATATCTTGTACGGGGAGCTGTACCTGATAAAATTCAGAGGAAGGTTATCAATCCCATGATAACCTATCCAATTGTTGGTGTTAGTTTGTTCTTTCATTTGGGCTTCAGGGTTAGATTTGCGTGCATTTCTTCAAAGGACAATCTATTCACTAATAGATTTTTGGTGACTCTGCTGGGGATCAAAAGCAAAGATCAGTATTAACATTTATTTCCTCAATTTTTTTATTATCTCCGTGTGTAGGAGATTGGCGACTCTATTGCAAGACCATGCCAACCATAAAAGTCAAGAGGAGATTAAGGCCAAACCCTTCTCTCCCAGAACTTTATCAAATGGATGATAAAGTATTGCGTGAGTTTGTGGACAACTTCAAAAAAAGCATTTCTTGAGGTGTTCGAAACAATATACCCATCGAAGATGATGACGTGCCTTGGCTGTTATGGAAAAACCTCTATGCTAGGTATCATAAATTGAAAGATTTGGAAATATACAAGAGAAAAGTCTGGCAACTTGAAGAAGAATTGGATGTTAGCAACAAGGAAGCCCCAGTGATTTCATCTCATTTTATACCATGCAATTATTCAGTCTTTAGCAAAGAAGAAATCCAACTACAGTTACTCTAGCGTCATGCTGATCCAGTTTTACAAAAAGAGAATACCCATGACAACACCGGAGTAAGGGTAAGCAATAATGGTGAAATTTTGTCTCAAGATCTTTCTTTGTCTCATGTAGAAATTTTTATAGTAGGAGGTCAGGGTGATTATTCTTTTCCTAAAGTTTCTGTTGAGATACTTTCTAAAGATAAGTCCTTAAATGCCACAAAAGAATGTGAAGATATTAATCCTTTGAAAGAGAATGTTGAAAGAGATCGTATTCTTGAATCTTTCTATTCCAAAGATTTTACAACAACAAACCTTGTAGGTGATACAATTTTTAATGGCGGTGTATTCAAATCTTGTTCTCTGCATCCTAAGAGTTTCAGTTTCAAATATGTTGATAATCTCCCTATTTTAGAAGTTCCTATTGATGAGAAAGTTGACAACTTGCCTCCAGATTTTCAATCTTTCACTTTTGATGTTGATCATTTTTCTTTGGAAAACCTTCTTGATGAAAAGATTCAGGATAGTATGTAGCTTGAGACTGAACTTCTTATTTCTATGAAGAAAGAAGATGATTCCTTATGCTTGCAAACTAATAATCAACACATGCAAAGATTGTTTGAATTTGATGATGAAATCTACAGCTATGACAAGGTGAAAGTGCATGAAGAAGAGTTTCTTTTTCATTCTAAAAATGCTGAAATCAGCACTCAGTCTGTAAACTGCCCAGCTGAAGCATGGAAAGAAATATAATTTGATCAACAAGAAAGGGTTGTTGCTGAATTTTTGCTATGTTTTCAACCTGAAGATGTCTCTCAAACAAGTCCTTCTGATGGTGATTCAATTCTTCTTGGGGATGAGACAAAGATGCCTCTAGACAAAGACACTCCTGCTAAATTCCTAGTTGAGACAAAGAAATATGAAGCTGACCCTCGGTCAAATAGTGAATCAACTGATATGCTTCAGAATGCAATTCTTAATGAAGGAGAGGAAGTCATAAACACATTTTTGTCATCACTCAATCCGAGAGACTTCTTCAATAATATCTCAGGTACCTATTTATATCAGTTTTAGAATGAAGCATCTCTTGATATTTTTCCTCTTCATCCATCTATGCATAGTGTTACGGATTGGGATTGTGGAAGAAATGCTGAAAAGTGTGATGACATTCTGAGAAGAGAAGGGGATGGAATTTATGGTATATTTCATGACAGTTGGTTCCTTGAAAGAAATGAAGAAGACATCTATCTAAGGTTTGATCCTATGCTAAAGGAGGCATCATCATGGCTACAAACTGATCATAACCATGCACAAGAGTTGAATCTACATGACAATATTTCTGAGGGTTACACATCATCTCTTGCTGAGGCTTTTTCATTTCATATTTTTCAGTTTGAAGCAGAGTCTAACACTGACAGTGTGAAGGATCAATTCTTAAGTGGAGATGAATATTATGATGAGTTATGGTTGTTTGGGAAAGACTGTTGGATTAACATATGCATGCATGCTATCAGTCTAGAGTTTTCCATTGAAGGAGTCGTCATCAAGCAATGGTTTGGAGTTGTTCCATTGAGGTACGCTTTGCTAATTTAGAAAGGCTCCTATTTCTCTCAGCCAGTAAATGGTTTCACTTGATTCTTCTTTCTTCTGGTCTTTATGGTAGGTTTCTTTCCTACCTTTGTATATATTGTAAATAAGTTTTTGTTGTGTGTAGTGTAGTTGGAATAATGTGCAAGCCTCGTGCTTGTTGGTAATTTAGGTGTTGGTTGTTGGTTTTGTTTGTTGATTTTGCCCTGCTCCCCTCTGCCCTCTTTGCAAGAAGCTCCTGGTCTTCTCTTGCTGACTCTATTCGCCCAATGGATAAGGCACTGTTCTTCTCCCAGAGATTGCTGGGGTTCTCTGATTTTGTATCAAAATCAATCCCGCAGTTAGATCCCCTGTTAGCACCTGATATGTATACATTTTTAAAACTTCAAGTGTAGAGTTTGAACCACTTCAAACTTTTGAAGTTCAAAGTAGTTCAAATGGGTTCAAAATGCAAAAGGATTAATTCATGGAGATTCAAGTCTGGGCTCAAATTGCCAGATTCAATGGTTTAGTTGACCCATCTTGCAGGTTCAATAGAAACAAAGTTTAGATTCTTAGTTCAAAATGCATATTGGTTAGTTCAAAAAGATTTAGAATTCAGTTTGGGGGCTTGGTAGTCTCAATATTATAGACAACTTCTATGGTCTCCAAATGCAATAGTCAACTTCATTCAATATTTTGAATTCAATTGATACAACGTGGCTTACTGATTGACAATATCAATTTCAAGTGTTCAACCGTGGAGTTCATATGCTAGGAATTCAAAGGGTATATAATCTGTACAAATTATAGAGAAGAAACCTGCAGATTGAGAATAGTTTCAAATTCATTTCCAAGGAGGAAGAATGAGGTTCTATGGTCCAAGATGATGAAATATATGTAAGTGCAGCCTATGCTCGAGCTTGATGTAAGAGATGTATCAGACATGACATGGATGCACTAAAGTATTGGCTCAGTCAAGAAGTGTTATTAGAACCCACAATCTCTCCTTCTCACAACAAGATAGCCATGAACTATTGAATTATTTACTAGATAGCTTAAGAACATAAGAATTGAATGGAAGTAGGGTTCAATGTAAACATCTTTATAAATCTTCAGGTGAAAGTGATGGTAAAAAAGTTATCTAACTGGTAAATCCAAGAAAGTATTGACATAAATGGAAGAAGTAATCAGTTGATGTGTTTGATGGCCATCTTTCCTAGTGTTGCTCGATGCCGTGTATGTGGTTTTCCACTCTGTCATATATGAACCATTTCTTGATCTGGTTGGAGAAAATGTTTGTGAAGAAAAGAACAAACTCTCAGAACTTGGTTTTAGGCATAAAGAAGAAAGTGGAATACACATAGAAATCATTGGAAAGGTGTGTTACTCACTTTCAACCACTCAACGTGTACCAAATACTATCGAGGTTGAAAAGGGAAATCTAGATTGTATTCATCTTAAATGGACAGTGGTGAAATAATAGATATTGAAGGAGTCAACAGTTACAAAAAAAAAAAAAAAAAAAGCCCACAAGTTCATTAGAAACATGTAACTGATAGGTGTACAGGCTTTTGAAGGACTACGGGAGAATGATATAAGCCGCGGCATTTTCCTTTATATGAAGGTGAAAATATAAAAAATGAATATATTTTATGTTAAACTAGGAGGAGGTAAAGATGTTCATCAATCGATATAATGGTTCAAGTCACAATCATGGGTATGATGGTTTAAACATGTGGCACGAACAACTCAAATAGACAGCACATTCAAATATGAGGAGCACATTTTAATATGTACATGGAACCAAGGAGCTCAATTCAAAAGGAACCCAATACCAAGCCATTGGATATGAATGCGTGTATCTTGTCTTCCACTAAGCTGTGGGCTAATACAGGACAAAAAGATCATTCTCAAACATTAATGCTCAGTGCTCACAGTGAAAGGTTAAATGAACAGTTAGAACCATATTGAAGTGATAGGGTGTTGGTGGTGAGAAATGGTAAATGAGGTCTTAAATAATTTAGTATGAAAGTCTTTGCAAAGATTGAAAGCAAATCCTCGAAGTCGTGATGGTAATGTTTGAAGCAACCCCACCATGCTACATATGCTAAGGAGCATACACACCAGTATTAGAAGCCACAGGTTCCCCTCTCATAGCATAAAACCATCATCGGTGAACGTTAATATAGATTATAAATATGGGTCGGGTTCTCATCAATTTTGGTGAAATGTCACTTTGGCATTAATTGCAGTTTATAATACTCCCAGTTCCCTTAAAGAATAGCATCATTTCTCATAGAAGTAGTGTGATAAATAGTTGATAGGTGTAAGAAAGCGTGCAACAACTCATAAAATCAAAGATAATATGATTGGATGCTGGGATTTGTTGTATCTGAAGGGTTATCATGTTTTACAATTAGATCGTGTTACACATGCATTATGGAATTGATATCAACGAGTATGAACTTTGGCTTTGCAAAGTTGCATCAGTGAGGTCTTCGCTATGGATATGCATTCAGCTGCTTGTATCAGCAAGGGCATGTTGCTTGACCATGGCACAAGTATAGTCACTAGTGATACTGTTGTTATTAGAGACCCAATTTCAATGTTTCAAGGTGAAAAAGTTTAGAAGATATGGAAGACTGCCTGCCAATGTTGATTTGGTTTCTCTTAAATGGCATATGATAAAGAATTGGGAAAGCGACTATTGTTATATAAAGAATTTGATGCATGAGAGTCTATCAGATGGAGTTACGTGTCAGTTAAGAGAACCCTGAAAAGAATTTTGTGTGTAAATTGGAAGATGTGCATAATGATGGTGCTCAGGAATATGTGTCAATGTCTAAGTGCTCCCAGTCAAGCAATTCATATAATTAAATAGCAATCCCCATTTAAAGTTACCTAATGGTATACGATGACAGGTGTTCGCGAATGAATATTGGGAAAAAAGCAAATAATATTATAATGTTTTAATAAACATTATAACATCGTTAGTGGGTAATGTTGTTTAAATATCATATGAAGATAGAAAAAGCTGATGATAGCTTGACAGTAAAAAGGGGAAATTGAAAAGTCTCCATGGAAATGATTTTATAATAATAAAGACTTCCAAGAAATAGTTACGGGGAAGGGGAATCAAAATTGACAGAGAAAAGATAAATAGGCAATAGCAAGTGAGTGAAGGGGTTCCATTCTAGCTTCTTCCAGACTACAGACTTTGAGCTTCAGGCAGGGAGGAGATCTTGCAAAACTGTTATATTTTTCTTGAGAGGCTGTGAGAGGCAGAGCATGGGCTTTTTCCTTCTTTTCTTTTTCAGGACTGTGTGCATGAGATGGAGATAAGATTTTGATTAGATGATGTAATATGTTTAAAGGAGTTTCTATTTTTCTTAAAAATAGTGATTTGGCTATAATGTGTAAAAGGGTCTTTGTAGTCTTTTACATTCAGAGAAGGGAGACTGGAGGTAATTATATCAGAATTGTGATTATGGTGTATTTTCCTTCCACTCATCATGATCTCGGCATCATTTTTAGTTTTCTCTGAAATATGTGCTAATGTCACTGTTTTCTTATTGCACCATCTTTTCAAAACATCTTTTAAAGCTTTGAATTTTTAATCCTCTCAAGAAAATGGAGGATATATTTTCGTTTATAGTATGTAATGCAGTCTACAACAAATTAATTTTGTGTAATTTGCTATATTCTGTTTCCTTTCTTTTCAATTATTAAGTTTATGTGTCTACTTTGTGTTTACGGGTAGATGTTTGATATCCTTTCGTGCTTTCTGTTAAAAGTACCCACATTTAATTCATTGAATATCTTGTATGGGGAGCTATTCCCGATAAAATTCAAAGGAAGGTTATCAATCCCATGATAACCTATCCAACTGTTGGTGTTAGTTTGTTCTTTCATTTGGACATTCAGGGTCAGATTTGTTTGCATTTCTTCAAAGGACAATCTATTCACTAACAATGAGATATGTTAAATCTTTATGTCTTATGTTCAATTATGTGTGCTTTATTCCTTTTTGATATTAATTATGTTTACATGTAAATATTATTTTTGTCTCTTTAATGCTAACAAGTGGTATTAGAGTGAGGTTGTTTCAAAACATCCTTTGGAAAATGGTCTTATGGTTGAGTAGGAGTCTTATAGTTGAGTGAGAGAAATGGTAGATGAGGGTAAGTTGAAGGTTGAGAAGTTTAATGGGTAGAATTTTTAGTTATGGAAAATGTAAATGGGGGACTATCTTTATTAGAAGGATTTATGGTGGCCATCAAGAGGAAAATTCAAGAAAGAAGAAAATATGATAGATGAAAAAAATGATATTCTGGACAAAAAGGCACTTGGAAGTATTCACTTATCCTTGGCATAATCATTACAATTAATATTATGAAAGTGAAATTAACCGAAGAGTTTATGGAAACCCTAGCAAAGCTGTATGAAAAGTATTTTGCTTCATTTAAGGTATTTCTTGTGAAGCTTTTTATTTAATATGAAGATGGTAGAAGGTGGGACTATTGGTGATCATTTGAATGAGTTTAATACAATTACCACTCAGTTGTCTTCTGTAAATATCAATTTTGATTAAGAAATTAGGGCTCTCTTGATTTTGTGTTCTTTGCCTAAAAGTTAGAATGGCTTGGTAATGGTAGTGAGTAACTTTTTCTTTGCTTCTATTACCCTAAAATTTGACAATGTTATTGGTGTTATTCTGACTAAGGAAACTCATAGGAAAAGCTCATGTGGATCTACAATAGGAAGTGTCTTGAATGCACAAAGAAGAGGAAAAACAAATTAAAGAGGAAACAATTCTAGAAATTATGGAAAATCAAGAGAAAAATCAAAGGGAAGGAGGTCTCAATCTAGAGGACCAAGAGATTATTGGTATTGTAGGAAACCAGGTCATAAGAAGAAATATGGCTAGTCTCAAAAGAACAATGAAGGAGGCAAACAAGAAGGAAATAAGGAGACAAATGTGGTAAGTAGTAAATCAGCAGATGATGCTTTTCTTCTTTCTTTAGAAATTGTTGTTGTTTCATGGGTTCAAGATTTTGGAGCTTCATTTCATGCTATACCTAATAGAAATTATTTTCTCGATTATGTTTAAAAGGATTTTGGGCTAGTTTATTTGGGGGATAATAAACCTTGTTAGATTGTTGAAAAGGGAAGAATTAAGATTAATTTGCAGAATGAAAATCATTGGCTACTACTAGAGGTAAGATATGTTCCAAGGTTGAGCAGGAATTTAATTTTAGTAGGGCAACTTGGTGATGAGGGTCAAAATGTTACTTTTTAGTAGAAAAAAGGTGTGAAAGTAGGCATCTTGTATCTTTGTACAGGTCATATTGTTCCTTAATTAAGATTAATTTGCAGAATGCAAATCATTGGCTACTACAAGAGGTAAGACATGTTCCAAGGTTAAGTAGGGTTTCACACAATTACTTTTGATGATAAATAGGAAGGTTTCAAAAGGTTACTTTTTAGTAGAAAAAAGGTGTGAAAGCAGGCATCTTGTATCTTTATATAGGTCATCTTGTTCCTTCTACTTTAATTGTTTTAGAGAAAAATCAACGTTCAACAAACATCAAGCAATTATTGTAGATTTTGTAACAATATAGCACAACAGACTTGGGCACATGAGTGGAAAAGGTATGAAAGTACTTCATTCAATGAAAATTTTACTAGGTCTAAAATGTGTTGATATGGATTTATGAGAAAGTTGTGTTTATAAAAAAAAAAGTTATTTTTTAGAAGAGAGGGAAGCAAAAGAAAATGAAAAATTAGAACTTTTCCATACCAACATATGGGGACTAGCTCAGGTATCTTCCCTTGGTGTCTCTCTATATTATGTTACATTTATTGAAGATGCAACTAGGAAAGTATGGATTTATTTCCTTGTATAGGAATCTGATGCATTTGAAACTTTTAAGAAATAAAAAAGCTTAGTTGAGAATGAGACGGGTAAAAGACTAAAATATCTCAAATCTGATGATGGTGAGGAGTATTATAGAAAAGAATTTGAATATTGTTGTTCCTATAATGGTATTCGTAGGAAAATAATTATTCCAAGGACTCCATAAGAAAATGGAGTGACTGAATGGATGAACAAAACAATCATGAAGAGTACAAGGAGTATGAGGTTGCATGTTGGGATACCCTTAAAGATGTGGACAAAGGTTGTTAATACCATTGTATATTTAGTCAATAGAGGTCCCTCTACTACTTTGGGTCATGGTATTCCAGAGGAAGCATGGACATGTAAGAAGATGAGTTATTTTTTTCTCAAAACCTTTGATTGTGAAACATTTACACATAGATTCTAAAAATAGAACCAAAGTAGAAGATAAATCTAAGAAATGTATATTTTTTTGATATTGGCATTAATGAATTTGGCTATATACTTTGGAATTTTAAAATTCATAAAATTGTAAGAAGAAGCATGGATGTCATATTCAATAAGAAAGCATTACAAAGATTTGTTGCAGTAACATGAGAATAAGTAAAATGATTATATTATACTCGATGATACTCTAAAAGATTATGTTCTAGTGGTCCCTCATGCCCTACAACAATAGAAATAACAAACACCACAAACCCTTATGAATGTTAGACATTCATCAAGGCTAATTAGACCTCTAGAAATATTCTGTCCCTCTTTGTACTCTATTTTATCAGTAGATGTTGGTGAACTAGAAGGAAATGATGAAGTTATGCAAGTGGATACAAAGATCCAGTGGGAGCCTGTCATGATAGAAGAAATTGACTCTTTGCTAAAAAATCAAACTTGGGATTTATGTAAATTACATGTAGGTAAAAGGGCTATATAGAATAAATGAGTTTATAGACTTAAAGAAGAGAGAGGATGGAGGTAAGAAAATATTGAAAGGGAAATTAGTTGTAAAAGGACATGTAGAGAAATAGGGCATTGATTTTGATGAGATATTTTCTCCAATTATTAAAATGACTTCTATTCGTAATGGTTTTAAGTATTGTGGTTGTTGAAGATTTGTATTTGGAACAATTTGATATTGAAAAAACTTTTCTTCATGGTGATTTGGATGAATAATTATATATGGAACAACCATAGGGATTTGAGGTTAAAGGTAAGGATAGTTTAGTGTGCAAGTTGAAGAAAAGATTAGATGGATTGAAGCAAGCACCTCAACAATAGTATATTCAACTTGATGACATTATGAATAAACATGGATACACTCTACGTCATTTAGACCATTGTGTTTATTTTAAAAGATTGGATGGACAACCACATTATTTTATTTCAATATGTTGATGATATGCTTGTAGTTAAGTCTTGCATGGATCACATAAAGGGATTTGGGGGTAGAAAAACAAATCCTTGTTATGAAGGATTTGGGGGTGGAAAATTCATTATCTATGAAGGATTTGGATGTAGAAAAATAAATCCTTGCTATACAAATTTGCAATGATATGTAGAATAGAAAAATAAGTCTATCTTAGGCCAATTATATTAGGAAGGTATTACAATGTTTCCATATGGAGAATGCCAAAGATGTCAATATACCTTTCCCTAGTCATTTGAAATTGGCTATGGAAATGTGTCCAAAGACCAGGGTAGAGGATGATAAAATTTCCAATGTACCTTATTCTTCAATTGTAAAAAGTTTAATATATGCCATGGTGTGTACTAGATCAGATATTGCACATGGTGTGGGAGTTGTTAATAAGTATATGAGTCATCTTGGGATTGAGAATTGGAATGAAGTCAAATGGATTCTTAAATATTTGAGAGGTAGATTTAGTAAATATTTACATTTTGGGGGCTCTATAGCTAATTTACAAGACTATGTTGACTTAGATTTGGAAATGGACATAGATACTAGGCAGAGTACTACAACATATGTTTTTACATTTAGTGGGACATCAATGAGTTGGATTTCTTAGTTATAGAAGGCGAAAGATTTATCTACTATAGATCCATAGTATGTTGTTGACTGAGAAAACCAAGGTGATGATATGGATTCAATTTTTCATGGAAGAGTTGGGGCACCCATAGATGGAAAAATATCTATTTATAGATAGTCATAGTGTCATTCATACTGCCAAGAATTTTTCTCTAAATTCATAGATGAAACACTTAAAATTGTGGTACCATTTCATTCAGTCACTTTTAGATGATGGAAAATCAAAGCTTGAAAAAAGATACATATAGGTGATAATTCCACATATATGTTGACAAAGGCGGGAATAAGGGAGAAGTTGAACTTCTCTTCATCTTTGGTTGATCCTCTACACTAAACATAATTAAAAAAAATCTGGGTCTCGGGTGCTTCATTCTAGTAGGAGCTTCAAGGGTAGTGGTGTAGCTACAAGGTTAGTTTCCAAGTGGGAGGTAGTTTAGTGTGAAGCCTTATCAGTCCCTAAGTGGGAGATTGTTGATTTGTGGTGATTGATCAAGAAAGTATTGTACATTTTCATAAGACAGAATTTTCTTTTCGGGTTTACTTGTCAACAATTTAAAGTTGAATCATCAACCATTTTCCAAGTTTGACTCATCAAGTATGTTTAGGGTTAACTTGTTAAGCCAACCTAGGTGATGTAATATTGGCTTAGGGTTAGGGTTTTTCTTAATGTAAAAATATAGCTTCATAAAATAGTATTGACCTATAAGGGAGATTGAAGATTGTAACAAGTTGAATTTACTATATAATAATTTTATACTTTCTATTTGGTGGATGTAGCCCGGGGATTGGGTGAGCCACATTAAATCTTTGTTTCTTTTGTTCATTTATGTGTGCTTTATTCTTTTGTGGTATTGGTTATATTTGCATGTAACTATTAATTATGTCTTTCTAATCCTAACATGGTGTCAACATTTCAATGATGCCATGAATTAAAAATTAAGAAGCATTCTAGTTGGTCATTAGATTTTGGCTCAACTACTTAGTCATTAGGGTTCAATCACATGCAACTTGTGTAGTTGTAGTCAATTTAATACCAACTAATTATGGTTCCAAAAAATGGTGGATCTTCATCAATGCTCATATCTTCTTTGGAAAAAAATATTGTTACATCATCTATTATTTATGGGTGAGGTATTCCAAAGAACCTTTGAGCACATCCTCACGTATGCCAAAGGAAGATGTGACTATTGCACAAGGCCTAGTTATATGTTGCTCCTTTAAAAAGGGATTCCAATGTCATTTTATTTTATCGATAAAAGGCATAATGCCCTATATATTATATTAAAATATTAATAAATATTTTTCTCATTTAAAGTGTGGGCATTGGGGGAAAAAGAATGGGGAAGAAATTGTTGAATTTGATCAAAGATCAACCCCACAGCTCCCAAGAATCACCTGCATGCAAACACTTATCACAAAAAGAGAGAAGCAAAAGTTATGGAGGCCTGAATTCCCAGATCCATAGATGAGAGATTCTTGACAAGAAAAAAGAGAGATTACTATAATCAAAAGTAAATAAATATTTAATTAAAAAGAGAGATCATCCTTATAAAGGAGATCAAAACCCTATTAGGTAACTAACCTAGGTTGCCTGATAATAATTAATAAAATAATTAATTATTATATGCCTAAAGTTTAGCTTAAGTGAAATGGAGTTAATAAGTGACTTAATAATTAAATCAATAAGATTTAATTAATAAGTAAATATGTTATTAATCTAACACTCCCCCTTAAGATAAAATTAGGGAGTAGCTAAAAACCTAGAAACTACTACTAAAAGTAAATTTGGGCCCTGACAACAAGGCCTAATGAGGTACCCAAGCGCAACCAAATCTCTGAAAAGAAGAGAAATAGAGAAAACCACATAGGAAAAACCCTACTCCAAAGAGAGATGGCAATAATGTTGAAATAACTAGAGAAGGATTGAAGAAGCCTCCAAACTAAGGAACTTCCTAGAAGATAGGAACAAAAGATGGTCATGAAGAACATCGCCGAACCATGAAGTTGCAAACACTACCAAATTGCTGATCTGTAGAACTTTCACTACATAGAACATGACTTGGTAGAGAAGACTAAGTCTAAAGAGATGATCAATCAAAGATGGACGGTATCTTCATGGCCTCCAAAAATAAGAATGAAAGAATGTCTATATGGTAAATGATCCATCTCATCGAAATGCATAGGTATCCAGCCATTGCGATCACTTAGTACATAGGATCAAATATTGAATACATAGCTCACTCCATCAAACCAAGAAAGAAATAGAACCAACATAACCCCCCTATAATTCTAAGATGTAAGACATGAACACTCAAATTGAATGCAATATCTGTTGCAAAAAGAAGAACCAGTAACATCAAGAGTGCAAAAGAAGCACACACACCTATAATGGCACGTGTCATCGACACATCATGAGGCTAATGCCATGAAAGGAACACTCACTTGCTAAAAGAAGATTATGAATATAGCCAACATGAAACCCCCCAAGGCACTTTATGATGTAGTGCTAGTACAACAAAACACAAAGATGTGTAAGATCCTGAAATGCAATAGAGTGGCACTTTATCTCAGTGCATTAACAAAAATACTACAAAATGATGTCAACAAAGATCAAAAGAGACATAAGGCTCATATAAGAGATAGAACAACCCATGACAAATCATCTGAAGAAAAAAAATCAATCCCTAAGTAGACTTAAAACAACTAAGATATCCACCAGAATGCAAAAAAAAGAAAAAGAACTGAATGGGATGTGCTTGGAGCAAAATCTAGAAAATAGAATGTCTCACGATATGTCTCCTAGAGTGTGAAATAGAACCTCTAACTTTGAATGCATAAATTGGAAATCAAACAACATCAAAGTCCAAATAAACTGGCCATCACGATGGGCTCAAAATTAACTTTCCAACAATATCTTGTTTGTGAAAAATAGAATTTGGATGAGCAAGTTATGACCAAAAAACCACACTTAGGTCAAAAATAGCTAGAAGGGAAAAATAAAAATATTTACCACCTCAAGATTTTTGCCAAATGCCTAAAAGAATGCATCCACTTGCACCAAAATTACCCCAAGGAACGTGCAAGTTTTTTTTAGCAAAATTGCTTCGATTTGCATACAAAATCTTGATTTACATACCAAAATCTTCATTTGTGAGTTGAAAAATCTCAATTTTTATGCCAAAAATCTTGATTTACCCATCAAAAAATCTTATTTTTTGAGCCAAAAATGTTGAATTCCAAAATTCATCAATGTTGGGCCCATTTGCCATTGCACCAAAAGCCATGACTTTTAGTGAACATGGAACACCACATAATTAACCACCTGTGGGTAGGGGAGCGCGTCGCATCACCCAACAATCTCCCCCTCGACATGCATACCAAGTACTTACACAGGTTGGGAAGGCACCGGGGAGATTTGAACCCATGACCAGGCCAAAACCAGGCTCTGATACCAATTGTAGGGCCCATTTGCCATTGCACCAAAAGCCATGACTGTTAGTGAACATGGAACACCACATAATTAACCACCTATGGGCAGGGGAGCGCGTCGCATCACCCAACAATCAAGTCACTTCCTCAAGAAACGTGCCCAGTCTAAGAGCAATTTTTTTTGCCTCAGATTCTAACTATGTCCAAATTGGACAAATTTTATATGAAAATAGGGATTTTTTGGCACTCTGATCTCAACAATAATGTCCATTTGGGCTCAAAGTGGCCTACAAATTAGTCAACGCCCCCGCCCCCGCCCCCCCCAATCCAAAAATAATCATTTCAAAGAACCAAAACCCTTTGAAAAAATTGCACAAATTTGAAAGCCAATCCAACCTTCTCATAAACAGAATAGGGACATGGAGATCTAGAGCTTTGATACCATTTTGAAGTTGATGAAAGATCAACCCATAGCCCCCAAGAATCACCTGGATGAAAACACCTATCATAGAAGCAAAAGCTATGGAGGTTGAAATTCCCATATCCATAGATGAGACATTCTTGATGAGTGAAAAGAGAGATTTCTATAATCAAAAGTGAATGAATGTTTAATTACAAAGAGAGATTTTCCTTATAAAGTAGATCAAAACCCTAACAAGTAACTAACCTAGGTTGCATGATAATAATTTATAAAAGAATTAATTATTATTGCCTAAAGTTTAGCTTAAGTGAAACAAAGTTAATAAGTGACTTAATAATTAAATCAATAAGATTTAATTAATAAGTAAATACTTTATTCATCTAACAGAAACCACCAATGTTGCTCATGATGTTAATGTCCTATAAATGAGATATTCCAATTGCCTTTGATAATTATCAAAGGGTTTTGGGGGTGCATAACCACCCTTACATCAGTCCTTCCCTTTCTTTAAGAAGATTTAGGAGGGTATACCATCCTTTATGATTTTTCTACTTATACATTAAATAAATTATGTTCATTTGTATTCTACATTATCCTTCATTGATGTTGCTTCAAAGCTTTCCAATAATATGAAGCAGTCTATACGTTCCTTTCCTTGTTAGTGATTAGGGTCTATTTTGTCCAAGTTGTTAATAAGGATTCGTTGACTTGTAAAAAATGGATTGTGATTCCTCCTTTTCCTGGTTTGAGGGATGTTGCAACACGAATCATCTTGGACAAGATCATTGTTAGAAAAACATTTATTTCATTGCAAACCAATAATCTTAAACATATATGCTTAGTAACCTTTAGAATAAAATAGATTATTACCATATTTTAGATGTAATAGTTGTTCATTTAGAGTCTATTTGAGGCATTTCATTATATGTTAATAAGAAATCATCTTGGAATTTAAATCTTTTAGCTTATGGGATGATCATAATTTCAATATAAAATATAAACAAAAGGAAGATTTTATATAGAAGCATTGTTGTTGCTTGCTCCTATCTATTCTGAAGGGGATTTTAAAGAATGCACTATTCTTAAAAATATATTGTATTATGTTATAGAATTAATTTAGAGCAATGGTTTTAACCCTTAATTTTTAAGACTAATGTCAATCCTTATTCTATATCAATGAATCATAAAATGAATTGATTATTGTCATTGATTAGAACATGGTCCATGATGATCCAGAGGAGGCCGATAAAAGTCAAAATGGGAAAATACCAAAATCATTTTTTCTTGTATTTTCTATACTTTAGTATTTATATTTTTGGAAGCCTTTGGAGAATTTATGGGCCCTAAAAGCTCTAAAAATTTGTGTCTCTTGAAATTAGGAGATAGACAATTTGATTACCTTTCCAATGGTGTAAGTGGGGCAAATTTTTGAGCTATGTGTTGAAAGTTATGAATTCTGCAAGTAGACATAAAATATGGAATAGTTTTCATAGTTTTAATATTTTATTATGTAATAAAAATTATGTGAATTGTTTATTTCTTTTTGAAGGGATGTTGGTGGCCCTTTAGATTCATCAAACATTATATAAACTTGAGTTTTGAATGAAATGAACTACTTTTGGCTTGCATAATCTATTGTACTAAAATTGTTCTATTCACATTAGAATTAACAATACCAAAGGTATCACACCAGGTACTATAATCCAGAATCATAATTTGGATCAATGGTCTTAGAGCTAGGTTTTCTCTTGTATTTCCCATCGTACCCAATCAACTTATCAAAGGTTAGGATTGGGTATGAGAGATCCTTTAGTTTATCTTCCTTTAAGATGCACACAATCACAAATGGAAAAAGAACAAGATGACAAGATGGAAGAATCCTTCAAAATACTAGTGTAAGATGCATTGAATAAATAATAGGAAGAAATAATGAAACAATTTTCACAGATGTTGGGAAAACAAGAGTCATGGGCCAATCCAAGGAATTCAACATTTGGAGGACAAAGCCCATTTAAAGTATAGGTAAATTTTGATGTCCCAACTTTTTAAGGGAAAATTAATGCAGACGTTGTTGATGATTGGTTGTCAAAATTGGAGAGGTACTTATGTGTTAATAATTTTTTGGATTTTGAAAAAATCACCTTCATCCTCCTTAAAGCTAAGAATCATGTGAAGTTCACATGGGAAGTTTATGTAGAAACTAAAGAAGCTCAAGTAGCCTAAGATGAACATGGATTTTTTATATTATCAGATAGTACACCCACATGGAAAGATTTTGTGGAGCACATAAAACAAGAATATTATCCAAAAGATACTTATGAACAAAATATATCCAATGACAATTACTTTGACAGAAGAAAGACCATTCAATTTAGGAGTACACTAACATATTTCATTCTCTCTCTACAAATCTTGGTATCAAAGATTTTAGAAAAATCATATTTTGAAGTATAAGAGTGATCTTCATAGATACATCTAGACTTAAATGTATTTCTTGAATATAGAGACACTATCTAGTGCTTTCAAATATGCATAAAAATTTGAAGTTCAAACAAAAAGGGAGAAGGGAGAACCTAATGAACAACAAATGGAAAGGTGAAGGTAATAAAACTATAGGGAAACAAATAGCCAAGGATCCATTTCCAAATTCATCAGCAAAGAAGACATGGGGTGTGAAGGTGAAATAGGTCAAGAATTAGGTATGTGGTGTGAAGTCCTCAAAAGTCCCTCTCATAACACCAAAGATTGCAGAACTATAAAGAATCTAATGATGGAAACCCATGAAGAAACTATTGAACATAAGGTGATAGATTTTAGAAAATAAATGGAAGATGAAAAAATCATTAAGGGTGACCCATATGCCACAATGGCCATTGCAAAGGTATTTGCTGAGGATGATGAGGAGAGATTATTTCATTCACAAATGTGCGTAGGAGAAAAAGATTTACATTTTATTGTTGATAGTGGTAGCCAAAAGAATTTGATATTTATTGATACTATAAAAAGACTAAATCTGAAGACAACATCACACCCACAACCATATTATATTGAATGGGTAAGTCAAGGGTGAGACATTCAAGTAAACAAGCAATGTCATATTTCATATTCCATAAAACCATTCAAAGATGAGCCAAATTTCTCATAATAATATTGAGGGAGATATGAACCAACTATTATCATAAACTCTCCATCTTCCATTTTGGGCCAACTTATTAGGTATTACCATAGTGTATTTCGAAGTGTTGATTTCCAATTTAGTTTTTGACATAGCCATGTTCAACTTTCTTTTGTGTATAAACAATTAAATAGTAAGTGTTATGTTATTTATGATGTTTTTTCACATAAGGGGCACCTAGATGGTCCCTCAAACCTGATCTTCATAAAATGGTTCACCATTAATATTTTATTCTAAAGGATTGCCCATAAAAAAAAATACCTTCTTTAGGGAGGCATGCCTTATCCCAGCATAAATTTATTGGAATCTTGATCTCTTGCGACTGTTGAGAGTTTAATAGTCATATCATATCCTTCTTTACATTGTATTTTCCATCTTTGGGTGCCCCCCATATTAATTTGTCTTTCCTTTCTTTATGATTTGGTAGTATTTTTTTTAAAATTTCCTCAAAGATATGGTTTTCTTGTTGTGTTAATTAAGTTCTCACAAGTGATTTCCATTGCCATCCCTTGTAGATGTTATTATTTATTTTAATTTTGCAAACATTTACTTTTGCTACCCATTGTAGCTCTGATATTGTTGGGTAGGTTCAAAGAATTTAGAGGAGGGACTCCATCTCATGAATCTTCCCAAAATAGGGTATCCTCTCCTATTCATATATCCCAAGTTAAGTTGTCAATTATTAATGGTTGAGAATTCATCATGAAATTCCATACTCTTGATCTTTTTGGTAGGTTTTTAGTCCTAAAGATAGATATAGGATCAACATTGTTTAGATATTTTGAGTATAATATTTTTGCTCATTTTCTTTCTTGCTCTTGGTACATGCATCATACTAGTTTAGTTCCTAATGCTTCATTTTTCCAACATATTTTTTTAATTCCAAGACCATCATGTTCTTTGTTTTTGCATATATTTTCCCATTTTATTAGTGTTTTTTTCTTATTCTCTTATTTCCCTTGCCAAAAGAATTTCCTTAGCTTATTGTCTAATATTTTCTTAGTTCCTGATGGAAGAGGGAGACAAGACATTCGATACGTAGGTATCATTATTAGGACACATTTTATCATTGTAGATATTCATGCCTTATTAGACCATTTGCCTTTCCAATTTTCTATTTCTTATCTTATTTTTTTATTATAGGTTTCTAGGATTTACCTTCCCTAGTTCCTTTATCTAATAAAATTCCTAAGTACTTACAAGGGAAAGAGCTTTTTTTGTAACCCATTAAATTACATATGTTATTTTCTAGTGTTTAGGAAGAAGATTTCTTATTTGTTTGCATTAACTTTTTTCTTTGATGCTTTCATATAGGTTCTTATTATATATTTAAGTTGACATGATTTCTCTATTGTGCTTTCTCGAGGGAGAATTGTATCATTTGCAAATTATTGGTGTGTTACTTTAGGAATGTCTTTTGTTGCTTGTATCCCTTTAATCCTAACATTCCTTTGTGTTGTTTTAATTTCTCTTCCAAAGGCCTCAACCATTATTATGAAAAGAAATAGAGATATAAGACCCCCTTGCCTAATACCTCTTGATATTCCAAAGTAACCTCCAGGAGTACCATTAATTAATAAAGATATTTTGGGCATAAAGATGCATCTAAATATTAGGTTTATCCATTGGTGTGAGAAGTCAAATGTTTTGAGTGTTTTGCAGAAAGAATCACCACTCTACTTTGTCATATGCCTTTTTAGTTTCTAATTTCATTATCATATATGGTTCTTTGTTAATTTGAGTTGAATGAATTACTTCCTGGATAATAATGATGTCATCTAGGATTGACCTATTCAAGACAAAACATGTTTTTTCTTCTAAAAAAGTTTGGGTAATAATTTCTTAAGTCTATTAGCTAGAGCTTTAGATAAAATTTTATATATAGTATTGTAGAGCAGTATCAGACAAAAGTCTCTGGGTTCCTCATGGATGGTTTTCTTAGGAATAAGAGCCAAAAAAGTGTTTTTCATTTCTTCTAATAATGATCTAGAGTTCCTAGTGGTCTCAATTGCTTCCCAAAGTTCCTAACCTAATATGTTCCAACATTTTTTTTAAAAGAAGGCTTGGAAGTTGTTTGATCTTGGTGACTTATTAGGGTTTAGCTTAAAGAGAGCCTCTTTCATTTCTTCTTTGGAGAATTTCTTGTTTAGGCTTTTATTATCTTTGTTATTATAATTTTTGGAATGTTTTCTAACATTTTGTTTGGAGCTATTAGATTTTAATATTTATTGTTATTATAATTTTCATTAAAATAGTTTATCATAATTTCTACTATTTTATTAGGCTCTTCTACTAAAGTTCCATTGATATCCTTAATTTTAGATATTCTATTAATGTTTCTACTATTTAGCGTGTTATTATGGAAACAATTGTATTTCTATCGCCTTCTACTAGCCAGGTTTTTTGCAATTTATGTTGCCAAAATACTTCTTCATTAGAAAGAGTATCTTCTTGGATTGCCAACAACTCTTTTTCTTTTTGGTATTTGGTATTGTCCATTCCATCTCAAATTACTTCTTGTTTAATAGATTTTAATTCTAATTCATTATCTAAATTATCTTTGAATATATTATTGCAGTGTTCTTTGTTCTATTTCATAATTTTATCTTTTAATGCCTTGAGTTTAGACATAAAATGAAATAGTTTTTAGCCTTCATACTCTTCTTGCTACCACCATTTTTCTAGATTTTTGAGTAATTTCTCATCTAAATACCACTTTTTTTTGCACTTAAAAGGATTTCTAAGAGGTTTAGTTGTTTCTATTATATCTAATCTTACTAGAAAATGGTATGATCTTGACTGGGGTAGCATAGACGTGTCAAAGGGAAAATTAGAAGTGGTGAGATCCCCTTTAAATATAAATCTATCCAATCTTTTAGTTATGTTGTAGAAACCTTTTCTTCTACTGTTCCATATGAATATACCATTGTTAGTAGGAATGTACATCAAACTATTCTCTCTAAACTAGTTGTAAGAATTTGCCTAAGGGCAAAATTCACCCAGGAACTAAGAACTCAAACACAAGCACACAGTAGACCAAAGAGAGAGAGTATGATCAAAATAACAATGTATTCAATAACTGGTTCATAAGAGTACACTAGGAGTGCTTGAATATAAAGGCCTCAGGAGAGCTTCTTAAATGTATAGAAGTTAGCATCATGATGTGTCATACAACCAAGCACATGTCCACCAGATATGGGTTATCCTCCATTAAGTACAAAAGTAAGTGCAGTGATGAGAGGATAAGCCTACAAAGGTGTGACACACAAAACAGTGTTGTAGACACCATGTGCTTAAATAGAGTTGCGTACTCTTGTGTTGTCAACATGACAACTCAAAAGGTGTGCGAACTCCCAAGTGTCTCACAAATAAAAATAATAAAATAATGCAAAATAATTAAAAAATGCATTAACCTAAGTAACCTTAAGTAAGTGTAATAAGTAAATACTTATTTACACCAACACCCCCCCTTAAGTGAAACTGAGGGGAATGCCTTTAAGCTTATGAACTAGGATGAAGATGCATAATGGGTACCAGCTACTAGGCCATATTAGGTACCCATGTACATAATGAAGATGCAAATCTCCAATAAAGCGGGGAAAGAGGGAAAACCTCATGGGAAAAACCCTCCCCCAAAAAGAGAGATAAGTAAGGATGCATCGATGGATGGAGTAATCAAGACCCCCCCATTACGACATACATCCAATATATACAAAAGAGAAAGAGAGAAGGAAGAGAGACAAAATAGGCTCCCCCCCAAAAGAAGAATGCCAAGAAGTGAAAGCCGCTCCAATGAAGAAGCTGGTCCAAGAATGCAAAATAGTGTTCCTCCCGTTAGGAAGAAACAATGCTAAAGGTACACTCCTGAAGATGTATGGTGGCCCTGAAACCTGCTCAAGTATCCCTGTGCTAATGCTGAAGTTCACCCCTTCTAACTAAGCTGAAAAGAATGAATGCAGATATGTCAAGGATGTCTGTTGAACCTATTCCGTTTAACCATCTATCTCCTCAATTGACAAAGAGACCTCCACTAATTGATGTTCATAAGGATCCACAATCACGCCAACCTGTTCAGATTGATCATGTAGAGAATGGACATGAGGGTCAGAGTGAATAAAGCCTCTTGTCATCATTGACTTTCCCCATTGCTACCAATGAATCATCTTTGAGACTTCGCACCATCATTGAATCTGGAAGGAACTCAACCTTATGACCATCTCCAAGGTGAGTGATTTGGTAAACTAATAGGAGATTAGAGCTTAGATTTGGAATGTAGAGAACATCTTTGAATTCCCCATTTTCCATTTCTACATGTCCTTTCCCTTCAACTTCCATCTTAGTATCTGTATATGAGAAATATGTTAGCAAGAAACACTAATCTATTAAAAGACCAAAGCATTAACTTGCATAAAAATCATAACATATGAGATATACAAAGTGAAAACCCTCAAATGAGAATATGAGCCATGGAATGGCTCTCCCAGTGAGGATGGTCACTTGATTTAGGGATGAGTCTATTATGTGGATGTGGGATGTATGCTCAAGATACTCAAACTATGCTTCAAATGGAGATGGAAAATGGCAAAATTGGTAGCTTTGTGAGCTCTCAATTTGGCATTATAAGGGTATGGTTAAAGGCTTTGTTTCTCAAACTAGCATTATAACTTTAGCTTAAAGGTTGTGATTGTAATGGCTTGGGAGGGGATCCAATTTATAGGCTAAGGGCTTGAGGGTTTGAGGGCTAAGATACAAGGATGAGGAAATGGTTAAGGAGGGCTAAGATTGCATGAGAGGAGAGCACATGGATTGTGCTTCCTTACAGCCAATTAGGGAGTGACACATGTCACAGGGTGAGTGGATGGAAGAAAGGGCAAGGATGAGTCAAAAAAGGAGGCTCAAGGCCTTAAAGACCCTCATAAATGGCTTGTAAGAGCAATGAATGGGCTTGTAAGAGTCTTTATGGCCTTGTAAGAGCATTCATGGTTGGGTGGTTGGGATATTTTGGAGAGAGTTGAGATTGTTGACTTTGTTTGGCTTAGGAAAGTCTTAAGCTTGCTTAGGGAATGTAACAAGGTTAGGGGGGGGATTAGAGGTGATTTAGGATTAGATTAGGGATGTTAGAGATATGCAAGTGGATGGCATTCAATGAGGGTGGGTGAGTTAGTAGCTAAGCTTAGTTAGTATGGGTGGATGGGGTGGATTAGGCTAAAATGGAGGTGTAGAGATAGGCTTAGGATGAGGATGAAGACTTTCTAGAAGAGTTTAGAATTTTCTAGGATGAGGATAAAAGGTTTTTTTAGGAAATAAATAAAGTTTTATTTATTTCATGAGTTTGGGTTGAGGAGATATTCATTAAAACATTTTTAATAAACATGAGGATTAATATTTAACCTTAATTAAATATTTTGAGTTGGGATTAGGGGTAGGAAATGATGGGATTAGCCTTTAATCAAAATTAAAGAAGGATTAGAAGATTTTGGAAGAGGTTAGTGGTCTTAAGGAAATTGGCCAAGTTTTGGGCAAAAAATAAATTAAATATTTATTTTGGGATTTTTGGTCAATTTATTAATTAAATAATTAATAAATAAGGAAAATAATGTTTAAATAAGATTTAAACATTTTTGGGAGGGATTCCTTAATTAAATATTTTTAATTAAGACAAGGGGATTTAATAAATAAATTAATTAAATAATTAAATAATTAATAAATGATGATGTCATCAGGGACTTTTTCAGAAAATAAAAATACTTTATTTTCTAAAAGATTTTAGGTGTTTACATTTTGCCCCTCTTTGATGTGATGCCGCAAGTGGCATGGCATCAAAGATAAGAAAATAAGATGCCCAGGGATAGAGCAGAAGAGGAGAGAATGGACTGCAAGATGCCCCCTCAAGAAGGTGGCGAGGAGAGAAAGCGAGGCGCGACGACTTCTTGAAAAAATACAAGAATTCGGGATGAGCAAGGAGACTTAGATTGGCAAAGAGAAGGGGCTGAATTAGCTCAAACTCTCACTACGGGAGAATGATAAAGGAAGAATCAAAGGCACAAGAGGAAGCAAGCTTAAGACTTTAGGGAAGGTGGAGGATGAAGAAGCAAAGCACCATAAAAAGGAATTTAGGATAGGGAGATGGATAATGGGATGATAAAGCTGATGCAACAGGATTTCAAAGAGTTAGATTGGCGAAAGATGGGTTTCGGAGATCCCTAGGACTAGGATTGTGGATCTCAAAAGATGAGGCTTGGTGGATTGATTTGATTGGTGGATCCCTAAGACTAGGATTGTAGATCCTTAAAGCTAAAAGTGAAGATTGATTCAAAGTGATACTGATGCATAAGCTGGGATAGGAGAGATAGATGCTAGATATGGATGGGGGATAATGGAGATGAAGGGAATCCATTGAAGCTTTTTGAGCAGGGGATACTTCAAAGAGAAGTACCACCATGTAGTTGAACACTAAATTTTCTATAGGACTATTGGTTAATTGCCAAGGTTACCAAGAACATCAAGGCATTTTCACCAACTGTCCAGAGGACTGACGAACTGACTCAAAACAAGCACGCAAGGATTGCCCTAGCATCACACATAATTCCCAGAGGAAGCAGCATGGAACCGACACTAGGTAACCCATAAGAAAAAAAGAAAAACAAACAAAAGACCTGATCAAGAACTTATAATCAGATTGCCCCATGCGCAGTATACCATGATATGGAAGATCATGGCAACCTTGAGGAGGGAACAAAAGGATTGCTTGGAAAAGATATTTCAAGACCCAAAAGGGAAGATTTCAAATCAAAAGAAAGTGAAAATCCAAATGAGAACCGTTTGCCAATGAGATAGGTAGGATGAGGTACTAACGGACCAAGATCAGACATGAGGAAAGCTATATCCTACAAGGATCTATCAGAGAGCACCTAAGTTGATGGATCTGGATGAATGATGCATTTGGCAAGCTGAACTAAGAAGGATAACACTTTGGTGATAGGAGATCTAGCTAAAAGATGCATTGGAATAGCTAACCAAGGGTTGTGCAATGTGTGCAAGATGCTGATCAAGGAGGAACTGACACGAAAGCTGGATATATACAATGGTACTAAGCTAAAGAGGATGTACAAGCTGAAAGACTTAGATATGTTACAAATGTAAAAGGTTGTTCATGTTTTGGTTTTTTGTGAGATGGAAATGTTCGTGAAGGGTGGGATGCTTACAATAATTGATAGGTGGATAGGTAGATGGTTTATGAAAAGCGTAAGTGAAAATGGGGTTCTTTGTGTGCATGTGATAGGATATAAGCTAGGATACAAGATTATTTACAAGCTGGAATATGGTACAAGCTTTGGACAAGATTCAGATATACAAGCTATGCTACAAGGGGGGATACAATATTTACAAGCTTTGGTACAAAATTTACAAGCTGAGGTACAAGATTTACAAGCTGAGGTACAAGATTTACAAGCTGTACAAGAGGTATTTACAAGCTCCATTAGATTTTGGATATTTGGTTGGAACACCAAGGGAACAAGCAGGTGTTTTATGGGATGGTGGGTGAATGGATGAGGGATAGGATAGTGATAGATAATGGATTAGTCTTTAGTACACAAGGTGCCTAAATTACCATGTTTTCACCAAGGTACCTATCCAAGGTGCTTGAATTGCCAAGTTTTCACCATTGGACACTTATTTCTCTTTACTATTTTTTTGTATTTTTCAAAAGCTGGGTATACCAAGGATGTTCAAGCATAGAACTTCTTGAGATGAATGATATTAGTAGGATCATTCAAGAGTTCTCCTTTTAGTGTAGATAGCTGATAGGCTCCGGAGCCAAAGGAGGCAGTGACAACAAAAGGGCCAAGCCAGGTAGGTTCAAACTTGCCTTTCTTTTCTCGATCGGCTTGGACTTTCATATTTTCTTTGAGGACCATGTCGCCTAGCTGAAAGTGTCGTGGGAGAACCTTCTTGTTGAAATTCCTTTTGAGACAAGTTTGATAGACTGTGAGATGATCATAGGCTTGTTGTTGCTTCTCGTTTAAGAGATCTAGCTAGGTGAGTTGAGCTACTTTGTATTCTTCATCTGATATTTACCCCTACAAAGATATGCGAAAGGAGAGAAGTTCAACCTCTATGGGTAGTACTACTTGGGCACCATAGACTAAGGAGTATGGAGTTGTGCCTATGAATGTATGGAAGGAATTTCGATAGGCCCATAGGGCTGGATTTATTTGTAGGTGCCAATCGTGGCCAGAATCATTGACAACTTTCTCTAGGATTTTGAGGAGGGTTTTGTTAGTTGCCTCTGCCTGGCCATTACCTTGTGGAAAATATGGGCTAGAAAAGCAGTGATGGATGTGGAGGGAAGTGCATAATTCTTCCATGTTGAGTTTTTCAAAGTTACCTCTGTGGTTGATAAAGATGGTGGATGGGATGTCGAAGCGACAAACAATGTGGTACAAGATGAACTTGGAGACCTGAACTCCTGTAGCTGAGACTAGGGGGACTACTTCCAACCACTTAGTGAAATAGTCTATAGCTATTATTATCCATTTATGTCCATCAGATGAGAGAGGTGTGATGGTTCCAACTAGATCAAGGCCCCAACAAGCGAAAGGCCAAGGTGGTGCAATAGGCTCTAGATCTTGTGCTGGAGCGTGCACAAGATTTGTGTGCTGCTGACATTGGAGACACTTCCTGACAAAGTCATAGGAGTCTTCTTCAATGGTAGGCCAATAGTAGCTTGCTCCAAGGATTTGTCATGCTACGACAATACCACTCGTGTGGGCATCGCAAAGTCCAGAGTGTACTTCTTTTAATGCCATCACGACCTCATTTTTGTCTAAACACCTAGAGAGAGTATCGTGATAACCTCAACGATATAGGGTATTGACTATGATAACATAGCGGGATGATTTTCGAATGAGGTTTTGGCGTTGGGTACGTGTGAGGTGAGGGGATATGAAACCATCGTTAAGGTAAGTGTAAATCTCATGGTACTAAGGGGATTGGGGACCAACCAAGATGCAAACACGATTTGAATCATCATTCACATAGGCAGGTGTGAGGAGTTGCTCGACTAAAAATTCATACTGCGTAGCCACTTGGGGAATTTCCAAGAGCAAGTCGATAGTAGCTATAGCATCTGTTGCCTTGTTCTGCATTCGAGGCACTTGTGTAAACTGAAGCTTTGTAAAATGCTGGGTTAGCTGATCAACTAGCTCTTTGTAGGGTAATAGCTTTTCATCTTTGGTTTGATATTCATTTAGGGCTTGCTTGATGATGAGTTGAGAATTGCCAAAGATTTGTAACTTAGTGATCTTCCATTTTGTAGCTATCTTTAATCCTGCTATGAGAGCCTCATATTCAGCTATATTGTTGGTGCTAGGGAATTGTAGCTTGAAGGATTTTGGAATGTAATCTCCTTGAGGTGTGACCAACAATATTCCTGCCCCTGATCCATGAGATGTGTATGTGCTATCAAAATAAAGTTTCCATGGGGGTTGTTCTTCAATTAGATAGATATGCTCATCTAGAAATTCTATGATCAAAGGATATGCATCTATTAGAGGTGCATCAGCTAGGTGATCTGCTATAGCTTTCCCTTTGATTTCATTTCTATCCACATACTAGATGTCAAATTCGCTAAGGAGCATAACCCATTTGGCCAAATGGCCTGTAAGTGTTGTTCTAGAGAGCATATACTTGAGAGGGTCGATCTTGGAGATAAGTTGGATGGTATGACTTAGCATGTAGTGGCGAAGCTTTTGAGTTGAGAAAACAACTGCAAAACAATCTTTTTCCATAGGAGTACAATTGAGTTCATAACCAACTAGGGTTCTACTAATGTAGTACATGGCTCTTTCTCTGTCGTAGTCATCAAGTTGTGCTAGAAGTGCCCCTAGAGCAGTAGGTGTTGCTAATATGTACAAGATCAAGGGACGATCAGGAACTGGTGGAACCAAGATAAGGGGATTGGCGAGATATTGCTTGAGCTGATCAAAGCTGCGTTGACATAAAGGATCCCACTTGAAGTTTTCATCCTTCTTTAGTAAATGTGAAAATGGCGTACACTTATCTGCAAGCTGGGAGATGAAGTGCCGAATAGATTGAAGCTTTCCCTAAAGAGTGCAAAGCTGTCATAGTGTCTGGGGAGGAGGCATGTCTAAGATAGCCTTGACCTTCTTGGGGTCAATCTCTATACCTCATTTAGAAACTATAAAGCCTAGAAGCTTGCCAGATGTGACCCCAAAGACACACTTCTTGGGATTCAACATGAGATGATATTTGGCTAACCTATCAAAGACTTTCTCCAGGTCAACAAGATGATCCATGAAGGTGTGAGATTTAACCAAGATATCATCCACATAATCCTCCAAAATTCTATGGATGAGATCATGAAAAATGGCTGTCATAGCTCTTTGATAGGTAGCCCTAGCATTCTTTAGGCTAAAAGGCATCGTGTTGTAGAAAAAGGTTCCCCAAGGGGTAGTGAATGTTTACTTATGCTGATCCTCTTCTACAATCTTGATTTGATTATACCCAAAAAATCCATCCATGAGGGACATAATTTCATGTCCAACTGTAAGATCTATAATTATATCTATGTTGGGCAAGGGAAAATCATCTTTTGGACAAGCGTTGTTAAATCTCTGAAATCAGTGCAGATTCTGATGTCATCGAAAGGCTTAGTGACGGGGACCATGTTGGAGATCCACTCTGAGTAGTTGACAGGTTGGATAACCTTAACAGCTAACATTCTTTCTAACTCAGCTTTGACCAGTAATGCCACCTTGGGGTGCATTTTTCTAATGTTTTGTCTAATGGGCTTGATCGTTGGATCAACTGCAAGATGATGAACTACAAGCTTTGGATCAAGTCCTGGCATGTCTTGATATGACCATGCAAATTGGCCAATGTTCTCTCTTAAGACCTCAAAGAGGAGGTCAACTTGGTCTTGTGATAGGGATGCAGCAATGTGAACAAGTCTGGGGATCTTTGAAGAACCGATGTTGACTTCTATAGTATCCTCAATTAGAATAGAAGACACCTCTGGTCGATTATCTTGAGGAGGCAATGCTAAATCCTCATGTTCTACTTGTGACTCCAGATTTTCTTGCTGAGAGGTTCTCTTCACTGCCTTAGCTAGTCTTGGATTCACCTTAGTTCCAGTTTTGGGTGTATCGGAACTAGGTTGGGGGTTTTCTCCAAAATATGCTTTTGGATCCAACTTGTAGATATATGCTGAGTCTGGCTTTGTTTGCTTGTGAGGTGTTTCAGCTCCCATGAATCTCAGAAGTGCTTCCTCTGATGTGAACTCATCAATGTGTATGATGCTTGGTTGGTCCCAATCTATGAGTTGTGGATGGGTGAGGGGTAGGTCAATGAAATGGATGGATAGTTCTTGGAGAACAGAATCTTCGAGGAAGATTTGGTCGAGGATATCGTCGTAGGCTCTCTTTTCAACTTCCTTAGGAATGTCTTTGATTTTGACAAGGTCGCGGTGAATGTTTGAAAAAGAGTGACTGTTCTCATTGGTGCCCCCAGTTGTGGGTATGCCAAAGCCAAGACCTAACTTCGTTTCCCACTTGTGTGCTTCGATGGGGCACTGCATGCCTCTTTCTTCTGGTCCTAGACCACCACTTTGATAGTTCCATTTGTCAATGATGAGCTTATGTTCTTGGGGATAATTCTAGCTAAAGTGATCAAGGCGTGCTTAATTTCTTGGAGGTGCATCCTTATGTAACCAATTTTTGATATCTGGAGTGAGCTCCTCATGAAGAGGGATTTTAGAGGATACAAAGGTTGTTGGGCCAAACTGTATTAAGGAGGTGAAATCTCCTTAGCTTTGTGATATGTTGGTCATTCATGGGCATGTGGATCAAGTGGGAGTGCCCCAACAGCAAATGCATCTGACAGACTGTACTCTCCACAGCCTTTGTTATTGATCTTCACGGTAGACAGGGTGGAGGCGAGGATGGTTTTTGGGTCATTACAAGTGTGGGATGAGTTGGCGATGGCTGTTTCGATATCAATTCTAGGGAAATGGTTTGTATATGAAGCTTCAACTGCATTACAGTAAGCAAAGGGTTCTAGATCGGCATGGATGGTTACCTCAGTGCCCTGATGCAAAAATTTGATGCACTGATGGTAAGTGGATGGAATGACTTTCATGGCATGAATCCATGGGCAGCCGAGGAGGATGTTGAATGGTAGGTTTAGATCAATAACATGGCAGAGTGTTTCTTGGATGACTGGCCCAACCTTGATTGGCAGCAAAATAGTTCTTTTTGTGGTTCTTTCCAAGTTGTCATAAGCTCTGATGGTGATAACCTCATTGATGATATCTACCTCAGTATACCCAGCTTGTTTTATGAATTTTAGGGTGCAAATATTCAAGGCTAATCCATTATCTATCATTACTCTTTTCATGAAAAAATTGGATACCATGATGGCTATGTGAAGTGGAAGGGTGTGATCTAGCTCAACCACAGGTATGTCAGTGGGTTTGAAAGATAGCGCACATGAGGAGGATAGGTGTCCAATGAGATTACAAAAATTAGTAGCGTTGATATCTGAAGGGACACGAGATTCTATGAGAGCACTGTCAAGGATGTTCTTGTACACAGGACTAGTGCAAAGAAGGTCTAAAATGGAGATTTGGGCTGGCATGTTCCCAAGGTGTTCCAAGATATTGTACTAGCTTTTTGATGGAGCTGATGGTGCTGGTGAAATTGGTGGGCTTGGGATGTTAAATCGTGCTCTGTGAGTGGTGACTACACACTCATTGTTTGGTCCTTGGATATTGATAACATTGACATAAGGCTCCTTCTCAGTTATGCAACCGATGAGGCTACCATACTCTATGTAGGATGAAGTGTGGTCATTGTTCTTCCCATGCTGTTGGTTTGGCTGGCGGTTGTTGGTGTTGTTGTTGTTGGTTTGGATAGGTGCTTTTCTAGGATTTTGTTTGTTGTGAGGAGGAAAAGCATTTTGATAGATCTGTAAGCTTGCATTGGGAGAGGTTTGGGCACCAACGGTGATTTCTTTCCGATTAATGAGGTCCTGCACATAATCTTTTAGTTTCATACATCTGAGCGTAGTGTGACCTTTTACCCTATGAAATTTGCAGTACTCATTATCTTTGTACCATGTAGCTTTGGATTGGCTTGGGTCAATTTTCTGGGTAGGAGGAAATTTGATGAGGTTTTCCTTAGTCAATTTCTCAAAAATGACATCCAAAGGTTCACTAAGGGGTGTATAATTTCTAGGTGCAGGTTGGAATCTGGGCTTTTGCCCTGCAGCTACATTGATGGCATTAGCTTGATTGCTAGACCCTTGAAAGTTAGGTCTTGGATTGTGGTTTTGATAGCTTTGGTTATTATACTATTGGTAGTTGATAGCTTGTTGATTGTTTGGTTGATAAGGTGGGTTGGACTAGTTTTGGGAAGGACCAACAATATTCACATGTCTCGTATCGGTAACCCCATCTGTTGCAACGTGCTTGTTTTTGTTCCAATACCTAGACTTGTCATTTGAATGTGTTTGATTTTGGTCGGCTTCTTTGTAAATCTTGACCACACCATCTTTAATGAGTCGTTGCCTAGGGATCATTCCTTTTTCTTTGATATCTTTGTAGGTGTGCAAACAGTTCATGGTCATGTGGTGAGCCAAGCTGGAATGGGCATTATCAATAAAATTTTTCACCAAATGGCGCTCTGGCAAGGTGCAAGATATGTGGGTGGTCAGGGTTTGCCATCTTTACAAATATTCGGGAAGGCTTTCTCCACCTTTTTGCTTAGTGTGGACAAGATCAACTACTGATAGCTCTGTTTCAACAAGATGGACATATTGGGCTACAAATGCCTCAGATAATTCAACAAATTTTTTAATTATGCCATATGGGATTCTATAAAACCATTCAAGAGATGGTCCAGCCAAGCTTTTGGGAAAGAGACGCAAGAGGAAGACGTCACCGTATGCCACTTCTTGGCAATGCATGTAAAATTCTTTGATATGTGTGATAGGGTCTCATTTTCCTCTGAATTTGTCAAACTTGGGTATCTCAAAGTGTTTGGGAAATGGTGTCATGGTAATGGCTCTGTCAAATGGGTAAGGACACACATTCTCAAACTTGAAGGTTTTTGGATCATTTCCCTCTTGGATGTTCTTCAAAGCTGTCTTCATGGCTTCCCATTTTGAATTAATGGGTGATGGCTGGGGTGCCCCCAATGTAGGAGTGCCTTGAGGTAGGTATGTGCTAGATGGGGCAATGGAATATGGATGGCTTTGAGGTATGGGCTGGTAGGGATTGTACATGGCTTGGGCAACTAAATTGTGGATGATGGGTTGTTGAGGTGGAGGGGGCATATATTGCTGCATGTGTTGTGAGGCTTGCTATTGATATTGGATTTGGGATAGGGATTGAGGGATGTAGGATGGCTGTGGGATAAATGGATTGCTTTGTGGAGGTAAGGTATAAGATGGTTGTGAAACTTGGGAAAAGGATCGAGGAGCTTGTACAGCTTGACTTTGAATTTGAGGAGTTTGACCAATATATGTGGGTTGTGCCCCCATCTAGGAAGGTATCTGCATGGCAAAAGAGGCCAAGTAATTGGTGGTTGGTGGTGGGAATTGAAAGCTTAGAAATGGAATTGATGGGGTTTGATAGCTTGGTGGCTAGATTTGAAAGCTTGGTAGAGTGGTGGTAGGAGCTTGGGTCACTTGAGAGCTTGGCAGAACATTAGTAGTAGCTTTTGGGGTTTGATAGCTTTGTGGAGTGAAGATAGTAGCTTGTGGATTTGTGGCTGATGGCACTGAGCTCCAAGGACCTAGTGGAAATGATGGAATTGTGTTCTGAGTTGAGGTAAACAAGATGGGGGTGATGAAAGGTTGATTACTTGACCCTATGGGTGGCATCCCAATTGTATATTGCTGAGGTTGGCCAAAGATGCTAGCACTGATTTGGGAGATGGGTGGATTTGGAAGGCTGGGTTGGAGAGCAGCAGCAATAGTAGTGAAGGGAGTGAATGATGCAGTGTTTTGGGTGAAGGGGGTTTGGGATGGAGTGGTATGGACCAATGGTGGAGTGGTGGTGGCTAGATTGGCTTGTGGAAGGGAGATTTCAACTTGAGTGGAGGCTGGTATGTTTGGGTTTGTTGGATCATATGGGGTGGGTTGAGGCTCTTCTTTTGGCACATATTGAGGATAATTCGAATCATAAGAGCCTATGGGTGGTGGGAGTTGCCCAAACAATGGGTGAGATGGATCTAATAAGGGAGGAGGTCTTCCAAAGTCGAAGGCTCCAATGTATTCCCTTCAAAAATTAGCCATGATTGTTTCTTTATTTTTGTCTATAATGGCGTTCACCAATAATGCATTTCCTGGTTGGTTCATGAAAGCTTCAATGTTAGTAGGTGATTGTATAGTGTTCTCTAGGCTAAAGGATGGTTGAGTGCTCAAGGGGAGTGATGCTGTTTGATCCAAATGATAGGGCTCCATTGTTTCCTTCTTCTTGGCTAAGCGAGTGACAGGTGGCATGAAAATGTTCCTAGGGATGAGATGCAACAACGCTGATGGATGCAAAAGGGGAAGGCTTTTCTATGCAAATGATTTCCTAGGTTGAGGAAAAGCTATATGACAAAACCTAAGGAGGATTGGGTTGGGGATTCTAACTTCAAAGATATGTTGTCAAATCATGAAAGGTCTTCTTCCCGATGTGCAAGCTTGGTGGTGATTGTCTCAACTTAAGGATAGACTGATGATCCTTTAGGAAGAACACAAGATTGACCACTTGTGGATCCGAACCTTTAGCTCAAGGTGATGAGGGATAACAAGTGATAAAGCTAGATTAACCTAGACAAAGCTCTGTCAAAGGGATGACCTCGATGAGATTGGTGGATTTGGAAGATGTTAGGAATGGCAGACTTTTGGCAAGGTGACAACAATTTTGAAGGCTTGGATGTGAAGTTTTTGGATTGCTGGCTAGATGGTTTGGTTCTAAATGAGATGGATGAGCTAAAATGCTTAAGGGGAGGACTAAAGATGGCTGGCTTACCTACAAGGATGACTCTAAAGTGAAGCTTATGCAAGAAGATGTGGAGAAACAAGGGGGTCTAATCATAGAAATCATGCCTAGTTGGTAAGGCATAATCAAGGTTAACTCCTGGATGTTGGTTAAGTTGGATAGTGCGATCTAACTAGGTGTCTTCAAGGGCTTCGTCAGAAGCTTTGTCTTCTGCTTTGTGGAGTTTGGCAATTCGAGGGCTTGGTGTTAATTCCTTTCTCTTGGCTGAAAGTTCTTGATATGCCTGAGATGGCTTGAGTTTGGCTTTGTGAAACCTCTATTTGGGTTTGGGTTGTTCTAACATGAATTCTCAAATCTGCTTGGCTTTGAGAGATCTCGGTTGTTTTGCTTCAACTTGTTCAACTTTTGGAATAGGTAGTGACTACAGTAAGTATGCCCTAAGCTAGGATTGACCAAGTTTGGCAAATATTCATTCAACAAATAAAAAATCAAGCAATAGATAGGATGAACCAGATAGAAGTTTTTGATTCTCAGAATGTGATACTTGCACCAAGGAGTGTGTATGTTTTACAAATGTTTCGATCAGTCACTTCAAACACATTAACACCCTAGATGGTAGTCTGCAAGGCTGACAGTTGGTTTAGCTAGGGAGTCATTGATATACCCAAGGTACGTGAGGCCCAAATCCGTAGATGAAACCAAAAAGATGTCACACAACCGAGAGGAGCAATAACTCACTTCTCCTCTTTCACTTCTCAAGGGTATAAAGTTCCTTGAGGCTTAGCCCAAGTGACAAAATCTTGATTTCAAGAGAAGTGTCTTTGGATTCACCTCCCAATTTTTATACTCTATTGGAACGCTAGAGTTGAAGCATCCAAGGGGTGATGAAATCCCCAAGTAGGCCTCCTAAAACTTAAACACGATTTTGGATCCTAATCTTATGCACCCAAGATGGCCTCAAAAGATGACAAGGGGAGAGAAGACTTGGATGATCTTGGACTAAAAAACACGTTTGTTCTTTTACCAACTGACTCTTATGTGTGCTGATCTAGACTTTGCAAGCACTCATGTTTAAGACGCAAATTTTCAATTCCAACTTTGAAATGTGACAACAAAGCAAAATCGATCAAAGAATGCGAACAAGAAGAAGAGTTAGGGTCAATAAGAAAGTAAGTCTGCACACCCGGAGGCCCTCCACGTCAAGTATCGATTAATTTTCTTTAAGGCATTCAAGAGTTGGTGTGATTTTGTTTTAAGCCCAAAACAAAGATGTGTGAAACTCGATTGTCAAGCGCGCGCTCGGAGGCCCTCCACGTTAAGATTTGTTCAATTTTTTATGCCCAAATGAAGTGTTAGCGAGACTAATGCTCATTCAAGAGATTTTCTAACTTAGAAAAACCACTAAAAACCCAAGTGAGTGGAGTTTGATTTGCGTGAAACACTTAACACCCTCTTAGGTAGACCTATCTCCATAGATGGTGCTGAGATTGCAACCAATGGTTAAATTGATGGGTGATTAAAGAGGGTGAGTCCAACTACAAACTCACTCAAAGTGTCTTTAATTAGTTTTTGTAACTTAGAAATTTTTTAAAATGTGGATTCTTTTTATGCCCCAAAAGATGAAGTGTGATGTATTGTAATGATTAATTGACCCTTTTGCATTCAAGATTGTGTTTGTTTGTTTTAAGCATGCATTCTAAAAAAAACTTTGATTTTAATCCATGGCATTCAAGATTGTCTTTGAGCAACATTCATTCAAAGAAAAATGTGTTTAAGCATGCAAGTTCATTTTTCAAGCGCATTAAACCATGTAAGGAGAACCTGCAAGAAACATGATTAGTGATTTCATAGATGCTCCAACCTGCAAAGCTACAAAAGCCAATTTGATTAGTAATCCAAAAATTTCAAAAATTTAAAACTTAACTATGAGGAAAATAAAATCAACTTTTTTTGTTCTTTTTCTTAGGCGTAAAAATGCTTAAAAAAACTTCTACTCTATGGAACCACCAAAAGTTAAAATTTGATTTATACTCTTTTTTTTTTTTTTTTAAAAAATAAAAAATTAAAAGTGCAAGAATAGAGATACTAAAACAAAAATGCAACAATAACAGGCAGAGATGACAGTTCATCAGGCAGAGACGCCAAACTGTGGAGACACTGAATTGCGGAGATACCAATTTGCGGAGATGACAAAGAAAGAGGCGAAGACGACAGTTCAGTTTGGTGGTGCAGAAAATAAGAAACTAGGCGAAGACGCTGAACTGCGGAGACAACAGTTCAGTTTGGCAGCAATAGAGACGACAGAGTATTTGTTGGAGGCGCTGAACTGCGGAGATGACAGATAAGATTGTAGAGATGATAGTTTTGGTGGCGGCGCCAACAAAAAGAGACCAGGCGAAGACGTCAAACTGCGGAGATGTTAGTTTGGTTGCAGAGACGACAGAGTATCAGGTGCAGACGCCAATCTATGGAGATGACACTGCGCGAACAAAATTGAAATGTGTGAGTTTTTTCAATTTTTTTAAATTATTATTTTAAGGTTTTAGAGGGTGTGTCTTCTTCCCAAGTGCGCCCTTCAACCTGCAAAAATAAGAAAAACACCCTACAACTCACTCAAACAACAAAAAATGTTAGATGGTTAGTTTACAACAACAAAACATGGATTGAAATGACCCATAGCGGAGGTCCCACTGGGCATGCCAAAATGTATATGAGAAATATGTTAGCAAGAAACACTAATCTATTAAAAGACCAAAGCATTAACTAGCATAAAAATCATAACATATGAGATAGACAAAGTGAAAATCTTCAAATGAGAATATGAGCCATGGAATGGCTCTCCCAATGAGGATGGTCACTTGATTTAGGGATGAGTCTATTATGTGGATGTGGGATGTATGCTCAAGATACTCAAACTATGCTTCAAATGGAGATAAAAAATGGAAAATTGGTAGCTTTGTGAGCTCTCAATTTGGCATTATAAGGGTATGGTTAAAGGCTTTGTTTCTCAAACTAGCATTATAACTTTAGCTTAAAAGTTGTGATTGTAATGGCTTGGGAAGAGATCCAATTTATAGGCTAAGGGCTTGAGGGTTTGAGGGCTAAGATGCAAGGATGAGGAAATGGTTAAGGAGGGCTAAGATTGCATGAGAGGAGAGCACATGGATTGTGCTTCCTTACAACCAATCAAGGAGTGACACATGTCACAGGGTGAGTGGATAGAAGAAAGGGCAAGGATGAGTCAACAAATTAGGCTCAAGTGCTTAAAGACCCTCATAAATGGCTTGTAAGAGAAATGAATGGGATTGTAAGAGTCTTTATGGCCTTGTAAGAGCATTCATGGTTGGGTGGTTGGGATATTTTGGAGAGAGTTGAGATTGTTGACTTTGTTTGGCTTAGGAAAGTCTTAAGCTTGCTTAGGGAATGTGACAAGGTTAGGGGGGGATTAGAGGTGATTTAGAATTAGATTAGGGATGTTAGAGATATGCAAGTGGATGACATTCAATGAGGGTGGGTGAGTTAGTAGCTAAGCTTGGTTTGTATGGGTGGATGGGGTGGATTAGGCTAAAATGGAGGTTTAGAAATAGGCTTAGGATGAGGATGAAGACTTTCTAGAAGAGTCTAGAATTTTTTAGGATGAGGATACAAGGTTTTTTAGGAAATAAATAAAGTTTTATTTATTTCATGAGTTTGGGTTGAGGAGATATTCATTAAAATATTTTTAATAAACATGACGATTAATATTTAACCTTAATTAAATATTTTGAGTTGGAATTAGGGGTAAGAAATGATGAGATTTGCCTTTAATCGAAATTAAAGAAGGATTAGAAGATTTTGGAAGAGGTTAGTGATCTTAAGGAAATTGGCCAAGTTTTGGGCAAAAAATAAAATAAATATTTATTTTGAAATTTTTGGTCAATTTATTAATTAAATAATTAATAAATAAGGAAAATAATGTTTAAATAAGATTTAAACATTTTTGGGAGGGATTCCTTAATTAAATATTTTTAATTAAGACAAGGGGATTTAATAAATAAATAAATAAATTAAATAATTAATTAATAAATGATGATGTCATCAGGGACTTTTTCAGAAAATAAAAATACTTTATTTTCTAAAAGATTTTAGGTGTCTATAGTATCATCTCCCATGAAGATGTGTGGTACCTTTGACTGCTTCAATGAAGAAAAGTCTTCCTTTGAAGAACCCATGTGGTAAGAGGCACCTGAGTCAAGTATCCATTTTGAAGAACTTGTGTTTGCCATAATTGCTTGACCTTTACCCTTTGAAGAGGTAGGAATAGAATCCTTGGAAGTACCTGGCACTTGAATCTTGTTCTTCTTGAGTAGATTTTCTAACTCATCGATTCTTTTTGTCTTGCAATGATGCTCGTCATGATTTGGCTTTTTGCAATATGCACAAAAGAGTTTGTCCTTCTTTTCATTACTTCCCTTCTTATTTGAAGAAGAATTGCCTTGTTGAGAGGAGTCATGTTGTGTCTCAAATTGTGTTTTCTGCTTCCACTGCTTCTTGTTGTTGTTGCTTTTTCCCCCTTGACTTGATTTGTGATCATCACTAGCCACTAAGGCTTTAGTCTTAGATGACTTGAGAAGTCCAAAATCCACCAAGTGAGATTGTTCAACAATCAACATGTCTGCAAATCCATCAAAGGAAGGCTTCTGGTAAGCAGATCCCATGGTTAACCTGTGAGTATTAAAACTCAAAAAAAGTTGGCGTACTCAGAAGGTAGCTTCTTCAAGATGTGATGAATCAACCTATCATCTTTCATGGGATTTCCACAATCTTTAAGAAGTGCCCTATACTCATTGAATTTGATGATATAAACCTAAATTGTGTCATAAATCTTAGGATCCAAGAGAAGTAGATCATCTTCAATCTGAAATCCCTTTTCTTCATCCACTTTACCATACAACTGTTCAAGTTTATCCCATGCTTCTTTGGATTCTGAACAATTTTTAATGTGAAAGAGAAGATCCCCATGTACACAACTCCTGATAACACCTAAAGCTTGTTGGTCTTGTCTTTGCCAATTAATGAGCTCTTTAGCATCAGTAGGTTTGGTAATTGTACCATCAACATAAAGACTATATCCTTTTTCCATTAATCTACTCCATGTAATATCTTTCCATGTAGAATAGTTGTGTGAAGTTAAAGGAGGACATGTAAAACCCATGATGTAGAAATAAAAGAGCACAATAGAGAGACACAAAAACATAGTAGACACCCCCCCTTTTCACTCAATCAAAAGACCCCCCCAAAAAAGATGCTTTTGGCACTTTATAAGTAGTGCATTTACAATGGGCCACTTGTCAAAATGAACAAAGTGGACTTTCTAAATTTATTTTTACAACTGCCTTATGAGGTTGAAATCTATCACTTAAGCACTATAGCTTAGATTTACAACAATTCTGAAAAAGAATCAAAGCTATAAAATGCCAAAGAAGGCCTAATTCTGAAAGTGAGACATTCGTCCATACAACCCTAGAATTTGACTTCAAATCTGGAAAGTAGATGGAAAAATATGCACTTTCAAAAAAATGGAACTTGAAAAAGTGATCAGATGTGCTTGTACGGAGCTTTTGAAGTTGCAAAACGTAGGATGATGCAGGTATAGTCACCAAAAAATGCAATTTTTGCAAAATTTGTGCAGCAAAATCAAAAAACAACACCACCATTAGAAAATTCAGAAAATTCTACCTCATTTCAAAAAAAATTACACTTGAATTGGAGTCCGGATGTCCAAGATATGAGCTCGCAAAGTCAGGTTGCCAAACTGAAAAGCAATCTAGAGAGGGGTCTAGAAAGAAAAATATGAGTCTAAATTTGATAGTCAAATGACCGTCAATGCAATTAAAAAATGCCCTGGAATGACGTCTAGATGGGCATCAAATTTAACACATTGAAAAGATGACATCAACAAAAAAGACAGTTGATCTGGTGACGTGTCTGATGACTCTGTTGTCTGTATTGTACAGACTGCCACATGTCAAAACTTTCATGTGATGATGTGGCACTGCATCACACTGCTGACATGGGAAAACCTAGTTTCCACGTGATGATGTGGCACTATCAGCTAATGCGTCAAGGAGCCTACGTGGCGACTGAGTTAGCTAGACGTGGCTTGAAGCGTAGTGGAATTCGTTGTCCGCGTGTCTGTAGCACAAAGAGGATACTGCAGATGTGGATGCTGACTGTGAATCTCTAGCTTGGTAGATGATGGGCAGGAATCGATGCCAAAGTCTTCGTTGATACTGAGAAATAGTCACCATTTTTTAAAGAGTCTGTGGGCGTTTGAAAAATTGTCGCTGTCATTTGAAAAAAATTGCTAGAATATGCTTTGCCGAGAGGTAAAAAGTGCAGATTCCAGCAGTTGCCAGGAAAGCTTGCCCAACTAGAAACCAAAGCCGTCGCAAATACAGTCACCACTGACCTGCATGAACCCGATTCTAGAAGTTTGTAAATCTCACAAGAAACACGCGAGCAGCAACCAGATGATGCCAGTTTTTCTCTGTGCACTGGGAAATAGAATGTGGGTGCTAGATTCACCTCTGCGTAGGCAGGAAATTGAACTAGTGGCATAGCTGAATTCTCAAAACATGACACCAAGTTTTTAAAAAGTGTGCCGAGAAAGTGGGGAATTAATCCCACATTGATGCCACAATGGGTGTCTATGAGCTTTATAAACAAAGGATCGCAGATTTGAAATAAAGAAGGCCATCAAGGCAGAGGTAGCACCGTGCCGGGAGTGTGCCTGCCAAAATTTGAAAAGCTCATTGCCCAGATTAGATGGTACTACTTCAGATTTGATGTGTGCAATATGGCCCAATATAAATCGATTAGGATGCCCACCAAGTAATTGAATATACCCTGCGACAAGGGAACATTCCACACGCAGGGCTGGGAGCTGACAGCCCGGTACCTACTAAATTTTTTTCTGCAACCAACCCATAGGGCTAATGTTTTTTGAAAAATAAACAATCAAAAAAATGCAGAGAACAGAGAATTAAAAAATACAGATCCAAAAATTAAATCGAAGATCTGAAAATAATGACCATACCAATATCGCAAATCGGGGCTCCGGGTGCCGATTTGCAAAAAAAGTTTGCCTCATGGTTGACTTTGGGCCAAGGTAGCTGAGTTTATAATCAATTTTCACTGGTTTAGCATCTTGGACACAATGGCAAGGTCAGATTTGGTGCTAGACGCTCCAAATTTTTGCAGCACTCCAGATTCGGGCTGAGGTGATGAAGCAAGAGAGGTCTCGAACGGCTTGTGACGAGAAAATCTCCAAGTTGCTTTGATACCATGTAAGAATTTTTCTAAGGGAAAAATTCACCCAGGAACTAAGAACTCAAACACAAGCACACAGTAGACCAAAGAGAGAGAGTATGATCAGAATAAAAATGTATTCAATAACTGGTTCATAAGAGTACACTAGTAGTGCCTGAATATAAAGGCCTCAGGAGAGCTTCTTGAATGCATAGAAGTTAGCATCATGATGTGTCATACAACCAAGCACATGTCCACTAGATATGGATTATCCTCCATTAAGCACGGAAGTAAGTGCGGTGATGAGAGGATAAGCCTACAAAGGTGTGACACACAAAACAGTGTTGTAGATACCATGTGCTTAAATAGAGTTGCGTACTCCTGTGTTGTCAACATGACAACTCAAAAGGTGTGCAAACTCCCAAGTGTCTTACAAATAAAAATAATAAAATAATACAAAATAATGCATTAACCTAAGTAACCTTAAGTAAGTGTAATAAGTAAATACTTATTTACACCAACACTAGCTATTAAAGTCTATCATAGCTTTTGATATTGTCATTAACCCTCCTATTTTTCCTTGAAGATTTAGTAATGCATTGAAATATCCTCATAGAAAGAAATTTAGATTCTGATGTGATTCCAAAAAATTACTAATCTCTTGCCAAAGGTTCTTCTTTTTAGAATTAGATACAAGACCATAGACATTAATAAGACTGAAAATTAATTCACTTTTGAAGTTTATTACCCTATGTCCCATCTAGTTATTTTGGATTTCTTTTAGTTCAAAGCTAACTTTCCTAGGGTCCCATAAGATTCCTAGGCCTCTTGATGCTCTGTCTAATTTGTGAAGTATTGATTTCCATAAACCTACTCCTTCGCTAAATTTATCTCCTTCTTTATTCAATTTTGTTTCTTGTATTAGTATTATTTGTGATTCAACAATTTTTAGATTATGCTTTAATAAGCATTTTTTGTTAGGGGCATTTAAGTCTCTAACATTCCACATTTTAAGTTTCATGCTTCCATGGGAAGGAACTTCCCCTTCCCTACATTTACTAAGTCATGAATCTTCTTTTGATTTGTTGCCTCACTTGTTTTTATTCTAAGCTCTGCAAGTGATTTCCTTCCATGTTTATTACTTCATTTTCCATTTTTAGGGTATTTAATGCCGTATGTATTTTCTATAATAACCAATTTTCCTAAATTGACGCTTGCATTCTAAGTGCTTTCTAGTAGAGTTTCATCTACCTTTTTTATCTCTTCTTCTAACTCTTGTATGAATCTGTCACTGATTTCATCAAATGAGTTTTCATTGTCCTCCTCCAAACTTGGAAGTACTAAATTTCTTTCTCTATATCATTTTGTCAACCAAATTCCTCCTAGAACTATTGTATGGCTACTTCATTCTCTTTATATTTGTTAGTTATAGAATCAAGGTTTTTCTATTCTTTCCATTTGTATCTTGCAACATAATTATAGTTTCAACTTCTAGGGGTATTAGGCATCTTTCCTTGTTTATTTCTTTTTCTTTTTCTTTTGTTAAATCTTCTCAAGGGGGTTTTTCCCATTCATTGGTGTTTTTCAAAATTTATTGAGTTTGGTTGTTTTCAGTCATGATTGAGTTTTTATTTCCTTTGTTGTCTGACCTTCTTTCTCTCTTGTTGAAATCTTATCTTGTTGTTATAGTTTTACTATTTGTATTGCATCTTTACAATTGCTACTACTCATGTATTGAAGAGTCTTTGTTTCCTTATAATATCCTCTTGAATTATTGATTCCTTAAAATGTTTGATTTATTTTTCTATTTTCTGTAACCTCTTTTGTGCTACTCTTAGGTTTTAATATTTATTTATCTCGAGAAAGAATCTATTTATGAACTTGAGTTTCAACTTCTATCTTAGTGTTACTATTCGTGGTCTATTCTACTATAATTTGTTGTTCTTTTACCTCCTCTCTAGATTCTTGGATTGTGTCTTGGGATATCATTTCATGGCTAGAATTTGTTTCCTTCTCCTTCTTAAGTGATTTCTCAACTTTGCTCAAGATTCGCGTAATCATTAATTTCTTTTGAATAATGTTCAAGTGCTCTTGATTAGCTTCTTCCCACATAATAAGTTTATCCCCAAAGTCATTATGAATTATAAGAAATTCATTTACGAGTTGATAATATTTCATGTGATTTTCTTTTATATCTTCTAAAAAACTATTTTTTCTTTAAGCATTCCTCACATTGTTGTAAGTTCCTAATTTCTTCCTCGTGTTTATTTCTGCTTTCCATGATACCATTTTCCATGTATTGTGTCACTAAAATTCTTTGTAACTAGATCTTACTACTTTCTATTTCTTTATTTTTAGATTTTTGTTAGATGCATTATTAGTTTTTCTTTTTGGCTGAAGACTTTCCTTTTCTTGTTCTTTGTTTATCTCTCCTTCCTCCCTATCATCTTCATTGTCATAGATTTCATGCTGGGTTTTTATTTGGTCCTTTCTTAAGATAGTATTGTATTGTCCTACCTCTTTGTGTTTGTCTGAGTCTCTCCTACATGTAATTAGAAGAATTTTGCTTAGGTTTGAATATCTATGCACTAATTTAAGGTTAGAAATAATGTTTTTATTCTTGTCTATAATAGATATGTTCTTGACATATCCTTCAAACTTTGAATATTGTAATTCATAAAGTGATCTGTTTGTGATGAATTTTATCTTGTTTTTAGAAGAGATTCCATGTTTCAAATTTATTAACAGTCTTATCTCATTCTTGTCTTTATGTTCTATGTCCACTCCTAAAAATTTTCCTAGAGATGTTCCAATTCTATCAAAAATGTGAGAGTGAAGAATTTCTTTAGGGATGTGTTTTATAACTATCCAAGTTGGGAATCTTAAGAGGATAGCCATTTTCTCATTAATGTTAGGTGTCCATTGAATTTTTTTAACAATATATCCTTTATAAAAGCATATTGGACTTGATAAAATTTCCTCTCTAACTACTTTATTTTTACAATGAAGGTAAACTAAACAACTTGAAAGACATAGAATACTTGCCTATTCTAGGTTGAATGATTCCAACCTTTCCCCTAATTTATGATTTCTGGACTTGGGCCCATTCTAGAATATATAGATATTGTATTCTTGAAAATCATGCCATCTTTCTTCACTAATCTCATTGCTTATAATGATGACATTGTCATAATTATTCTACTCATGTTCTTGCAAGACCCATTCTTCTTCTTTTTTCTTTTTCTATTGGATTAGTAAGCTTAGGGTTGAGGATTTGCATACTATGTTTCTTCTTGTCATTTGAAATGTTAATCTTTCCTCTCTTTTTGATCTATCATAACTAGAACAAGGCTCTATCCTTTACTAGTGCCTTTTGCATCAGATTTAATTACTAGTACTTTTTTTTTGTAAAACAAACGCTGATTTTCAATGGTTTCATTCCTTAGGGCTTATCATTTATTTACTTTCCAATATATGAGATTATGTGGATCTCTTTCCTATTGTTGAGGCTGCACTAAGGAGGAATCCTATAAAACTTCAAACATATTCATAGTCAAGATAAAAAAATTAATTGTGTATTTCATTTTTGCAAAATGAGCGCCATTGGAGTTTGCAGACGTTGTTCGGAGCAAAGCCACATTTAAATTATTATATCCTTTATGTCTTCTCATTATTAACCTGCCTTGATTCTTAGATTTCTTCACCAATCAACCTTCTCCTGGCATCACAATTTGACTATTGAGTCAAACTTTATAAATTTGCTACGAAGAATTGGTTTATTTGTTGCCCAACAAGATGAAATCTTCACAAAAGTATTGGATAGTATTATCTATATCTATTAAAATTTGATAGTTATGAAAAAGCTCTGAAAAGGTGGCTCGATTACAACAATTGATGGTTAAATTAGGGTGATTAGGAGATTTTTCTATTTTCTACTATCATTCTCCTTTTGGTTCTTTTCTGGGGGTGAGTAGTTGTATAATTGTTGATAAGGTTTTAATAAAACCAAATAGAAAATTTTATGGCTACAACTTACAATTTTGGACACTCACAACACATATATGATGCAATCATGAAGCCGTGGTTGATGTCACTTGTTGGGAATGATGCATGACTAGCATAGATTGTATGACTGGTTGTAGTTGAAAGATTTCTCATGTAATGAAGTCTAAAACCTTTGCTATGTAAGAATATTAACTCTTCCCCAAGATAGATTGAAACAATACACTTTCACCACTTGCAATACGATGCCACACATTGTCTAGAAGGTACAAATAGGCTGCAAATCAATAAAATAAATCTAAATTGCCACCTCCAATGGTTTGATTTGTACTTTTTAGGTTTTAATTGTAATCTCTTCCTTTTTTCTAATGAACTTCACCAAATTTTCACGCGGTTGCTAGATTTTTTGTCTCCCCCTTTTTAAGCTTTCATCTTGGAGTCAAGTCAAGTGCAAGTCTGTCAATGTCTAAGTCTAGGTTTCCATTAGATGGCTTTTCTCATCATCATTTTCCTTTAAGATTTCTTGCTATATTTTTGGGATTTCCCTGCTCTGCCTTCTTCTTAACCCTTCATTGTTGGATTCATGCAATTTTAGTGTATTCTTCTCTTAAGTGATTTAGGATTGGGAGGGAGTGTTGTAGAATGTCATCCCTTGATGAGAACAAGGCCAAGAATCTATTGGATCAACAGGAGATTTCCCAAGTAGGCCATTTTAGAGTTTCACCTCTGTGACTACTCCCCCTATAAGAGGAGCAACACACAAACTATTTTTTGATAGAGGAAGATTAATACATTTATGAGGATCAAAAGGAAAGGATTTGAAGGATTTGATCAATACAAATCCAAAAAAGCTTGAAGAATACCTGCATGTAAAAAATATGTCATAGAAGAAAAAGATGAGAGGAGGCAAGGGTTTTGCTCTAAAAATATGCAAATTGTATTCTCGAAAATGAAAAAGATGCAAGATAATTACAAAAGATCAAGCCTTAAAGAAGGAGATCAAAACTCAAAAAGGGTAACCTAAAAGGTACAAAGCGTAACCTAAAAGGTAAATGCTATTTAATAATTACTAATTAATTATTAAATATGAATGCGGAAGGTGCATAAAGTGAATTATTAAGAAGGGAATAAAGTGAATTTAATAAATTAAATTAAATAAACTCTTTACTCTAACACCCCCCTTAAGATGAGCAATAATGCAGCTATAAACAATGCAAAAAGAGAAAGGAAACTACAATACAATGCTAAAAGAAAACTTGGGTCTTGGCAACAAGGCTTGATGAGGTACCCGATCACAACTAAATCTCTATGAAATAGAGAAATAGAGAAAACCCAATGGGAAAAAATCTACTCCAAAAAGAGATAGCATGAAAAAGAAGGAAGGAAGGACTCATCACTGAGACCCCCCAAGGACAACTTCCTTCACCCCAAGCATAAAACATAGCTGAAGATACTGTGAGGATGTAAAAGGTTTAGTAAAGATGTCTACAACTTGCCCAGCAGTAGGGAATGTACTCCAAGCTCAAGTTGCCATCCTGAATGAGATGCTTGATGAAGTGCATGTGAAGCTCAATGTGCTTGGTTTGCTGATGCTCAACTGGGTTGTGTGGAATGTGTATAGCACTCTGATTGTCACATCATAGAAAGGTGGCATTGTTAGAAGAAAATCCAAACTTTGTAATCGACTGTCAAAGCCACAAAACCTCTTGACTAGCCAATACAACAACCTTGTATTATGTCTCTATAGATGATAATGCATGAGCATGTTGTTTCTTGCAAGACTATGTGATAGGACCAGAACTAAGACATAATACAAAACTAGAAGTAAACTTGCAATCATCAATATCACCAGCCCAATTTGAATTTGTGAAACTAACAATGTGAGGATCCCCTGATATGTAGTGAATGACATAACATGTTGTACCTCTAATATGCCTCAAGATACATTTGGAAGCTTTCTAATGACTCTCATGAGGATCATGGGAGAATCAAGAGGCCGATCCAACTACAAGGAAATATCAAGATGTCAAGTACAACAAACTACCCACTAGCTATATATATAAAGTGGAATCCACTGTAGGAGTAGAGAAAGTGGTAGATAAAATGACACCTAACTAAAAAGGTGTGGGAGTAGGCTTGCAATCAAGCATGTTGAATCTATGAAGCATATCAAGAGCATACTTTTGCTAGAGTATGGCTATCCCATCTAAAGACTGAACAACCTGTAGGCAAAAAAATAGTGTCAAAGTCCAAGATGTATCATCTCAAACTGCTCTCTCAATGTTTTTTTAACACCCTATATTATGGAGGCTAAGCTTCCTATGATGATGAGATCATCAACATAAAGAACAAGTATCAATATGTTAGTTCCATGACGCTAAATGTAAACTGCAGGATCAGAATAACATCGAGTAAACTATGAAGCAAGCAAGAAGGAGTCCATCTTCTCATACCAAGCCCTAGGGGCCTGTTTGAGATCATATAAAGACCTCTAAAGTTGGCATACCAATAAAGAGTCCTACACAAAACCATGAGTTTTCTCCATATAGATCTCCTCATGAAGGTCTCCATGCAAAAAAGCACTCTTCACGTCCATCTGAAAAATTGTCCATCCTTGTGAAGCTGCTAGAGAGAGCACAAGGCAAATAGAATTCATCTTGGCAACAAGAACAAAGGTCTTAGAGTAATCAATACCCTCAACCTATGAAAAACCCTTTGCAACAAGATGTGCCTTGTACCTATCAATAGAACCATCTACAACATACTTGGTATGGTACACCCAATAACACCAAACCAACTTTCTTCCTTTTGGAAGAGGACAAAGATCCAATGTGTGGTTCTTTATCAAAGAAGAGCACTCCTCATCCATAGCCCTATCCCACTCTAAGTGTCCTATCACCTATGAAAAATTTTGAGGATCATTTGAAATGGCATGGCTCAAAAGATCACTACATATAGTTTGAGCATGAGTGTGATGAGCATCTATAAGATCACTTACCAAAGGTCCAATTAATAGCCTCAGCCCAAAATGAAGAGCTCATAGCTCAATACTATATCATACAATTGGCCATCTCCAATAATGTCCTATTCATTCTCTCTGCAATCCCATTCTATTGTGGGGTGTGGGGAACTATGAACTAATGTTGTAAACCATGCTCACTAGAAAAATCTCTAAAAGAATGATTCACATATTCCCCCCATTGGTAGTGCATATATGCCTAATTGAAAGACCAGACTACTTCTCCACAAATATCTTAAAGATTCAAAATGAATCAAAGACACTAGACTTGTACTTCAAAAATTACACCCATGTGCATCTAAACAAGTCATCAATGAAGGTGAGCACATATGAAGCACCTAAAAAAGATGAAGTGGGAAATGACATAAGATCACTGTGTATCAACTCCAATGGTGTCTTAAGACGTGTGGATCTACTAGCCAAAAAAGGATCTTTGTGATGTTTTCCAAGTGTACAACCTTGACACACACTGTCAGTACAAGAGATCTAAGGTAACCCAATCACTAGCTCCTATGTCTACATGAGAAATGAGAGAAACACCTATAGAATTAGAGCTCTCAAAGCCATCGAACTAATATAAGTGAGACTAAAGATCAACAATTTTTGTAGCAATAACCACATCATGTGGTGAGAACTAAACTATATTTCCAAAGCCTAAATGATAAATCTGAAAGATAAATAGGAGGTTCATAGAAATGGCCAAAACCAAGAGAATATTCTAAAGAAATAGTTCCTAAACATGTGACTAAAAGATGAGAAGAATCACCAACTGCAATATGAGCAAGTGAGGTAACCAAATTAGGTGGGTATGTCATATGATGTGAAGTTTTGGAATCAAGAATCCAAGAAGCCATAGAGGAAAATGCCTTTGCAAAAAGAGCATGTCTTTTCCCCAAGGGAGGAGGTGGTGGCTTTAGAGAAGCAATATTGTGTTGCTGCATGGCCTCCTATAAAATATCAAGATGTTTCCAATACCTAGAAACTGGATGTTCTTCCTTTCCACAAAAACTGCAAGGATCACCTATGAACTTCTTAGTCTTGGAGGAAGACTCGCTACACTTAGATGAATTACAATTTTGAGAGGGTTTCCAAGCATTTTCTTTGGGACTAGGCTTGGAGGAACTCTCACTACCTGCTGAATTTGTCTTATACTTTTGTTTCTTCTTCTATTTCCTTGTAGATGTCTGAGCAACCAATGCCTAAGTCTTTGAACTAGTGATAGTATCTAACTATGTAAGCTTGGATTTGTCTCTAGTCAATCGATCAAAAAAGAACTCAAAAGTGGGCATGGTAAATTTGGGACCCAAGGCATCCATAATGGAATGAGAGGTAGAAGAGAAAATCTAAAAGTCTTCCTTGAAGCTTTGAGAGAATCAGGTAGATGCACTCCTTATCTATCTTCTCTTTCTTGCATCCTTGTAACAAAGTCCTCTACTATTTGAACCTCATAAAAAAGTCTTGAATAGATGGGAAAGCATCAGGTACAATAGAAGTAATCCCTGCCTCAATATGAAGTGCTTTGAACTCGTTGATGGTGCAAAAAAAGTCTTTAAACTTGTCCCACATTTATTGAGGAGTGGAACACTCTTCAAGATGAAATTGCAAGCTATCTAAAACACTCAAAGAAATTAGACCCATGGCTTCATCCATCTTATTCATGTGTTGCAAAGTCTGGTATTGAATTTGAAAAATTGGCTGCACTATGTCTATACAAGGCCACAAACCCTTTGAACAAAGAAGCCACAACATATGGGATTTCCATGTATGATAGTTGTGTAGGCTTAGTAGTACTAGACTGGAAGAGGTCTCGATCATTTTTTTAGAAAGGGTTTTTGACATTTTTCTAATATGCTAATATAATAACAAAACATAATATAAAAACACCCCACACAATGCAAATAACCAAACCCCAGCTTTCATAAGGAAAGCGTAAATGAGAAAAGAAAAAAATAGCTTCAGATATGAATCACAAATACTTAGTACAAAGTATTGGTGAAATGAAAGAGAATTTGGAAATTTCTCAAGAAGATCTTTCTGATGCTTTTTTCGGAATGGAAAATGGAGCTATAACAAAGAAGTTATGCCCCCCGAAAGATAAAAGTCATCAACAAATTTAAAGCACCAAAATAGGTACCAAACTAGGAAAAAAAACCCCAAAATACCTAATCCATCATCTTTGTCTTAGAACTAGCTTTCTAACACTTCTTTTAGATCAAAAATTGACCCTCGTATGCTCAAGATATCTCAAAAAAATAGATAGGGCCCCCTGTTGAGCATAAAAAAGATTTAGAAAAAAAATAAAAAATCAGCCACCCTCTAAGAAGAGTGGTGGTGGCGGCGGTGGCTTGGTGGAAAGAGGGTGGCAGAGCTATTGGTGGAGGAGCAGCAGTGGCCACAAGGTAAAGCCACCAATGGTAGTGAGGTTTTTGTGCAACGAAGTGGAGGTAGCAGTGACGTGGCAATTGCAGGTGAGTGACAGCCCGAGAGAGTGTAAACCAGTGCCAAGAAAATAGAGAGAGTAGTGTTGGTGTAGAAGCAGGCTGGAAAAGCTAAACACACCAAAAAAGGGCCTACAAGTATCTTTTTAATTTTTTTTGCAAAAGATTTCATCGAGATGCATGCAAGAGGTCGTACGACCTTGTTGGGCAAACAAAATTTTGCTTCCCAGATCAACGTTGTCCAAAATTGACAAACTTTATATGGAAATATGGGTTTTGACACCTTCTAAATCCATCTGTGAGGGCTTTTTAGCCTCAAACTACTTTGAAAATTAGTGACCCCCTATTTTCACAAGACATGCCCAAAAAAACTCTTGATTTATTCTATCAAACCCTCATTTTCCTTTTTCTCAAAATAAAGAAAAAGCTACAATAGATATGGCTTTGATACCTTGAAGGATTTGATCAATAAAAATCCACAAAGCTTGAAGAATACCTACATGTAAAAAACCTACCACAGAAGAAAAAAATGAGAGGAGGCAAGGGTTTTGCTCTAAAAATATGCAAATCATATTCTCAAAAATGAAAAAGATGCAAGATAATTACAAAAGATCAATCCTTATAGAAGAAGATCAAAACCTAAAAAGGGTAACCTAAAAGGAAAATGTTATTTAATAATTATTGACTAATTATTAAATATGAATGCAAAAGGTGCATAAAGTGAAATCTTATGAAGGGAATAAAGTGAATTTAATAAATAAAATTAAATTAACACTTTACTCTGACAAGATTCACTAAAGGAAGCTTTGTATCATTGTGCTCAACAAGGTTTAAGTTCTGAAAGCCATGGAGATGAAGGAAAAGCAAAGTATTGAATACTGTTGGGGAAATGCTTATTTTAGGCATGCAATGAATCTATTTATACCATTTTTCAAAAACACATTTCACAAATATATGGTGTACTTATACATCCTAAAAGTACTAGGGAGGATTTCAAGTAAAGAAGAACCATTTATGAAGACCCAAAAGCTAGAAATGTCAAAATATGGTGTGTTTAGGGAATCACCTCTTGGGCTTCTCCTTCACAAACACACTCTACAACTCACTTTCCAGAAAGAAGGATGCCTTGTTTAAATATAGCTTAAATCTAACCATCCAAACCCCATTTTTTGCAAGGATTATTGGAAGAAGTTTTTGAAGTAGTTCCCCAAAGACATGAAGATTCATTGTAGAAAATGATGATTTTTAGTGTGCCAACACACCCGTGATCCCAATTTCCCAAAGGAGCACTCCAAAACCACTTCTTTGAAAAGGTAAAATTGACATATAAAATGGCTTATTCAGACAGAATATTTGCTAGGAGATCCTCATGATGGGATCCAAAGTAAAAATTCTTAAGTATAAGGCCATTTTTGGGAAAGATGAAAACAAGCTTCTTTAGCCTAAAAGCATACTTGAAATGCTACATCTATGAAAAGGTAAGTTTAATGCACTTTTGGGTAGTGACTTGTTTTTAGAAGGTTAATATTCATGTGGGGATTCTACTTATCTACTTCCTAAAGGTGCCCAAGACAAAATACAAAGCCTAAGCATAGAGGCTATGGAAAAGTGAAGTATCAACTTCTCCACTTGTGAAAGTACACTCAAATAGGCACATTTTTGACAAAGGGAAATTTCCTCATTATGAGGCTTTTTGGAAAAGAAGAGAAAGGCCTACTCTTCTGAAAGAAGCAAAAGAGAGCATTGTAGAAAGAAGTAGAAAAATCTTCTTGCCAAGGATCAATAAATAAGGTATTTTTCTATCTAAGACAGATTCTCACTCTCAAGCTACTCTTTTGAAAGCCAATGTTAAGAGGGAGAATCACAAAATCCATCTTTTACTGCACCAGAGATTGAAGGTTAAAACCTATAGTACAAGCTCTTGTTAATGATGGATTTGATATGAAATGGAGATGTTAACCAATTGAATTAAATGAAAATTCAATCATTGCATCATTAAAGGAGAAATCTGAGCTAAGAGGTCATTATTCACTCATGCGACATGTGAAATTCAATGCCTAACATTCAACTTTGAATTCAATAGGATCAAATTATTGGCAAGTTCACTTCTGCATACTGCAAGTAGCATAATTTTAGGATTAGTGTAATTCTTCTTACTCTGTGTGATTTTATATAGCAAATGGCTAGAAAGATTGGTGGAACTGATCACTTACCTAGGTTGGTGAGTGAGCTTAAGAGCTATATAGACACATCTTTCAGATTTTATAATCTCAAAGATTTGCATAGAAGACTCAATAATTAGCCCATTCTTCCTATTGCTTTGAAGCTCAACAATTAGAAGAGGTACTACAAGAGGTGATAGATATGAAGAATGATGTAGCCATGAGTCACGAAATACTTAGCACATGGGAAAAACCATTACATCACTCGAAGCAGTTAGTGGAATTTAAGAAAGAGAGCTTGGATAAATTTGAACAAAAATTGAAGAGTGTGTATGATGATGTGAAGAAGATAATGGAGAAGACCTACATGTATCTAAAAGATCTACACACTTGCTCCTAATAAGAAATTGGTAGATATCCAACATATGAAGGCCAAGTTCCTTAGCTTCATTGAGGAGACCACTAATCTGGCCAACTATCACGATTGCAAAATCCCAAAGCTAATAATAGCTAATGATTCTCTAAAAAGGGCATATGATAAAATCTAGTTTAAGGCCGCCATGGTTGAAGAATTGGAAAAGGACCATCACTATTGGCTAGTTAGGGCTAACAATGTCTACATACCAAGTTTCAAAGAGCTGAAGATGGTAGTTGATGCTAAGAAGACATATAAGGCCAAGTTTATAATGCCCAAGAAGAAGAACTGACATGAGTAGAAGTGGTATTCTTCTAACAATCCTTATTCAATCTAAATTGTGACATATGTCTCTTCCCTCTCTACTTCTCTTAGTTAATTGTATCCATATATGACATTTCTCATTGCATGAATTCTTTTTTTTTGTAATGAATGACTAATTTGCGTCATGTCTCTGCAAATGTTTTGATGAGTAATGATGAAATGTAACTAGACAAAATTCTAAAGGGCCTATAAATGTAACCTTTAAAGATGAATACAAGATCAAATTTTTTTTGGTGTGAATTGGCTTAGTACCTTTGTCTACCTAATTTACTGTGAATATTTGTCATTCATTTCATGTTAGATTAGTTTTCCTTAGAATCAAATGATAATTGTGTTAGAAACAATAGTCCACCAAGATAATTGAGAGGGTGGGGGTGTTTTGAACTAGTTATCCAATAATTAAAACATTTATCAACCTTAAATAATCTTATCCATTGAACCAAAGTAAACAACAACCATAACAAGATGCACATAGACAACTACACTAGATATGTTAACTAGGGAAACCCTTGATTACAGGGAAAACCTCGGTGGGAATGATGCCCATGAGATGATGTACTAATATAAATATTCCTTGTTAGAGGATGGACCTTGTTAGGAGTCTATTACAATATTTAGTACATATGAGTCCCTATTAGGAGAATTTGAATCCCTATTAGGATTTGTAGAAGATAGAAGGACTCACTATCCAAATAGCTTCTGGGGCAAGACCACTAAACTCACTATCCAATTGATCTCTCAACTGTTCCTTGTAGAATAATTGTGTGTCCTAAAAATTATGTCCTATGTCTTGTCAACCAGATCAATCACTGTCAGAACTTGTAGACTAGGTCATGAACCTCGAATCCAAGTATTTAACTTCAGATCACACAATAAAACCTCGGCAATGAAGTTTCCTTCACTTTCACACTGCTCTTCTTATCTTCTCATTCCACTCTTTGTGTTGCTTATAATCACTTCTCTTGCATGTTCATGATAAAGGAAAATGTCCTTCCTTTATATCTAATCCATAAAACAATTCTTTGAGTTAGTTGTTACACCTTCTCAATTAATTATTATAGGACCAGATTAAGAACACATTACACTTAGCAATAACATTAATCTTTCACCTTGTAACTTGAATAACTTTCTGTACACGTAATATTATGTTGAGCAAGCTTAACCATGTCATCACCAACATGTCTTCTTCACATATTTAACTTTGGCTTCTCAGAATAATAGCTCTGCAAAGAGATATAACAAGTTTACCAGAACATGCCTCTACAAACTCTATATCAGAACAATCTTCTCCAAAACTTACATAACTTCTTCTAGACTTAATATATTATGCTTTTGAGGTTAACTTTTTATACTAGACAAATAGTATAATCTCCCTTTAACCTTGCTATTAAAAGTACTCAATGATCTATCCATACCAACTTGATCTTTCCGCTATTTTTCTATCAGATACCACAAAAAATTGTTATGTTGACATTAATGACAAAAATGGTCATGAATGTAACATATCATCATGATAATGATCTAATAATGTTTATACAATACTCCCCCATAGGAATATCATCAACATTCATGCTTCCAACAATCTCCCCCATACAAGAAGCATCAACATTCAATCCAAACAAACAATGGTACTTTGTTACACTAGACTGATGCATTCTTGCATCTTCTACTCTAATTTAGGAAGGGGCATAACCCTTAGCATACCTCACAAATACTCATAAGTCTCTTTGGGAAGAGGCTTATGGTGTAGGAGCACGTCTGCAAAAGGAAGTTTAGTGGTGACAAGAAGATAGCATGCAGTATTATTACTGTCAAACTATATTGTGACAGGAAGTCTGGTGGTGACAGGAAGACAAATTGAAATATCAATAAAATACAGAAGTTTTGTGACATGAAGTCTGACAGCGACAGGAGGACAACATATTAAAATGCAAAAGTTTATATCATATTGAATTTTTTTTTAAATATATTTAAGAGAGAAATCTACACGATGGATGTGCCAAATGTAATGAAAAATCTATTGTAACTAAAAATGAATCCAAAGAATCATGTGCAACCAATAGGAATATGAAGAGTCATTTGTAACTGCTCGAAGTAATTATAAAAAGAGGCATGATCAATAGAGAGAAATGAGTTAATTCAGAGGGAAGAGCAAAAATGTAAAAATTTATCCCACCCTCTGGCTGTTGATAGTCATGGTGATAGTTGTAGTTGTTTTAAGTATTTTCAATAAATTTTAGAGTTCTATGTTATGTCATTCTCTATTTTTGTTATACTCTCTATGGTTCATGTTCCCAGTTTATATTCGAAGTTGGTTAATGTTGTCCATGTATTTAAATTTTTGTAAGAATTTGGTCGGTTTAAGTTAAATCTATGCAGGAAATTCAGTATTGCTACAGGAAGTCGAATATGTTCATGTCGCATATCTACACTTTTTTAGACAAAACTATGTTACTGTAGACTTGCAGAAGTCATATATGTTTACTTTGAGTCAAAGAAAAAATTAGATTTGGACATAATATTTAGATTTACGGGTTATATAGCATTGTGTTGATTAATAATCAGTTTGCAATCAGTTTGTTGTTCCATTTTCTATATTTGCAGATGACCAAGGCATCCATGTATTTTAATATAAATGAGGAAGTGGTCGGGTCGCACTAGGTTGATGCAGGAAACTAAAATGTGGTGACAGGGGGTTAAGAAAATTCCTGTCTCGTGTCAGTTTTCACTGGGTATTGAAAAAATCAGTTTGTTAACAGTTTGCAAGAGTTTTTAATTGTTCCTGAAGTTCATGTTGCACGTTCTCATTTAAATATGTATAAAGAGAATCAGTTAGTAAATTGTAGAGTTTGATTTTAGTTTGATCCTAGAAGGTGCATGTGCCCCTTGAAGCAACTCAGTTGAGTGACTGTTTTCCTCCTGAGTTTTCCAAGGTGAGGCTCTGCATCATTTTTGGTATCAGAGTTGAGTAAAAGATTTGGGAAGTGGAAGAGTTTTTTTTATTTGATTTTTTGTTAGTGGAGTTTTTGGTTGTAGATGTTTTGTTCACTCATTGCAAGAGGTGGACATGGAGGTCTACCATGAGGGCCTTAGAAGTAGGTCCAAGTTGTTTGCCAAAAGTCTTGGGGAGAGAGGCATGGAAGGAAGTCCCAGGTGAGGCATAGAAGTTGTTTGTGTGTGAGAAATGCAACACTGTATAAGTGGACTTTTGGAGGCAGCCATTACAAATTTCAATGATGAGAATCTTAGTTTGAAGAAATGGTCTAGTAGAGACATCAAAGAAAGTGAAAAGGAAGAGGTAGAGTTTCATGTTTTTGCAAATCTTAGTCAAGCATGTTTCCATGGGACATGGAAACTTTTCAAGTTTGGGAGTATGGTGCAGGAGCACATTTGTGATAGGAAGTTTAGTGGCGACAAGAAGATAGCATGCAATATTATTACTGTCAAACTGTATTGTGATAGGAAGTCTGGTGGCGACAGGAAGGAAAACTAAAATATCAATAAAATGTAGAAGTTTTGTGACATGAAGTTTGACAGCGACAAGAGGACAACATATTAAAATGCAAAAGTTTATATCATATTGAATTTTTTTTTATATATTTAAGAGAGAAATCTGCACGATGGATGTGCCAAATGTAATGAAAAATCTTTTGTATTTGAAAAGGAATCCAAAGAATCATGCAACCAATAGGAACATGAAGAGTCATTTGTAACTGCCCAAAGTAATTATAAAAAGAGGCATGATCAATAGAGAGAAATGAGTTAGTTAAGAGGGAAGAGCAAAAATGTAAAAAATTATCCCACCCTCTGGCTGTTGATAATCATGGTGATAGTTGTAGTTGTTTTAAGTATTTTCAATAAATTTTAGAGTTCTATGTTATGTCATTCTCTATTTTTGTTATACTCTCTATGGTTCATGTTCCCAATTTATATTTGAAGTTGGTTAATGTTGTCCATGTATTTAAATTTTTTTAAGGAAGAATCTGGTTGGTTTAAGTTAAATCTATGCAGGAAATTCAGTATTGCTACAGGAAGTCGAATATGTTCATGTCGCATATCTACACATTTTCAGATAAAACTATGTTACTGTAGACTTGCAGAAGTCATATATGTTTACTTTGAGTCAAAGAAAAAATTAGATTTGGACATAATATTTAGATTTGAGGTTTACGGGTTATATAGCATTGTGTTGATTAATAATCAGTTTGCAATCAGTTTGTTGTTCCATTTTTTGTATTTATAGATGACCAAGGTGTCCATGTATTTTAATATAAATGAGGAAGTGGTTGGGTTGCACTAAGTTGATGCAGGAAATTGAAATGTGGTGACAGGGGGTTAAGAAAATTCCCGTCTCATGTCAGTTTTCACTAGGTATTGAAAAAATTAGTTTTGTTAATAGTCTGCAAGAGTTTTTAATCGTTCCTGAAGTTCATGTTGCACGCTCTCATTTAAATATGAATAAAGAGAATCAGTTAGTAAATTGTAGAGTTTGATTTTAGTTTGATCCTGGAAGGTGCATGTGCCCCTTGAAGCAACTTAGTTGAGTGACTGTTTTCCTCCTGAGTTTTCCAAGGTGAGGCTCTGCATCAGCTTAGTGAAAATATCTGCAATCTACTCTTTAGTGCTCACATACTCCAATCTAATTTCCTTTTCTGGATCTTTCTCTCTCAACATGTGATACTTGATAGAAATGTGCTTGGCCTAAGAATGCAACACTAGATTCTTAGACATATTTATTGTGCTTGTATTGTCACAATGTATGACAACAAGTTCACTAAATTCTATCTTTATATCCTTTAGCATTTGCTTCATCCAAACAAATTGATTAAAATTGTTTGTTGCTACAACATATTCTACTTTTTATATACTTTGTGAGGTACAAGCCTACTTCTTGCTTAGCCAAGAAACTAATCTTCCTTTAGAAAGAAGGCTCCACCATTGGTGCTCTTTCTGTCATCCATACTACCTGCATAATTAACATTAGTATAAGCACATAAAGTAAAATCATTAGACTTATCATACCAAAATTTGAACTCAGGTGTTCCTTATAGGTATCTAAATATCCCTTTGACTGCTAAATAATGTGCTTCTCTAGGATCAGCTTGGAATCTTGCAACAATTCCAACTGCATTTTGCTATATCTAGCCTTGTGTGAGTAAGATATTGCAATCCTCTGATCATAGACTTGTACTTCTTTTGCTCAATTGTAGGTGTCTCATCCTTTGTAGATAACTTATGTCTAGTTGTCATAGGTGTTTCAATAGGTTTACATTTTTCCAAAGCAAACCTTTTTAGTAAATCCTTCTAATATTTAGTTTGAGAAATAAAGTTTCCTTCTTTATCCTATACAATTTGTAATCCTAGAAATATTTCATTTCTCCTATCATACTCATTTCAAATTCCTTCTTCATTTCTTCTATAAACTTGTCACTTTCATCATCATTTCCTCCAAATATGATATCATCAATAAATATTACCAAGATCATCAATTTCTTTCCAATAGAGATTGTTATCTGCCATACCTTTGCTATATCCAATCTTTTTCAAATGCTTGTCCAACCTTGCATACCAAGTTCTGGGTGCTTGCTTCAAGCCATACAATGATTTCTTTAATCTGCATACTATGTCCTTGTCATCTGTTAAAGGAAAACCTTCAACTTGTTCAATGTATACCTCTTCTTCAAGTTCTCCATCTAGAAATGTTTACTTGACATCATCTGATATACTTTGAATTTCTTATATGTTGCATATGCTAAGAATAACCTTACTATTTCAATTCTAGCCATAGAAGCATAGGTCTCATCATAGTCTATTCCTTCTTGTTGTGAGAAAACTTTACATACCAATCTTGCCTTGTTTCTTACAACTTTTCCTTGTTCATTCATCTTGTTTCTGAGTACCCATTTAATTCCTATCACATTCTTATCTACCGGTCTAAGGAAAAATTCCCATGTCTCATTCTTTACTATCTGATACAATTCCTCTTTCATAGCTTGCTTCCAATAGTTATCTTTACATGCTTCATCTACATTCTAAGGTTCAACTTGAGATATCAAACATAGTTCTACATAGACTCTACTTCTTGTCATCACTCCTCTATCTCTGCTTTCAAAGATCTGCTTGGGTGGACAATTCTTTGTCATATTCTTACCTGTAGTAGGAGTTGTTATCTCAACTCTTGGCTCTATTGAAGGTTTTGAGCTTTGTTCCTACCTTAACTCTCCTTCATTCTAGAAATCATTGTTAGTCTCAAGGAATAATTCATCATTCCTTGGTTTAGTAATAACATCATCATTTGAATTGTAATCAACTATTTTTTCTTGTATCCTAAATTATTCATCAACTCTCACATTTGCACTTTCCATAATAGTGTTAGTTCTCAGATTATAACATCTATAAGCCTTTCTTTTCAATGAATAACCAAGAACCATACCTTCGTCACTTCTAGCATCAAACTTACCAATATCATCATCTCTTTTGATATAACACTTACTGCCAATTTTTTTGAAATACTTAACTATATGTGAGTGACCAAACCACAGTTTATAAGGGGTCTTTTTTGTGTCTTTCTTGATCTACACTCTATCCATAGTGAAGATTTTTGTATATACAACTTCTCTTCAAAAAAATCTTGGATACATCATTCTCAGCTAACATAGCTCTTGCTCCTTTTGTTACTGATCTATTTTTTCTTTCTGCTATATCATTTTGTTCAGGGGTTTTTGGAGCTGATAACCATCTTTTGATTCCATTAGCTTCATAAAATAAGTTAAACTCATTTGAAGTAAACTCTCCTCCTCTATCTAATCTTAAACATTTAATCTTCATGCTTGATTTATTCTCAACTCTATTCTTGAAAATTTTGAACTTATCAAATAGCTCAGATTTTTCTTTGAGAAATGCAACCCACATCATTCTAGAAAAGTCATCAACCAAAATAATGAAATATATTTCACCATAGAATCCTTTAATATTTGTAAGACCACTAAGATATTTGTGTACAATGTCTAATTTTGGTACAGTAGTAAACTTCTTGCAGGGAAAAGAAGTTTTGTTATGCTTTGCCAAAACACACTCCTTGCAAATTGTGTTAGTAGGTTTTATAATATCAGGAAAATCTCTAACTATAAACATACTAGTGGTCTTCACAATGCTGTTAAAGTTTATGTGACAAAATCTCTTATGCCATAAACAACTACCATCTACCTTTGTAACCAAACATGTCATTTCAATAGGATTCAACTGTAATATATTACCTCTAGATTTGGTTCATGTTCCATTTATCTTTCCATCTTTGTCTCTGATCATGCATGTATTTTCCATGAACTACAATTGATAACCTTTATCCACTAATTGTCCAACACTCAAAAGGTTGTGCTTCAAACCATCAACAAAATATACATCCTCATTGTTATTTTTATCATTAAGAGTTATAGATCCAATACCTTTAACTTGGCATACTGCTTTGTTTCCAACTTTGACAATGCCTCCATCATGACTTTTGAAGTCAAAAAACTTGTTCATATCACCAATCATATGATGTGAATAACCACTATCAATTATCCAATCAGATTTCTTTTCAACCAGTGATACCAAAGCTACTTTCTCTGGACTTTCTTCTTTGATTGCTACAAATCCTATTTTATCATCACTAGCACTTATTGCTTATTTACCAAATTCATCTTCTTCATTTGCATATAGATACTCTCTATCTCTTCTAGGTTTGAAATTTCTTTTATAATTTTTCTCTCTTTTAGGACACTTAGATGCATAATGACCAAATTCATTGCATTTCCAACATTTAAAGATCTTCTTACCATCTTTTTCTCTCCTTACCAGAAGGGCTACTCCTTCAATCTTTTTGTCCTCGTCAAATATGCTACTGCTAGAAAAGTCTCCTCTAGTACTTGTGCTCCTTGATAAACTAGGTTGAATATTCAAGGCACTGAAAGTTGTTTATATTTTGGTCAATTCTCTAGACTATCTAAGATTATTCTCAACTACTTCAAGTCTTCCAAGCAATGTCTTCTTTGTGAAATATTTGGTACAAGATATCAACAACTATATTATTTGAACTGCTAACTTAAATGGTGGTGTTAAGGTCTTCAATATCTTTGATATAACCTCATCATCTTCTTTGGTTCCTCCTTGAGATTTAGTACGTGTAGTGATTTATGATATTCTACCTACATATGATCTTATAGATTCATCTTCCATCATTTTAGCATCTTGAAATGCACAAATCCAATTTTCTAGTCTTAATTTCTTAGAATGTTCATCACCTTCAAAGATAGTTTCCAAAGCTTTCCAAATCAAATGTGAAGTAATAAGTGACTTTACCTATTTGTATTCAATTTCAGGAAATGCAATCAATAGGGCTTCTCTAGCTCTCATGTTGTACATAAAAAGATCTCTTTCTTCCTCAATACAAGTCTCCTAATCTTTTCAACAATGATTGTCTTTGATGTTTTTTTTTTTCAAAATCCAATATCATGGACCCATACACAAAAGATGTGTCTTCATCTTTTCCTTCCAGCTCTCATAACTTGTTCCATTGAACTTTAGACTATCTTTCCTGAACATGCTTTCCATGGATCTCCCAAAGTTGTTAAACTTTATCTTTAAGGACCTGATGCTTTGATTCCAATTGTTAGAAACTATAGTCCACCAAGACAACTAAGAGGGGGGGGGGGGGGGGGGGGGGGGGTGTGGGGTGAATCAGTTATCCAATAATTAAAACACTTATTAACCTTAAAAATCTTATCCATTCAACCAAAGTAAAAAACAACCATAACAAGATGCACATAGACAATTACACTAGATATGTTAACTAAGAAACCCTTGATTAGAGGGAAAACCTCAGTAGGAATGATGCCCACAAGATGATGTACTAATATAAATATTCCTTGTGAGAAGATGGACCTTTTTAGGAGTCTAGAACAATATTTAACACATATGAGTCCCTATTAGGAGACTTTGAATCCCTATAAGAAGATTCCAACCCTATTATGAGTTGTGCCTGTTGGGTGATGCGACGCGCTCCCCTACCCATAGGTGGTTAATTATGTGGTGTTCCATGTTCACTAACAGTCATGGCTTTTGGTGCAATGGAAAATGGGCCCAACAATTGGTATCAGAGCCTGGTTTTGGCTTGGTCATGGGTTCAAATCTCCCCGGTGCCTTCTCGACCCGTGTAAGCACCTGGTATGCGTGTCGAGGGGGAGATTGTTGGGTGATGCGATGCGCTCCCCTGCCCACAGGTGGTTAATTATGTGGTGTTCCATGTTCACTAACAGTCATGGCTTTTGGTACAATGACAAATGGGCCCAACAGTGCCAACCCTATTAGGATTTGTAGAAGATAGAAGGACCCACTATCCAAATAGCTTCTAGGGCAAGACCACTAAACTCACTGTCAAACTAATCTCTCAACTATTCCTTGTAGAATAATTGTGTGTACTATACTTCAACTTCTTTCCTCTGTCCTGTCAATAGGACCAATCACTATCATACCTTGTAGACCATGTTACGAACCTTGAATCCAAATATCCAACTTCAGATCACACAATAAAACCTCAGCAATGAAGTTTCCTTCACTTTTGCTATGCTCTTCTTATCTTTTTATTTTTCTCTTCATGTTGCTTATAATCATTTCTCTTGCATGTCAATGATAAAGAAAAATGTCTTTCCTTTATATCGAATCCATAAAAAAATTCCCTGAGTCGGTTGTTACACCTTCTAAATTAATTATTATAGGACTACATTAAGAACACATTACACTTAGCAATAACATTAATCTTTTGCCTTGCAACTTGAATAACTTTTCGTACACATAATATTATGTCGAGTGAGCTTAACCATGTCATCACCAAAATGTCTTCTTCACATCTTTAACTTTGAATTCTTAGAATAATAACTTAGCTAAGAGATATAACAAGTTTACCATAACATGCCTCTATAAACTCTATCTCATAACAATCTTCATTGAAACTTACATAACTTCTTCTAGACATAGTATAAGTACTCAATGATCTGTTCGTACCAACTTCATCTTTCCACTATTCTTTTGCCAGATACCACAACAAACTACTATGTTGACATCAATGACAAACACAATTATGAATGTAACATATCATCATGATAATGATCTAATCATGTTTCTACAATACTCCCCCATAGTAATATCATCATCATTCATACTTCCAAAAAATTGTATGTGATGTTGTTAATTTGTTGTTGGTCTAAATGTTAGTATAGTATTGATAGTATTAGCAGACTTGAAATTTCTTTTCATATGCAATTATGTTTCTTTTCTTGGGGATGTATTGCATTTCATATTAGTTGCATGTTCATTCCAGTGGCTAGGAGTGGGTTTATTTAATGAGAATTTGTTCAAGTTAGGGACAGAATTTGAGTTGTTGTAACTTGATAGGGTGGGCTTTGTATCAATGCATCAACTATATAATTGATTCTTTCTCCTTCTTGTTGATGTTGCATTTAGGCACTATAGTCATGCATGGTGTATTGTGATATTAGAGTTGAAATGAATTAGGAGGTTGCGATTGGGCAACTTTGTCTAATCAGAGAGCCAATAACGGCCATGAATGGTCTTTTTTCATTGTACACTCCTTACATCTACTAGCAATAGGTGTTGAGGTAGAGTAGAAGTTAGAAATAGTATAGAAGAGTTGCAAGATAGCTCATACTAGCCATATCTTTGGGTGTTTTAGGTTTTCCAAATCTTTCTATTTTCCTAGGTTGCTTGTGTCTACAAGTAGTCTAATTATTACCTCTATTGCAATATGGTGAAGAGCATACCCACAAAGCCCCTAATCTATTAAAGGTAGAACTTATTACAAATCTTTACAACTTAAGGGAGTTGTACCTTTCAATTTAGAGGGTAGAGATATACTAATAATAGAGGTTGATTCAAGAAGAAAGATCTGAAACAACTATATAAGAAGTTCAAAATTAAGCAACATTGGTCCTCTATATACTATCCTTAAGGAAACAGTCAAGAAGAAGCTTCAAATAAGACACTCCTTAAGATCTTACATAGAACTATTAACAAGTTAGGAAGATATTAGCATTGGATAAAAGCACAAACCCATGTCACCTTTTATTAAGAAAAATGATCCCAGAACACAAACAATTTAGCTTTAATGATAAAAAAAAATGGTATTTGTGGTTAGAATTTGAAGATGATGTAGACATATGAAATATGTGAAGTTGGATGAATTTATGCCTATAATTTTTAGAAATAAATTGACTAAGAAATTATTCATTTTTTAAAATTGTGAAGTCATTTTTTAAACTATAAAAAATATAGGGTGTAGTTCTCGTAAAAAAAAGTATATGCAAATCATATTTTTTACATTCATTTGAAAATATGTTATAGATACCATGCATAGCTAGGGAACAAAAAAAGAAATATTGGATTTTGATGTATATTTTATTTTTTATAAGTACTCAAATCTAACCTTATAAAAAAACAAACAAAGTTTTTCCTCCTGTCAAAATTTCCCTATTAAATCTACACCTTTCTAAAAAGAAATTGCATATATTGTTGAAGAGGACTTTCTCTTCTATAGATAAATATAAATTTTAATTTTTTTATATGTTTTACTTTTTTTTTTCCTTTTTTGAGGGAGCATCTTATGAAACGTTAAAATAACTACTTATAATATTTTTAAAATATAACATATTATATCATAACTCTATAAAATTTATGTAATGATGATATTGAATATGAGATCTATAAAATGGTATTTTTAGTTTTTGAAAAAGGTTGAGTTTTGATAGTGATGAAGACATAACCCAAGACAAAATGAACACAATAGGAAAAGGGGAATATTATTATCAGAAGTGATATGCTATTACATTTGGAAGAATTTGGCTTACACCATAATTCACCCAAGACCAAAGAACTCAAACACAAGCACAATAGTAGACCAAAGAGAGAGTATGATTAGAATGACGATATATTCATTCAATATGCCATATGCAAATACACTAGGAGTGCCTATCTATAAAGGCCTCTGGAGAGCTTCTAGAATGCATAGAAGTTAGCATAATGGTAAGTCATACAACCAGGCACATGTCAACCAGATATGGGTTATCCTCCATTAACCACGAAAGTAAGTGTGATGATGTGAGGATAAGCCTACAATGGTGTCACACGCAAATCAAGGGTGTACACAACATGTGCTAAATTAGAAGTGTGAATAAATCTATTGTCTACATGAAAACTCAGTGAATGATGCAAACTCTAGTGTTGTAGACACCATGTGTTGTGTTACCACTTATATTTTTACTGCGCCTCAGCCATGGTTTAGTTTTGAGTCTTTTCTTAACTTTGAAGTTGAACTTGGATTTTTAGTTTACTTCAGCTTCAAGTTCAAACCCACGTAAGTCTTCTATGTGTCATAGCCCCTTTTGTTCCCTAAGTCAATTGTAGTGAAGACGAAATTGAAGTTGAAGCTCAATACACCAAAACTTCAACTTCAGCTTCGATGTCGATTTTACATACTGACACTTGTTTTCATGCAGGTTTTCAATCTTCAAGCTAAAAGCAAGGTGGGTCCTAGTAAAAATGGTTCCTAAGCCATGCAAGATTATAAATAAAGGATTTTAAGGTGGTACGTGTTTAGATACGGTAAGTGAAAGGCTAAATTTGTCATTTCCTGATAACATAGAATGTTAGTATGCATGCAGATTTGATGCGCATTTAAAGAAAATCACTCATGGGGGTATTTTCCAATGCATGTCACATGAATAAGTAATTATTGCATTAACTTGCCAAATTTGTCCTGCGATTTCCTTGCAAATCATCCCTTAAATGCATTCATTTTGCCTTTTTTTTCCCAATCATTTCACCATTTACAAAGAAATTCTAATGCTGTTGGGTAGGCAGAATGAATCGTAGGCTGTAGCTCTGTCAAATTGTAAGTGTGTTACCATAACCCTCTGCAATTTCATTTGTGTTTGCTTTGTTTTGGGATAATTTTGGGTTTATCTTTTAAAACCTGTCTTTCATAACAATCATGACATTATTTTGTCCTAAAATGCGCAAGTTTGAAAAGCCATTTTTGCATAGTTCTTTGCCTAAAATTTGTGATACATTTCTAGTAAATAAGAATTTGTCTGATGTTATTGAGAGAACCAAAAACACCTAATCAAGCCCCATTTATCAAAAGTTAGCTAATAGTGGGTTATTGGAAGCCACTGCCTTTCCTGCTACAATCACATGCCCAGAACTTGTTATCAAATGTGCAAACCATTACGAACTTGTCACCAGGTGCATTAAGAAAGTTTTAGGGGAGGTAATAGTTAAAATCAATAGAACCAGTGTTTATTCAGCTTTTAGAATTCCCCACAAAATCCCTAAAATCCATGGATGTTCAAAGAAGCAGAGAGCCTATATGCCAAAGGAAAAAGTAGCTATGATAGCAGGGTAGCTTAGTCCTAGCTCCTGAAACCTGCAGAAGGGGGTTCTAGATTGCCCAAGCCTTTAACTATTGAGCATTTTATAAAGGAGATTGTAGACATTGTTCTTGTGTTGAATAGGGTTAAGGGGAATGAACATGCTTTTCACTGGGGATCCTGGATGTACTTTTTTATACAAAAGATTGTTGAAGGAAGTAAGTTCATTGACTGGTCTGACCTGATTGCCGAGAATGTGCATAAAGGTTTAATAGATGTCAACAACTTTGGTCCATTTTTCTAATCTTTCTATCTGATTTATATCCTAGCAGCTTCTAAGGAATGGGAAAACCTCCCACATATGCCTTGTGTCGATGAAATGTCTAGTTATTAGTATTACAATGATCTTCAGGAGACTACTTTGTGTAAAGAGTTTAGAAAGGTAAATGATGTCTTTCTAGGAAGGCTGGTCTTCGAACTTCAAGGTCATGAGAAGGATAGGTTGTTTGAAGAAGCCATGCAAGTTGTGCAAATCTAAGGCTGCTTTTATATTCAATTTCCTAGATTCACATATATTAGGATAGATGGCTTTTTTGGTGAGCCATTGAAATTACCTCATTACTATTTAGACTTTATGGTTTTATCTGAAGTATGCAAGAAATTTGTCTCTATAGTAGAGTCTTTTCAAGTTTCAAAGAGGTCTTCTTCAATATTTTTCCCTATTGAAATTGGACATTATAGATGCCCCAGTCTAAAGGAAGCTATGTTAGCAAAGGAATCATTGGCTCGTTTGTGCCTTAAACCCTTCTCTTCCCGGGAAGATTTTGATTATACAAGTTTGTTAGAAAAAATGTTAAGAATGCAACATCCCTTTTTCACACCCCACAATTAGAAGATTATTGGGCGAACTGCCTTAATGAATTTGAAGTCAGAGGGAGATTGTGGTCATGCCTAACAATTAAAAAAATCATTATGTTTAACGTGGAACTAGATACATGTGGGTTGAAAGAGGAGGATTCTGAAGAGGTGCTTGACCCATTCTACATTGATCAGATTGAGTGCATGCCCATTCCCGAAATTGACTGGGGAAGAAGGGAAGAAGATGATGTTTACTCTTGTACTAAAGATGTGGTAGCTAGAATTGCAAAATGGATAAAATAAAAAACTGTTGCCATTCCTAATCTTTCTAGGAAGTTTTCAAAAAGCAAAGGTAAAAAGAGTTCCAAAAATTAAAAAAGAGATCACTAATCAAGATATTTATGATCCTGTTGCAGGTCCGGTTGAAGTTGAAGTTGAAGAAGTTCCAGAGCCACTTCAACTTCAAGTTCAAGAGGATACTCCAAAGACAAAGAGCTTGACCTACTCATGCACGAGGAAGGTGTCAACCATCAAGAGCAAGAGTACTGTAATAGTTGATCTCAAGGTTGTAGAAGAAACACCTATGGTAGATAGTGTACCAGAACCTCAGAGCTTTCCAGTAAATATTGAGGGCCAAGATAGTAGTCTTGCCTTAGCCAAATTCTCCCCTACTATAGATAAGGACTAGGTTATGCCTAAATGATTTGAGACTTCAATGGAAAAGAAGAGGAGCATGGTTCCTCTATCCATGTCGATCGATGGTTTAGTCAGTAGGTGCCTGGGAAAGATGCCTAAGTAAAGAAGGCGAGGACTAAAACAAGGATTAATTTTGATAAGAATTCTGGGCATTGGTCAACAAAGATAGCTACACCACCAGATGGAATCTTGCATGAGTCCCTGACACCTCAAGACTACCAAATAAAAAAAGTTGATCTGGGAAAAGGGAACCATAAGGTTGATATGAAATTCTTCGAAGCCTCCAATAAAAAGATTGTGCATAGATTATGGAAAGATGGACAAGACAAATAGGAAATAAAGGAAACCATCAAGAACATGGCATAGTATATTAATGCTATCCTTGATCCAAAAGCAAAACTAATAAGCAAAATGTCAGCGATCATCGACGTGTCCTTTGCAACTAACCAGCAATCACTGGAGAACCTGCACAAATGTAAAGCCATGGTGAAAACAACATGAGAATGGGTACAATGCATCCTAGATGACATAGTAAAACACATAGGTCACCTGAATAAAGCTTTGAAGGAAATATCAACCATTACTAAAAAGGTGGAAACAAGCAATGAAGGCTATAAGAAGGAGAGAAATAATTGGGCAAAGCTAGTAATGTGGCTAGAAGATGTCCAAGAATTTGGATTGTAGAAATTCCAAGCCAAATGACTTGTGGCTGGTTTGGATGAAAAGGCCATGTATGTTATTAAAGACTACATTGAATGGAAAAATGAAGCCCTGACACAAGGGGTGACTAAGATTAAGGAAACACTGCAAGAACTTAAGGTCATACATCAAATTATCCTTGGTGACCTTAAGTGGTTTGTCAAGCAATTCATAGGTAAGGAAGATGACTCTGTTGCCCAATCTAAAGAGGTAATCAAGGAGGTTCAAAAAAAGTTCCAAGAGCTATAGGACAAGAACCCACCAACTAAGTAAGGATTTTCTAACATAGTGCATATTGAAGCCATGTTAATTATTAATCTAAAGCATTTAGAAATGCATGAAGAAAAGGTAATTGAACTGAAGAAAGAAAAGGAGATTTGGAAACAATGGTTTGCCTATATCGGTCTACCACATCAGTCCATCATTTCAACCTTTTCAACTCCCTATGTAACATGGAAATCAGCATGGAGCATGGCTAGTGGAGATGGCGCTACCTAATGAGAAGGAGCAGTTACACTTAGTCGCTTAGTTGTTCTTTCTTTTGTCATTTTGCTTTTGTTGCATTTCGGTTAATAATTATGTTAACCAAGAGACTATTTACTCCTGGCGAGGTAATTTTGGTAGTTGTCCAGCCCCATGCCTATAAATATGTAATAACTAGTATGGTATAGGGTTTAGAAATTCTCCAACAGATCGATAGACAAAACTATTTTTGTTTGTGGTTTAATTCCAAGTTTAGAAGTAGCATTTTAGAACTCTAAAAATACAAAGAAAACTCTGTAGTTTGATTTTGGTTAATGGCTTTGTAAGTAGATACTATTGTCTGCATGTTTAAATCAGTATTTCTGAAGATACTATTTATGCAAAAGCTCTTAGCTATGTTTGTTACTGATTTTGAGACTATCAATTCAGAACTTGGGATGCTGTGAGAAGTTAACTTTATTAAATTTGCCTACTTGATTATTTAATTTTCAGTTATGTGAATAATCTTGATAATTAAAATCAAGTGGTTCTTCAGCATAAAAGTTTGTTTTGTATTGATGAGATAGAATAAGTTGATTCAACACTTTCAGTAGATTGTATTCTGAAAAGGTCTTTCTGTTGAGCTTTTAGATCAAAAATTCTTTATTTACAATAAAGGTAGCTGCACCTATTTTCCATTGAGGAAACTTTAAGTAGAGAATTCCTTAGTACTTTTTAGGAATTCATTTGTTGGTATAAACTTTTTCTCTATTTTGCATGTAAACCCATATGAGGAAAACAGTTTAGTAACAGTTTTTGGCAACTCTGCTAGGGAACGATTAAAATGGTTTTGCCTCATCATGAAATTTTCCCAGTACTTCAACCAGGCTTAGAGTTTGATAATACTCAAGAGGACATTATTCCAAATTTAAGTGCACAATCTTGGAAACTCAAAAACAGTCTAGAATAGTTTACACAAGTTAACCATGTGCTCAAAAGAGAAGAGGAAAGAGCAGAACTCATCAGAGGTGTACCAATTGCTAACGAAGAAGCAAAAGTTGATAGACTAATCCCAAGGCCATTCTAAGTGTTTAATGTTGGTCTATATTGTGATAAACTAGCTAGTAAAAAGTATACTCGAAGTGAAGAAAGGAAGGGATTTATTGGTGAGTCTTATGAATTTGTAAAGAGCCTTAATTTTGCTCCTAATCTCTCCAAGAAGCAAAAGAAGTCTGTCAAGATTAAAAGTAGGCTGAATTCTCCTAAGAAATCAACCCCCGTAACTGCAAGCCTTCAAGCCCTAATTTTACCAGGGACATTAATACCTTCTCATTTAAACATTCAACCTTTGAATTTCATTTCCCCTAGGATGGCTACTAACCCCTGGGGTGCACAAGTAGGTCACTTGGCTTTTGGAGGTAACTTACATCCACTTCCTAAAGGTGCTAGATAAGTGTTACCCAAATTTTATGGTGATGGAAAGAAATCAACTGATTAACATCTCAATGCTTTTAATACTGCATGTGCAGTCCTAGTTGTTGCTCATGAAGATGTGGCCGTGAGGCTATTTGTTCAAACCTTAATTGATGATGCTGCCGACTGGTTTCATCATCTCCCACAAGGGTCCATTACCGACTGGAATCATATGCATACTACTTTTGAAGATAGATTTAAATTTGCTAATGATGAACACACCTTGCTACTTCAATTAACCCAGTTTAAAAAGGAATTACATGAACCCATGAGAGATTTTGTAGAGAAATTTAATAAGATAATTCACAAAATTCCTACTGCCAAGAAACCCAATGATGAAAATCGTAAAGGATTCTTTGTTAATGCAATGCCTCTAGATATCAACTTTCACTTAAGAAGAAATAGAGTAGCAGATGTTGAAGTTGCCCAAAGACTGGCAATTGAACTAGAAGATGACCTTTTAACTACAGGGAAATGGAAAAAAGAGATGCAGATTTCTAAACCTCAACCATCTTCCTTAGAAAAATTAGACCAGTTAGTTCAAAAGCTCATTAATGATGTGATGACTATTAAGAAGCAACTCCCTAAAATGAATACTCATTAGCAAGATATTCCAAGAATATATCTAGGGCAAAGTAGTTTTCAGGGAAAATAGGTTACATTACCCTCAAGTCAACAAAAATTACAAATTGAAGCTCCACCTAGCAAAAATAACATGTGTGTTTTTCATCTTACAAATGATCACGAAGGAAGTTCTTGCCCTAAAAATATTAGATATCAACAACTTGAAGCAAAAAAAGTGGTTTCCACTAATGTAACAATAGAGGAAGAACCTTCTGAGGAACTTGGCAACTTCATAAGCTATTACCTCGAGTATGAATCTAATTTTGATAGGGGTAATCACATCTTATTAACCTTGGAAGAGGTTTCATGTTCAGTGTTGACCTGAGGGCAAAGAATCACAGTAGCTAACATTCATGCTAAAAATAGTACAACTCCTACTCAGGCCAAGGAAAAAAAGGCAAAGGGAGAAACTGAGGGTAAGTCATCACCTATTCTAACAAATACTCCTCACATCTTGAAAAGGGTTGATTCTGACTCTACATTTGACATTGTTGAGTTTTGTAAAGCATCAAGGGTACAAATTTCTCTTGCATAATATTTGAGAATGAATCTTGGTGAACTTAATAAATTGATTGAATATGTTAATCAATTATCTCCTGACATAGTAGCTAAATAGATCAATGAAGTCAAGGTTTTGGGAGACAATGAAACAGTTGCTCAATAGAAGAAGGAATCTTCCAAGGGCAAGAAATCTGAGACACAAACATCCAATGAACAGGAAGAGATAATCCAACTAGACAAAATTAGTCCTGAACTTTCCTATAATCACAAACCTGATCCACTCTATGTCTCCCTCTTTCTCCATGGCTTTAAGCTAAGCAACTACATCATAGATTCAGGTGCTTCTGATAATATAATGCTAGCTGCAGTAGCAAAAGCTTTAGATCTTCCTTTAACTAAAACATTTGGCAAATGTTATTCCATAGATTCAAAACAAGTACCTTTAATAGGTCAAATTAAATATGCCCAAGTGTCTTTAGCTGCTTACCCTTAGAAAAGAATTAAGCTCACCATCCTAGTAGCAGAAATTCCTACAAGTTATGGTATGCTTCTTAGCCGAACTTTCTGTTGCGACCTGGGAGGGGAAGTTAAAATAGATTGGTCCTAAGCTATTATACCTGTGGGGAAGGAGAAAGTAACCTTGTTACTTGAAGCCAAATCCAAATACATAGTATTTCCATCCGATGACCCCAAATCTCAAATCCTTTATCAAGAGACTACTTTTGCTAACTATTTGATCTTTTCTAAAAATGAGAAAACAAGTGAGAAATCAGCAGTAGAAGACTCATTGTAGACTCTTGAGTTTGATAGGAGCTGTTGCTCAAATGGATCTAGGGCAGGTGTGGTTATCATATCACTTGATGGTCATAAATTCCCTTCTTATAAACTTTCCTTTGAAAACACTAATAATACAGCCGAATGTGAAGCTTTACTTCTAGGCAAAGAAGAAGCCAAGAGAAGAAACATCAAACTGTTAAAAGAAAGAGGGGATACTGAGTTAATAGTGAAACAAGTTAAAGACATCTTCTCAGTGAAGAATCAAAGGTTAAAGCACTATAGAATGTTAGATTATGGTGATTGATCAGGAAAGTACTGTACATACTTCATAATTAGTGGGGTTCAAGGCATCGGCCCAATTTTTTTTTTTGGGTAATATTCGTAGATTCGCCACTAAAGTTATGGCTAATTTATGGCCGACATGTTAGAATCCTAAAGTGGTTTAATACTTGTATAAAAGGGCTTAGGGTTAGGGATTGTTATAGAGAGTGATGCAAAATTGCTTCTTGTGGCGGTATTAAGCTGTAAGGGATTAAGAATTGTAATCAAGTTGTAATCACTGGATTGTAATAAGATCAGACTTGCTGTTTGGTGGACATAGCCTAGGGATTGGGTGAACCACGTTAAATCTTGGTGCCTTGTGTTCATTTCTGTGTGATCTATTATTTTTTGTTATTGGTTATATTTGCATGTAGTTTTTATTTATGTTCACGGTTTTATCCTAACATGTGGTATCAAAGCTAGGTTGTCTTTCAGTTATCCTCTGCAGGAAAGTCTCACGGTTAAGTGGGAGTCTCATGGTTGAGTGGGAGTGATGGAAGATGAGGGTAAGCTGAGGGTTGATAGGTTTAATGGGCAAAACTTCCAGTTATGGAAGATGCAAATGGAAGACTATCTTTATTAGAAGGATTTATGGAAGCCATTGGAAGGCAAAGCCATGAATTAGGGATCTATGTCAGATGTTGAATGGGATCTTTTGGACAGAAAGGCACTTGGAAGCATTCGGTTATGCTTGGCACCATTGGTGGCATTTAATATTACAAAAGCAAAGATGACAGAAGAGTTGATGAAAACCCTAGCGACACTGTATGAAAAGCCCTCCGCTTCAAACAAGGTATTTCTCATGAAGCATTTATTTAATATGAAAATGGCAGAAGGTGGATCTGTTGCAGATCATTTAAATGAGTTTAATACAATTACTAGTCAGTTATCTTCTGCGGGTATCAATTTTGATGAGGAAATTAGGGCTCTCTTGATTTTGTGTTCCTTTCCTAAAAGCTGGAATGGCTTGGTAATGGTTGTGAGTAATTCTGTTCTTGGATCTAGTACCCTAAAATGTGAAGATGTGATCGGTGTTATTTTGAGTGAGGAAACTCATAGGAAATCCTCAGGTAGATCTACATCAGGAAGTGCTTTGAATGCAAAAAGCAGGGGTAGAATGACTGAGAGAAGAAGTAACTCTAGAAATCATGGGAAATCAAGAGGAAAGTTAAAGGGGAAAAGGTCTCAATCGAGAGGACCAAACGATTGCTAGTACTATGGGAAACTAGGTCATAAAAATAAAGATTGCTGGAATCGAAAGAAAAATGAAGGAGATAAATCAGATGGAGACAAGGAGGCAAATGTGGTAAGTAAAAAATCCAAAGAGGATGCTTTGCTTTTGTCTTTAGAAAGTGTTGCTGATTCATGGGTTTTAGATTCTGGTGCTTCATTTCAAGCTACACCTCATAGAGGTTATTTTATTGATTATGTCCAAGGGGATTTTGGGCTTGTTTATTTGGGGGATAATGAACCTTGTCAGATTGTTGGAAAGGGAAAAATTAAGATTAAGTTGCAGAATGGGAATCATTGGCTACTACATGAGGTAATACATGTTCCAAGGCTAAGTAGGAATTTAATTTCAGCAAGGCAACTCAGTAATGAGGGTTGTATAGTTACTTTTAATGATAAAAATTGGAAGGTTTCAAAAGATTCCCTTGTAGTAGCAAAAGGTGTGAAATTAGGCACCTTATATCTTTGTACAGGTCGCATTGTTCCTTCTACTTTGATTGTTTCAGAGAAAAATGAATGTTCAGGAACAATTGCTGCAGTTGAGCAAGGAGAACAAATAACTACTATAGATTTGGGCACATGAGTGAGAAAGGTATGAAAGTACTTCATTCAAAGAAAGTTTTACCAGGTCTAAAATGTGTTAATATGGATTTCTGGGAAAGTTGTGTGTATGGAAAACAAAAGAGAGTGAGTTTTGTAAAGACTAGGAAGGAAAACAAAAAGGAGAAATTAGAGCTTATGAATATAGACGTATGGGGACCAGCTCAGGTATCTTCCCTTGGTGGCTCTCATTATTATGTTACATTTATTGATGATGCAACTAGAAAAGTATAGGTTTATTTCCTTAGAAATTTGATGTATTTCAAAATTTTAAGAAATGGAAATGCTTGGTTGAAAATGAGACTGGTAAGAAACTAAAATGTCTCAGATCTGATAATGGTGGTGCATATTGTAGTCATGAATTTGAAGATTATTGCTCCACTAATGGTATTCATAGACAAAAAATTGTTCCAAGGACTTCACAAGAAAATGGAGTGGCTAAACGCATGAACAAGACTATAAAGGAGCACGCAAGGAGCATGAGGTTGCATGTTGGGTTGCCCTTACACATGTGGGTGAAGGCTATCAATAATACTATATATTTGATTAATAGAGGTCCCTCTACTCCTTTGGGTTGTGGTATTTCAGAGGAGGCATGGATTGGTAAGAAGGTGAGTTATTCTTTTCTCAAGACCTTCGGTTGTGAAGCTTTTACTCATATAGACTTTGAAAATAGAACCAAACTAGAAGCTAAATCAAAGAAATGTGTCTTTGTTGGATATGGCATTAATGAATTTGGTTATAGGCTTTGGGATTTTGAAACTCATAAAATTGTTAGAAGCTAGGATGTCATATTAAATGAGAAAGTGTTGTACAAAGATCTATTGCAACAACATTAGAAGAAAGAAGATGACTATGTAGTGCTAGATAATACTCCAAAAGCTGATGTTCTAGCCATTCCTCATGATGTGCAACAACCGCAACAACAAATACCACACACACCAGTGAACGTTAGATGGTCAACAAGGCAAATTAGACCTCCACAAAGATTTTCTCCCTCTTTGTATTCTATTTTACTTATTGATGCTGGTGAACCTGAAAGTTATGATGAAGCTATGTAGGTGGATACTAAGATTTAGTGGGAGTCTACAATGAAAGATGAAATGGACTCTTTGCTTAAGAATAAGACATGGGATTTGTGCAAGCTGCCTGCAGGTAAAATGGCTTTACAGAATAAGTGGGTTTACAGGTTGAAAGAAGAGGAAGGAGGTAAGCAAAGATTTAAGGCCAGGTTAGTTGTAAAAGGATTTGCACAGAAAAAGGGAATTGATTTTGATGAGATATTTTCTCCTGTTGTTAAAATGACTTCTATATGTATTGTTTTAAGTCTTGTGGCTACTGAAGATTTGCATTTAGAGCAGCTGGATGTTAAAACAACCTTCCTTCATGGTGATTTGGATGAAGAAATATATATGGCTTAGCCACGGGGATTTGAGGTCAAAGGTAAGGAGACCGTAGTGTGAAAATTGAAGAAAAGTTTATATGGCTTGAAGAAAGCACCTCGGCAATGGTATCTAAAATTTGACAGGTTTATGCATGAGCATGGCTCTAAAAGGTGTCATTCAAATCATTGTGTTTATTTTAAGAGGTTGGATGATGATAGCTACATTATTTTATGTTTATATGTTGATGATATGCTTGTAGCTGGGTCTAACATGGATCATATTCAGGGGCTAAAACACCATTTAGCACATGCATTTTCTATGAAGGATTTGGGGGTAGCAAAAAAAATCCTTGGTATGAATATTTGTAGAGATAGGAAGAATAGAACATTGACACTATCTCAAGCTGATTATGTTGAGAAGGTGTTGCAACATTTCTCTATGGAAAATGCTAAAGCTGCCAGCACACCTTTACCTGGTCATTTGAAATTGTCTAAGGAGATGTGTCCTAAGACACAGGAAGAAGAGGATAAGATGTCCAAGGTACCCTATGCTTCAGCTATAGGAAGCTTGATGTATGCTATGGTATACACTAGGCTAGATATTGCACATGCAGTGGGAGTCGTTAGCAAATATATGAGTCATCCAAGAATTGAACATTGGAATGCAGTCAAATGGATTCTCAGATATTTGAGAGGCACATCCAATAAGTGTTTACACTTTGGGAGCTCTACTACTGATTTACAGGGCTATGTTGACTCAGATTTGGTAGGGGATATTGATACTAGGCAAAGTACAATAGGTTATGTCTCTACTGTTGGTGGGGCAGCCATGAGCTGGGTTTCTATGTTACAGAAGATTAATGTTGTATCCACTACAGAGGCAGAGTATGTTGCTGCTACATAGGTAGCCAAGGAGATGATATGGCTTCAGTTCTTCTTGAAAGAATTGGGACATCCTCAGAAGGATAATTATTTGTTCACAGATAGTCAGAGTGCCATTCATCTTGCGAAGAATTCAGCTCTGCATTCTAAGACCAAACACATACAGTTGCGGTACCATTTCATTCGGTCAATTTTGGAGGATGAACAGTTAAAGTTGGAGAAGATACATACAAATGACAATCCAGTAGATATGTTGAAAAAAGTTGTAACAAGGGAGAAGCTGAACTCCTCTTCAACTTCGGTTGGTCTTCTAGACTGAACATAAATAAAAGAACAGCAGAGTCTAGGGTGGTTTGATCCAGTGGGAGCCCCATGTGGTAGTGGTATTGCTATAGGATCAGTCTCCAAGTGGGAGATATATTGTTGTTTAGTGTGGAGCCTAATCAGTCCTCAAGTGGGAGATTGTTAGATTATGGTGATTGATCAGGAAAGTACTGTACATACTTCATAATTAGTGGGAATGTTTTTTTGGTACTATTCGTAGATTCACCATTCATAGATTCACCATTCATAGATTCACCACTAAAGTTATGGCTAATTTATGGCTGACATGTTATAACCCTAAAGTGGTTTAATACTTGTATAAAAGGGCTCAAGGTTAGGGATTGTTATAGAGTGTGATGCAAAATTGCTTCTTGTGGCAGTATTAAGCTGTAAGGGATTACAGATTATAATCAAGTTGTAATCACTGGATTGTAATAACATCAAACTTGCTATTTGGTGGACATAGCCCAGGGATTGGGTGAACCACGTTAAATCTTGGTGCCTTGTGTTCATTTCTGTGTGATCTATTATTTTTTGTTATTGGTTATATTTGCATGTAGTTTTTATTTCTATCCATGGTTTTATCCTAACATAGAAATCATGTATGGGACAAGATTGAAGGTTTTGATGCTTTTACAATTGAAGCAACTCCTCGAGAATAGAATGATAAGGCAGACTCCTTGGCAGTATCAACTTCTTTGTTAATTCCCCATCCTGATTTCATAAATAGAAAGTATTTAGTGGAGATCATTCACAGACCAAGTGTCCCTAATAATAAAAATTTATGGCAAGTATTTAAAGATGATGCTCACATTAATGCTTTCTTGCAAAGTATTGAAAATTCTCTACTAACTATTTTGAAGGCTCGGATGTTGAATATAGAAAATTTTGTCCTGATCTCATTGATGAGAGTGATGTGTTACAATTAAAAGGGAATGTAATACCCAAAGGCCTGGTTGAGCTTGGAAAACTCTTTGACAGGCAAGATACTTTCTTAGCTCAAGATTCAACACCTAAAGAAGATCCAAGGGGAAATTTGGGAGATAAACATGATCCCAAAATTATCAATTTGGGAACCTGTTGTGAAAAAGGTGAGAAAGCTAGATTCATCAAGCTTCATACAAAGTATATAGATGTCTTTGCCTGGTCTTATGATGACTTAAAGACTTTTAGAAATGGTCCGTTCAAACACCATATTACTCTGAAACTAGGTACCTCTCCTTTAAGGCAAAAATTGAGAACATATAATCCAAAAGTTTCTGATGCAATATTTAAAGAAATAGATAAGATTCTTAAAGCTCGCATTATCTTTCCAATTCATCATTCCACATGGGTGGAAAACATAGTGCTAGTTAGAAAGAAGAATGGAGAGATACAAATTTGTGTTGATTTTAGAAACCTTAATCAAGCAAGTTTGAAGGATAATTTTTCTTTGCCAATAATGGATCAAATTCTTCAAACTTTTCCTAGTTTAGAAATGATGTCATTCCTAGATGGTTTCCCAAGTTATAATAAGATAGAAGTTGTTGAAGAAGATCAACACAAAACAATATTTACAATACCATGGGGCACCTTTGCCTACAAAAGAATGCCTTTTGGCTTAATAAATGCTATTGCCACCTTTCAGTGATCTATGAATTCAAATTTTGGTAACTTATTGGATAGGTGCATCACAATGTGTCTTGATGATATGACAATGTTTTCAAGAAGATAGAAGAAACACCTAAAAGATCTAAGGAAAGTGCTCCAAAAATGTAGGGAGCATGGAATTTCATTGAACCCTAAGAAATCAATTTTTTTTGTGACAGAGGGAAAGTTACTTGGGCACATGGTCTCAAAAGAAGGAATCAAAATTGACCCAGAGAGAATAAAGGCCATTCAGTAGTTATGTCTTCCTATCAACTGAAATGGTGTTAAATCCTTCTTTGGACAGATCAACTTCTTGAGAAAAATTGTACCTAATTTTGCAGAGACTATTAAACCTATGGCCAAGTTGCTAAATGAAAAGAAAAATTTCAAATGGGATGAACTAACATCAAAAGAATTCAAGGAGGTGAAAGAAGATATTGCCAAAGCTCCACCACTTTTTCATCCTAATTTCAAAAAAGATTTCATAATGTATTGTTATGCATCAAAACATACCATGTTAGGAATATTGCTCCAAAAGAATGACAAAGGAGAAGAGATGATTATCTCTTTCATGAGTGTCCCACTGAAGAAACATGAGCTTAACTATTCTTTGTTTGAAAAACAAGCCTTTTCTGTTGTGAAAGTAGTAAAATACTTTTGGTACTATATTTTGCATTCACATGCTGTAGTGTATGTGCCATCCACTGCAGTCAAAAGTATTCTCACACAACAGAATGTAGTAAGCAACAATCGAGCAACATGGGTAGCAAAAGTCTAAGAATTTGATTTAGATATCTAACCAACTAAACTGATTTGAGGACAAGGATTGTATAAGCTTACTGCAAATGGTAAAAAAGAAGAACCTTATCCCAATTGTTTGTTTGTTGGCCTTAAAGATGAGTGATTTTCAAACATAACTTATTTCTTGACATATGGGAGATGTCCTGATCATTTGAAAGCAAAAGACTGGAGGACTCTTTAGCTCAAAGCAACCAAGTTTGTCATTATTGATGATATCTTATACAAAAGAGGTTTGGATGGTATGTTTTTATGGTGTGTTGATACTAATCAACAGGAAAAATTACTAAAAACTTTCCACGATTTAGCCTGCGGTGGTCATTTTTCATCAACAGTGATAGCTTTTAAAATCCTAAGAAGTGGTTACTATTGGCCAAGTATGTTTAAAGCTGCCTACCATTGGGTGACAAATTGTGAAAGATGTAAATTGTTTACTAGGAAACCACAATTAGCTGCTCTGCCTCTGAAACCGGTGATCATAGAAGAAACCTTTCAACATTGGGGATTGGATTTTATAGAACCTATTAATCTAAATTCAAGTGCAGGACATACACATATCCTTACTACTACTGATATTTTTACTAAATGGGTGTTGACAGTTCCTGTTAAAGAAACAACATCATAGGTAGTGTGTAAATTCTTGACAGAAAATATTTTGACCGATTTTGGTACTCCCAAAAAAAGTGACAGATAATGCGCAAAATTTTTCATCTCAGGAAATTCAATTGTATTGTTATGACCATGGTGTCCAGTTGTGTCATTCTTTAGATTACTTCCCTCAAGGCAATGGATAGACAGAGTCCATGAATAAAAACTTGGTCAATATTATGAAAAAATTGGTGCATGAAAAAGGAAAAGATTGGCACAAGAGGTTATATGAAGCAGTTTGGGCTGACAAAACTTCTCCCAAAAGAGCCATAGGCATGACACCTTTTGAACTGGTGTATGGAGTTGAGGTGCAATTGTGCCTACCTTTGGAGCTAGCTACATTGAATTTGTAAAAAGTAATTGAGATGAAATGTTTTAGTCTTCCATTGAAAAGAGAATACTGTACCTCCAAAAAATAGAAGAAGAAAGAAGAGAGTTAGTGGATCATATCACAAACCATCAAGCAAGGGTCAAAATAATTTTTGATCAAAAGACAAGGCCACAAAAGTTCATGAAAGGAGATCAGGTACTTTTGTGGGACAAGAGGAAAGAACCTAAAGGAGTCCACACCAAATTTGAGAGCTTATGGAAAGGCCCATTTGTGATATTTGAGGAACTGGGTTCAAATGCCTTCAAACTGCAATACCTTAATGGAGATGATCCTCCCCTATCTTATAATGGACAGGACCTCAAGCTATACCATTTTTTAGTTTGTTTTCTGTCTCATTGTAAATATCACCTTTTTGGGTTGTGCTCTTTTCTTGCTCTATTATTTGTGTTGTGTTTTTGTCTTTTTGAGTCGGTTTGCAAAGCCAAAGGCCGTGGGTTCATCCACGATCCTCCTAGTCTCATTCCCCAGCTGGAGCCAAATGTTACCACTTATATTTTTCTCGCGCCTCAGCCATGGCTTAGTTCTGAGTCTTTTCTTAACTTTGAAGTTGAACTTGAAGTTTCAGTTTACTTTAGCTTCAAGTTCAAACCCACGTCAGTCTTCCATGTGTCATAGCCCCTTTTGTTCCCCGAGTTAGTCATAGTGAAGATGAAGTTGAAGTTGAAGCTCAATCAACTGAAACTTCAAATTTATCTTCGATGTCAATTTTACATACTGATACTTGTTTTCATGCAGGTTTTCAATCTTCAAGCTAAAAGAAAGGTCGGTCCTAGTAAAAATGTTTCCCAAGGCATGCAAGATTATAAATAAAGGATTTTAAGGTAGTATGTGTTTAGATACATCAAGAGTTGGTGAAAGGCTAAATTTGTCATTTTATGATAACATAGAATGTTAGTAAGTATGTGGATTTGATGGGCATTTAAAGAAAATCACTCATGGGGGTCTTTTCAATGCATGTCACATGAATAAGTAATTATTGCATTAACCTACCAAATCTGTCTTACGATTTCCTTGTAAATCATCCCTTAAATGCATTCATTTTGCCTTTTTTTTCCCAATCATTTTTCCATTTGCAAAGAAATTCCAGCGCTGTTGGGTAGGGAGAATGAATCACAGGTTGTGGCTCTATCAAACTATAAGTGTGTTGCCATAACCCTTTGCAATTTCATTTGTGTTTGCTTTGTTTTGGGATAATTTAGGCTGTATCTTTTAAAACCTATCTTTCATAACAATCATGATGTTATTTCATCCTAAAATGCGCAAGTTTGAAAAGCCATTTTTGCTCAATTCTTTGCCTAAAATTCATGATACATTTCTGGTAAATAAGAATTTGTCTGATGTTATTGAGAGAACCAAAAACACCCAGTCAGGCCCCATTTATCAAAAGTTAGCTAATAATGGGTTATTGGAAGCTGTTGCCTTTCCCACTACAATCACATGCCCAGAACTTGTTATCAAATGTGCAAACCATTATGACCCTATCACTAGGTGCATTAAGAAAGTTTTAGGGGAGGTAATAGTTAAAATCAATAGAGCCAGTGTCTATTCAGCTTTTAGAATTGCCCACAAAGAGCCCTATGAGCCATGGACATTCGAAGAAGCAGAGAACTCGTATGTCAAAGGAAAAAGGAGCTATGATAGCAAGGTAGCTCAGTCCTAGCTCCTGAAACTTGCAAAAGGGGGTTCCAGATTGCCCAAACCTTTAACTATTGAGCATTTTATAAAGGAGATTGTAGACATTGTTCTTTTGTTGAATAAGATTAAGGGGAATGAACATGCTTTTCACTAGGCATCTTAGATGTACTTTTTTATACAGAATATTTTTGAAGGAAGTAAGTTCATCGATTGGTCTAACCTGATTGCCGAGAATGTGCATAAAGGTTTATTAGCTGTCAACAACTTTGATTCATTTTTCTTATCTTCCTATCTGATTTATATCCTAGCAGCTTCTAAGTAATGGGAAAACCTCCCACATACACCTTGGGTTGATGAAATGCCCATTTACTAGTATTATAGTGATCTTTAGGAGACTGCTTTGTGTAAAGAGTTTAGAAAGGTAAATGATGTCTTTCTAGGAAGGTTGGTCTTCAAACTTCAAGGTCATGAGAAGGATAGGTTGTCTGAAGAAGCCATGCAAGTTGTGCAAATATACGGATGCTTTTATATTCAATTTCCCAGATTCACATATATCAGGATAGGTGGCTTTTTTGGTGAACCAATTAAATTACCTTATTACTATTTAGACTCTATGGTTTTATCTGAAGTATGCAGGCAATTTGTCTCTATAGTAGAGTCTTTTCAAGTTTCAAAGAGGTCTTCTTTAGTATTTTTCCCTATTGAATTTGGACATTATAGATGCCCTAGTCTAAAGGAAGCTATGTTAATAAAGGAATCATTGGCTCATTTGTACCTTAAACCCTTCTCTTCCTGGAAAGATTTTGATTATACAAGTTTTGTTAGAAATAATGTTAAGAATGTAGTGTCCCTTGTTCACACCCCACAATTAGAAGATTATTGGGTGAATTACCTTAAATGAAATTGAAGTAAGAAGGAGACTATGGTTAGGCCTAACTATTAAAAAAATCATTTTTTTTTTAACGTGGAACTAGATACATGTGGGTTGAAAGAGGAGGATTCTGAAGAAGTGCTTGACCCATTCTACATTGATCAAATTGAGTGCATGCCCATTCCTAAAATTGATTGGGGAAGAAGGGAAGAAGATGATGTTTACTCTTGTACTAAAGATGTGCTAGCTAGAATTGTGAAATGGATAAAATCAAAAACTGTTACCACTCCTAATCTCTCTGGTAAGTTTTCAAAAAGCAAAGGTAAAAAGACTCCCAAAAATAAAAAAGAGATCACTAATCAAGATATTCATGATCCTGTTGCAGGTCTGGTTGAAGTTGAAGTTGAAGTAGTTCCAAAGTCACTTCAACTTCAAGTTCAAGTGGATACTCCAAAGACAAAAAGGGTGACCTGTTTGAGCATGAGGAAGGCGTCAACCATCAACAATAGGAGTACTATAATAGTTGATCTCGAGGTTGTAGAAGAAACACCTATGGCAGATAGTGTATTGGAACTGCAGAGCTTGCTAGTAAATATCGAGGGCCAAGATAGTAGTCTTGCCTTAGTCAAATTCTCCCCTACTATAGATAAGGACCAAGTCATGCCTAAATGGTTAGAGACTTCAGTGGAAAAGAAGATGAGCATGGTTCCTCTATCCATGCTGATTGATGATTTAGTCAGTAAGTGCCTGGGAAATATGCCTAAAGTAAAGAAGGTGAGGACTGAAGGAAGGATTAATTCTGATAAGAATTCTAGGTGTTGGTCAGAAAAGATGACTACACCACTAGATGGAAGCTCATGTGAGTCCCTAAAACCTCAAGACTGCTAGATAAAATAATTTGATCTAGGAAAAGGGAATCATGAGGTTGATATGAAATTCTTTGAAGCCTCCAATAAAAAGATTGCACATAGAGTATGGAAAGATGGACATGACAAATAGGAAATGAAGGAAACCATCAAGGACATGGCATAATATATTAACGCTATCCTTCATCCTGAAGCAAAATCGATCAGTGAAATATCAACGATCATCGATGTGTCCTCTGCAACTAACTAGCAATCACTAGAGAACCCGCACAAATGTAAAGCCATGATGAAAACAATAGGAGAATGGGTACAATGCATCGTAGATGACACCGTAAAACACATAGGTCACCTGGATAAAGCTTCGAAGGAAATATCAACCATTACTAAAAAGGTGGAAACAAGAAATGAAGGCTATAAGAAGGAGAGAAATAACTAGGCAAAGGTAGTAATGTTGCTAGAAGACGTCCAAGAATTTGGATTGCAAAAATTCCAAGCCAAATGCCTTGTGGCTAGTTTGGATGAAAAGGCCCTGTATGTTATTAAAGATTGCATCGAATGGCAAAATGAAGCACTGACACAATGGGTGACTGAGATTAAGGAAACACTACAAGAACTTAAGGTCATACATTAGATTATCCTAGGTGACCTTAAGTGGTTTGTCAAGCAATTCATAGGTAAGGAAGATGACTCCATTGCCCAATATGGAGAGGTAATCAAGGAGGTTCAAAGAAAGTTCCAAGAACTATAGGACAAGAAGGCACCAACTAGGTAGGATTTTTCTAACGTAGTGCATACTGAAGCCATGCTAATCATTAATCTAAAGCACTTAGAAATGCATGAAGAAAAGGTAGTTGAACTGAAGAAAGAAAAGGAGATCTAGAAACAACGATTTTCCTATATCATTCTACCACATTAGCCCATCATTTCAGCCTTTTTGATTGCCTATGAAATGTGGAAAGCAGCAAGGAGCATGGCTAGTGGAGATGGTGCTACCTGATGGGAAGGATCAGTTACACTTAGTCGCTTTGTTGTTCTTTCTTTTGTCATTTTTCTTTTGTTGCATTTTAGTTAATAGTTATGTTAACCAAGAGACTATTTACTCTTGGCAGGGTAATTTTGGTAGTTGTCCAGCCCCATGCCTATAAATATGTAATAACTAGTATGGTATAGGGGTTAGAAATTCTCCAGCAGATCGATAGACAAAACTATTTTTCTTTGTGGTTTAATTCCAAGTTTAGAAGTAGCATTTCAGAACTCTACAAATGCAAAAAAAAACTCTGCGGTTTGATTTTGGTTAATGGATTTGTAAGTAGATACTATTGTCTACCTATTTAAATTAGTATTTCTAAAGATACTATTTATGCAAAAGCTCTTAGCTGTGTTTGTTACTGATTTTGAGACTATCAATTTAGAACTTGGGATGCTGTGAGAAGTTAACTTTATTAAATTTGCCTGTTTGATTATTTAATTTTTAGTTATGTGGATAATCTTGATAATTAAAATCGAGTGGTTCTTCAGCATAAAAGTTTGTTTTGTATTGATGAGATAGAATAAGTTGATTCAACACTTTCAACAAATTGTATTCCGAAAAGTTCTTTTTGTTGAGCTTGTAGATCAAAAATTCTTGATTTGTAATAAAGGTAGTTGCACCTATTTTCCATTGAGGATACTTTAAGTAGAGAATTACTTAGTCCTTTTTAGGAATCTATTTGTTGGTATACACTTTTTCTATGTTTTGCATGTGAGCCCATATGAGGAAAATTATTTATTAACATGTTGAAATAGAGTTGCGTGCTTCTGTGTTGTCAACATGACAACTCATGAGAGTGCAAAAACTCCTAAGTGTCTTACCTAACTAAATAATAAAACAATGTGTTAACCTAAGTAAACTCAAGTAAGTGTAAATAGTAAATACTTATTTACACCAACACCCCCACTTAAGTGCAATTTAGGGGAATGCTCTTAAGCTTACGAAATATATGATGCAATGCATGATGGGTCTTGGATACTAGGCCATGTTAGGTACCCATGTACATAATGAAATGAAATCTCTCATAAAGTAGAGAAAGAGGGAAAACCTCATGGGAAAAACCCTCCCCTGAAATGAGAGATGAAAAACACGTACGATGTATGGATGGATGGAGTAATCAAGACCCCCCCATTATGACATACATCTAGTGTATACATAAGAGAATGATGAGAAGAGGAAGAGAGACAACATAAGCTCTTCCCCCCCCCCAAGAAGAATACTTGCCAGTGATTTCTCCAATGAAGAAGCTAATCCACAACTATAGAATGGTGTTCCTCCCCTTAGGAATAAACAAGGCCAAAGGTACAAATGAGACACTTCCACTATGTGTGGAAAGAATCCCATCGATAAGTGATGTCTCTAAAACTTGCTCAACTAGCTGGAGAACCTATCTCAAAGAACTGTCTGTCTGCTCAAATGATGAAGAAGCTTTCTACAACTGGTGATCATAAGTATCCACAATCACTTCAACCTAAGAAGATTGATCATGTACAGAATGAACAAGAGGGTCAGATGGAGCCATCGTGACAGCTAGAGAAGGTGTTTTTGCATCAAGAAGAAGAGGCAGATCATTAATACTGTCCCCCAAATCTATCTCAAAAGCTGGACCTATCACTATGGTGATATATGCATGTGGACTAAACTGATGTAGTGACCTCTCACTACAACTATCGATAGAACCCCACATGTCTGAATCTATTGAAGCACGATCGCTAGTGTTACTATTAGTTTCCATATGGTATGATGTGTGGAGAGGATTAGAGGACAAGCTTGGTATACTTTCCTCAAAGTGTACATCCTTCTCCACAAAGATTTGATGTATCTCTGGATCCAATAGTCTATATGTCTTCACACCATCTTCATAACCAATGAAAGTACAAGGTCGAGGTGATTGTGCCTTGCATTCACTAGAAGATCTCTTTGCCCATGCAAGACAACTAAAGACTTTGAAGTGTGTTACAATAGGTTTTTTGCCGCACCATGCCTCAAATGGAGTCTTGCCATCTAGGGTTGGATGAGGAGATCGATTAAGAATGTGAGTGGCACTACTAATTGCTTTGACTTCAAGTGATGGATCTAGAGACTTGGCTTGTATCATGCAACTTGCCATAGACTTAATAGTTTGGATCCTCAATGCTATGACATATGTCTTATGTGGACTAAATATTGGAAGATGTTGAAGATCAATGCCCTCAAGTCTGCAAAAGTCTTTTAGTCTTCTATTTATATACGCACTTCCATTGTCCATTCTTAGAACTTTGATAGCTTTCTTGGATTTATATTCAATATGAGTCTTGAAGGCTAGAAACTTGTCCAACACTTAATTCTTATTATAAAGAAAGTAGACCCAAGTGTATCTTGAAAAGTCATCAATGAAGGTTGGTATGTAGCGACCCTGGCTAACTACAAAAGGACCTGCTACTACCATGTCAACCATCTGTAGAATAACTGGTGCTCTTGAAGACTTCCCTTTTTGTAACTTCCTCCTGGATGCATATCCACAAAATCTATTGAACATTCAACATGGGAAAAGTTGATTTGGTGTAGACCTTTGACCATTCTATTTGTGCAAAGTTGTTGAAGGTAATGGAAGTCAAGATGACCATATCACTGATGCCATAATTGTATTTGAGAATTGGATTGAGATAACAAGGCCTTTGAAGGAGACTTGGGCACAAAATGGGAGAAAGAGTACAACCTTGTGTTATGATTCACTTTCCCCACTGCAACCAAGGAGTTGTCTTGAAGATTGTGCACCTGTACTGAATCTGGAAGGAACTCAACTCTATGTCCATCTCCAAGGTGAGTGATTCGGTAGATTGAGAGGAGATTAGAACTTAGGTTTGAAACATAGAGAACATCTTGTAGACACCTAAAATTGTCCAAAAACCCATTTTCTGACCAATTAAATAAATATTTATTATTTATTTAATTCACCTAACTTTAAGTAAATAAATTTGCATTTATTTAATTACATTTTCCTTACCTTGATTTAAATAAACTAAGGATTATTTAAATCCTAGCCATTCCTTGATTTAAATAAACTAAGGTTTATTTAAATCCTAACCCCTTCACTTTAATTAAGTACTTCATTTACTTAATTAATCCCCTTCCTAATCCCACTTGGAATTAAATATTACATTTAATCCTATTTGAGCACATGGCTCCTACCTTTAACCCTCACCTAACCTCACTACTCTAACCTAACCCATCTTGCTAAACCTATTCACTTCCTTAATCATGCTTACTTTTCTTAATCATCATTGCTAATCACCTCATAATCCTAAGTGTGTGCTCACATATGTGTGAGAGATGTTCACACTTCCCATATCCCTCATGTCTTCCATGCCTTTTGTACACTTATCCTCTTGCATGAGAGTCAAGGTGTCTCACACATGTGTGAGAAGCCATGCTTCTCACACCTCTTGCACACTTTTCCCCTTGCATGAGAGTCAAGTTGTCTCACACATGTGTGAGAAACCATGCTTCTCGCACCTCTTCCACTTGTCATGAACATGTCAACATCAAAGGTTACTCACACATGTGTGAGCATATTGCCCCCTTTGAATGGTCAAAACCCTAATCCACATGGATTCTACTTGGCCTCCACCTAATGGACACCTCATTGATCCTAAGAGGTCCTAGCCATTCATCTTGCATTGAATCTCAGTCGTCCATTGCATCTCTTTTCCTATAAAAGGAGAACCCTCTCCTCATTTCCATAATCTACCATCTACCTCATTGTCATGCTACTGGATTTGTGAGCAACCACATCCCAATAACAATGAAATCATCATCCACTTGGTGATTTCATGAGGTTTGCATTAGTAGATTAAGCTATTTTGATTTCATGTCTTCCTTATTCACACGTTGTCTTTTATATTTGAGGTTTGCATGAACATGTAGGAATAGATGTTAGTTGCTTAGCGTTTATTCTCTTATTACATTTTTATTCAATACATTTTGGCATGCTCGGTGGGACCCACTTAACGGGTTTGAACTATCCATCTAATATGTTTATGAGTATTTTGTGATTTTTCAAGCTTTTAGGTGAAAGGCTTGCATTTGGAGATCAAGTTTCATGAGGAGCCTCTAATTGAGCCATAAAGCCCATCATCGCGTTTGGAGGACATAAGGGAATTTTTATTTTTATTTTTTGACATAAAACACTATATGTTGCTTATTGCTTTATTTTCAAGTTATAGAGGTACATATACATTGAATATACTCTTCATTAATAGAAAAGAAAAAAATACACTCCTCCTTTGTTAATAGATAAATAGGTAAAAAAAGAAGAAGAGTAAGGTGGGGGGGGGGACGCTTATTTTTTTTCATTTATGTTAGTTCAAATTAAAAAAAAATTGGTTAGTTTCAATAAAAGGATTAGTTCCATTTATGTTAGTTTAAACAAAAGGATTTAAATTAAAAAAAAGGGGTTAGTTTCATTTATGTTAGTTTAAAAATAGATTAGTTTCAAAAAAATACAAAAACAAATTTTTTTTTTAAAAAAGAAATTAATTTTTTGTTTTTTTGTTTTGCGTAGGTTATAGCTGCGAGCGCAGCCACCCGCAAGCAGTACAGCCACGAGCGGTGCTCCCGCCATTATGGCCACCTGCCAATGGCTCCCCCTATGTTGCCGCCACTATGGCCTCCAACCTCTACTCCCCCTGCAGCTCCCCCTTCTCCCAGCTGCTCCACTTCCTACACTTGCTGTTCCGTTTGCTACTCGGCCCATTCTCTCGTGTTGTTCTCCCCTCACCTGACGTCATCGAGCGACTCCTCACTTTGCTCATCCCCCTACTAACCCTACCCCATGACATCCTCAGACGCCCTCACTACCGCTCTGTCCCTTGTCTACAACACCACTCTCTCCACTGTGCCACTATGTCCACTCTGTCACATTGGCTGCTTCTAGCAACACTTCGTTATGCCTGCCGTCTGCTTCACCCGGCTCCCTGTAATACTGCTCCACGACTCTGCAACCGCACAACCCTACTTCCCCCATGGTCACCCACGGCCAAAACTCCCGTCGCCGGCTGCAGTCACCTATGACCAAAACCACCACCACCCGTCTGCACAACCCTGAATCGTTGCTCCCCCTGGCTCTTCATTTGCTCCACCCCCTGCATCCTTCAATCCCACTGCAACTGCCAACCGCCTCAGCCCGACACCACTCCTCCTCTTGCCCCCACCCTACGTCGCTCCACCCTGCAACTCTGCCTCCGATCGCAACCCATGGCCTCTGCCACCACCCTTAGTCGCCCAAACACCCATGCCCTTTATTTTTATAAAACCCATGAAAGCTCTTTTAGCCCATTTGAAAAAAAAAAAAAAAAGATTTTGGGTGATTAGAATAATGTTATAAATATTGTTGTTCTTTTGAACTTCATTTTAAAAAAATAACATTTATCTTTTTTAAAAACTAGAGTGCCTTTTTTTTTAAAACATCAAAAAACAAAAAAAAATTTCCCTGACATGCCCTTAACCGTGAAATTTTTGCTTGCAGGTCACTGACATCATCATTGCATTAGTAGTTCATATGCCCTTTTAGAACATAAGGAGCGGCCTTTGGTTTTTGGCTCATAACTTGAGCATACGAGCTCCATTTTTGCAAAACAAAATATCACCGAAAAGTTGATTCTAAGCCTGTCGCATTGATGTTGGTTTCATGATATTTTGATGCTATTTATGTCTCTATTTTTTCTATCAAAGTCTAAACTTTGTGTTGCCACTTTCCTTGCAGGGTTTTCGATGCACTAATTTGTGTTTTTGCAGGGATATTTTCTCACAAACCATATTACTTACAGATTTTTCTTTATGTTTGTTTTGGAAATGAACTTGTATGCTTAAACACTTGTCTTTGAATGCATGGTTAAACACTAGAACAATTGAATTCAATCTTGAATTCCTTAAGAAAATGGACATGTATGTTTAGGCTATAAAACATTTGGAATTAGAATTTAAAATGAAGTCACGCACTCTTGAATGCCTTAAGGAAATGGACATGTATGCTTAGGCTAGCAAACATTTCAAATTGGTGCTTAAAATGAACTCACACAATCTTGAATGCCTTAACGGAAATTGATTTCATTTTCAGCAATTTGCTTATGCACACGCTCAATTTACTTTCTTGCTGACAAATCCACATTTTTATTTACATTGACGATGACTTCAAGTTGGAAAGAACATTGTATGCTTTAAACATGTGTGTCTTCAAGTAGATTACAAAAACCTAAAGTTTCATTGGGAAAGAATGTGTGTCTTTTGAACCCTAGGGCCACTTACGTATTCTCTCCCCTCACGCCTTTGAGTGATCTTGTGTGCACAAGAAATAAGTGGTCTTGTGTTTCTTTTTTTAGGAGGCCTACTTGGGGATTTCATCACCCTTTGGGATGACCTCAACTCTAGTGTTCTGGCAGAGTATAAATATCGGGAGGTGAATCGAAAGACATCTCTCTTGGAAGAAAAATATTGTCACTCTTGGCTAAGCCCCAAAGAACTTTATACCTTTGGGAAGTGAAGGAGGAGATTTGGGTTACCGTCTCCCCTTGGCTGTGTGGCTGTATTTTCTTTCATCTATAAATTTGGGCTTTACATACCTTGCATATATTGAGGACGCCCCTAGTTGATCCTTGTACAACCTAGTTGAAACCTTATAGGAGTGTTGTTATGTTTAAAGTTCTTGAGTATTTGAAACACACTTGCCTTGTACATATTTCCTTGTTTGATTTAGCATCTTAAAACCTAAAAATTTGAAAACATTATAAAACATAAAATCTCAAAGAAATTGTAAAACTTCAAAAATAAAAAATAAAAATAAAAAAATCTCAAAAAACAACAAAAAAAAGTCTTGGTTTAGGTCCTCTTAGTCAATCTTTCCACATCAATTCCACATCATATCTTCTTTCCATCAAAATCACCATCCTCATACATCTCTTGTCTTCATCATTCACATCATTGCTTGATGTCTTAATCATCTCTATTCGTCCAAATCATTTGCTTGTCTTTCTAATCATTCAATATAATTCCTCATCTTCATCCTAGTCATGCTTCATCATCATCTAGCTTCAATTTCCTCCGCCAATCTCATAATGCATTCTTAATTCAATCCTCCACATCATCATCCTTCTAATCTAATCCCTTGTCAAATCCAGTCATTTCTAATCAATTCTTAATTCGATCCATTTACATCTTTATCCATAATCAATCTTTCTAATTTTATTCACATCTTCTTCTAATTCAACTTTGCATCACATCTTCTACTTTGGACAAAGGAGCACTATCATACACATTGGACTTTCATTTAAATCCCACATTCACTCGTTTTCAATATCATAGGGTTTTTATAACATCAAATAAAACCCTAGTCAATCTCAATATCAATATCCAATCAAATCAAAATCAAATCAAGTCCAATCAATATCAAATCAAATCCAATTCAAATCAAATCAAGTCAAAGTCCAAAATTGCTCCTAGTCCCAAGTTCATATTCCATCCATCATCAAATCTTTCATCACTCTTCATCTAACAGGCATGGATTTGAATTGGCTTAATCAAAGGGTTGATGATCTTGCACGACAATATGGAGTTGTACTTCCCATTCAACCTGCATATCAAATTCATCTTCAAAATTTCATACCCAACTCTCATCCATCCCATGTTCATTATTCTTCTACCTTTGACAAGGGAAATCCACCTCATTATCCTTCACCTACATACGCTTCTATTCATAGCCCACACACTTCCTCAAACACAAATGCCCTTGCCATGGAAATGGAACAATTAAAGAATTATCTCTTAGCAAGCCAACAGAAAGAGGCTGCCTTCCATGCCATGTGTCCTCTTCCCCCATGTTTCGAAGACCATAGTCCTCATGTCCCATCCAACCCTAACCCTCCATGCAATTCCCCATCCTTCAACCTTCATGCCAAAAACCACAATCCTAATCCTCCAAAAACATCATCTCCACCTCGTACAGGGTATTTTTCATCATTCTTGGCTAAGTGTAAAATAAAAAATGAAGAGAGCCAATCACCCAAAGTCATACCCCCAATTCCATCTCAAGACCTTCCTCCAAAGCATGTCATTATAGATTTCTCTTCTCCTCTAGATCCAAGTATTTCTCTATCCCATCGTTCCCCTATCCCTCAAGATCCATCAATCCCTCCTAGTCCATCTCATGATTCCCTTCCTAATCAAGATCAAAGCATTCCATGTGTCATACACCTTACCACTTCCATTCCATCTCAAGAGTTAGCCTCCATAGATCCTCCACTTCATGAAGAACTTCCTTCCATGCCATCCATTAATACTCCTCCATGTCAAGATCAAATCACCCCATCTCATGGTTCCATTCCCTGCACTCCATTCAATGATCCTATTCCATCTCATGAATCACTCATTCCACTCCATGATCCTCTTCTAGGTCAAGATCAAAGTACCCCTTCATTTGCCTTTCATGATCCCACTCCATCCCATGATCCTATTATCCCTCATAATCCTCCTTACGATTCTAATCCTCCACATGATCCTATTCCACCTATCTAATGCACTCATGAACCCCATATACCTAGATTTGCATCTTGTATTAAAAATGATAATTATCCCATTGCAAAAATAATGTCTCAAGATGTTGGTATACCATCCACTTCTTCCAGCTTCAAAGTTCCTCCATCCACACCCAAAGGTTCCCATCATTCACCTTCCAAATCCATTTTGGGCCCTTATATCCATATTCCCATTCCTTCCTCATTACCATCCATTTTGGGTCCTTATGTTCCACACCCAAATCCTTCGTCCCTTCCTTCCATTTTGGGTCCTTACATACATCCATCCACCATATCCATGTTTTCCACTTCATCCCCTCATGCTCCTAAGAAAGATCAACAAAGACACACATCCTTGAATTCCTTCCAATGTTCACCATCCATAAGCTCTCCATACCATTTATCTTCATGCACTCCTACCATGGCCAATGGAAGGAAATTGGATGCCAAAGATAAAGAGAATAAAGCCAAAAATCCACAAAAATCCAAGGATCTACATGTCCCCTCTAAAAGACATGTCCAAGCAAAGAAAAATACAATCCAAAATAGAACTCAAAGGCCATAAAGGCTAAAAATTAAAAATGCAAAAAATTTGTGGATCCCAAAGCTACTTAATGTAGCAATGAATCTCAAAGAAAGATTCAAAATGACATCCAATTTTGCTAATCCATAGGCTTCCCTCATTCATAAATCACCCAAGTTTCCATGTCCTTCATCCATTTTGGGTCCTTATGCCCCAAAATCCACCATACTACATCCATTGTCTCCTTCATCCATTTTGGGTCCCTATATCCCAAAATTCAAACCTTCTCCTACATATCCTCCAACATTTCCTCCTTTCCATCACCCTTCAAGGTGTGTGTTGATGACGATCTTTCCCCCTCCATCCACCCATTCACAAGTCTTCCAACTTAGCATTCATCAACCATGTCTTCCTCCCTCCCACTCCATCCCCTTAATCCAAACTTTTTCATAGGTCATTACCCTCCATTCCCCAATCCCCTTCATCCATATTTTCACTATCCTACCAACATCTATGAGCAAATCATAAAAATTCCAAAATAAAATAAAATAAATAAAGAATAAATATCAAGGGATACCATCCATGTAGATAGATGCTTAAGTCCTCCCTTTACTCTTCTATCATGTATCCATTGTCTTCCACTTCCATTTATCCATCCATTCACTTTTCCTCTTCCACTTGCACTCTACACTGGGGGCAAGATCCATCCATACCATAATGCCTTATATATCTTTTATCTTTCATTTACTGTTCATTATTCCTTTCCATCTTTGATCTTGACTTTCACTTTCCTTTCATCCCTCCATTTACACTTTCCATGTCCCTTTCTCCTTATCCATACATTATACTATATACATCCATAATTCTTCCATATATTTGATCTTGACATGCTATCCCTCTCTTGTATCCCATAGTCCTTGTCATGTTCATTTGTCCATTTTCCATCCATACTCCTATATAATTCCATCCTTCTTTTATATGTCCTTGATCTTGGTCATCCATTCCATTTCATCCACTTCATATCCCACATTTATCCATACCCTTCATATCATTATCCCTTTTTCATACTCTCCCTTCCAGATCCCTTATTCATTCCACTTTCATACCCATGCTCATGATCACTATTAGAGGCACAATAACAAAATGTTCATACATGCTTTGGAAGAGCACGTGCCTTCTCTTCCTCCATATGCTAGCCTTCACACCCTCTTTCCATTTTCATGCATCCTTCCCCACCATAATTCCTTCCATTTTCCTATCCTTGGTATGGGGCATATGGACTCGTTCGAAACATGGTCCTTGGCTCCACATTTTTGACACCATATCATTTGGAAACTCATATCCTTCCACCATTCCTTTCATCCACCAACTCACATTGCTTTTCCTCCATTTACCCTACCTTGGGTCTCCCTTGTCATTGGTCCCAATCCATTCTATCCATTTTATACCACATTCATTCAATCACTTCATTTCTATCCATACTATCCATTCCATCCCACATTCATTTGTATCAAATTCAATCTAATTCTTCCAACTCACTTCAATAAAATTCATTTCTCCTCTATTTTGATCAATTTTCCCTTCTTCTACTCCTTTCACATTGTAAGAATTTGCCTAAGGGAAAAATTCACCCAGGAACTAAGAACTCAAACACAAGCATAGAGTAGACCAAAAATGGATATGATCAATTAATCAGAGTATGTCCGAATACATTGCTCTGTTTAGAATGTGCTATTCAAACACACTAGGAGTGCCTGTATAAAAAGGCCTCTCAGGAAACACCTAGGATGTCTCCAGAAACAACCAGTAGATAAGACAACTAAGCACCTTATCCAACATTCTAGATGAATGGATAAGAATGACAAATTCATATCTGTGTAGAAGATTCCTGTGTTGTAGATAACATGTGCTTAAAAGAGGTGCGGACCCTTGTGATGTCATCAAGATAACTCACAAGAGTGCATAAACTCCTAAGTGTCTCACAAATAAAATAATGCAAAATAATTAAATAATGCATTAACCTAAGTAAACTTAAGTAATTGTAATAAGTAAATATTTATTTACACCAACACCCCCCCTTAAGTGCAACTTAGGGGAATTCCCTTAAGCTTACGAACTAGGATGAAGATGCATAATGGGTCCCGGCTACTAGGCCATGTTAGGTACCCATGTACATAATGAAGATGAAAATCTTTCATAAAGCGAGAAAAGAGGGAAAACCTCATGGGAAAAACCCTCCCCCAAAAAGAGAGATAAAAGGGATGCATGGATGGATGGAGTAATGAAGACCCCCCCCATTACGACATACATCCAGTATATACATAAGAGAATGATGAGAAGAGGAAGAGAGACAGGATGGGCTCCCCTCCCCCAAAGAAGAATGCCGAACAGTGATTGCTCCGATGAAGAAGCTGATCGAAGATTGCAAAATGGTGTTCCTCCCCTTTGGAAGAAACAAAGGCAAGGGTACCTGTGAGATGTGTTCCTTGGATGGAGAAGGAATCTCTATGATGACTAGTATCTCTAAAACCTGTTCAAAAGTCCCTGTGTCGATACTGATGATGGCTTCCTCCAAAACTACTGAAGAGAAGAGCATATCGAACAAGGAAGGAGGTAGAACCTATCTCAGGAAACCAATAGTCTTCTCAACTGATGAAGAGACCTCTTGCAGATGCTGTAAAGAAGAATCCACAATCACGCCAATATGGAAGGATTGATCATGTAGAGCATGGAGTTGAGGGTCAAAGTGGGCCCTTGCAACAACTATAGAAGACTCCTTAGCAAAGAGAAGCAAGAAATCATCATAAAAGTCTCCCATATCTACTATGTGTGACTCTAAGAACAAAACTGAAATGTCTAGCAAGAATTCATCACCTAGAAGACCACGAGTACCTTGCAGTGCTGAAGTACATGAATCTATCACTATGGTAAAGGATGAAGTATCCACTTCAAATAGAAGATGAATGTCATCAAGAATATCTCCCACATCTTCAATGTGAGACTCCACGAACAAGTATACAATGTCTAAAAGGAAGTCTTCACATGAAGGTAGAGTAGGAAGACATAAAGTATCCTACTACACTAATTCCAAAGCATTTGTGGTTGAAATAGGATCAGTTGGAGCAATAGGAGTTGGAAGTGTGATCTCATCTAAAGGGGAGTCAGCTGCAACTGGTGGAAGAAGATCTTCTAGGAATGGAGGAATAGCTGGATCTCCATAATGCTCCCAAAGATACATCCATAAAACATATGGATCAGATGACTTAATTTGAACATCTTTTGTAGAACTATATACTCCATATAGTGATAAAGAGTAGGAATAAGGAGGTCAACTTGATTAACAGTATACTCAAGATCTGGCGCATATGACAGTACATTGTGTTGAAAGAGATATCTGACCATAAGTTGACTCCATTCCTTATAGTTATCTGGTGTCAAGTAGATCAAATCTAACTCTTCCATGATAGACCAATCAAAGAAACCTCCAAAAAAATCAAAGAACCCCCCCTGAAAAAGATGTTGTTGGTGTTAGAGTAAAGCATTGATTTAATTTCATTTATTAAATTTGCTTTACTCCCTTCTTAAGATTTTACTTTATGCACCTTTTGCATCTCTATTTAATAATTAATTATTAATTATTAAATAGCTTTTCCTTTTAGGTTACCCTTTTTAGGGTTTTGATCTCCTTTTATAAGGATTGATCTCCTTTGTATTTTATTATCTTTTTCATTTCTGAAAATACATTAGCACATTTTTCAGAGCAAAACCCTTTGCCTTCTCTTGTCTTTTTCTTCTGTGATAGGTTTTTGCATGTAGGTATTCGAAGGTTTTGTGGATTTGTATTGATCAAATCCTTCATGGTATCAGAGCCAGATCTGCTGCAGCTTGTTCGTTATTTGGAGAAAAAGGAAAATGAGGGTTTGACAAAATAGATCTGGAATTTTTTGAGAAAATAGGGGGGTCACTGATTTTTGAAGCAGGTTGAGGCCAAACGGACGTCACGGATGGATCCAGAAGGTGTCAAAACCCCTATTTCCATATAAAGTTTGTCCAATTTGGACAACGTTGCTCCGGGAGGCAAATTTTTTTTGCCCAGCAGGGTCGTACGGCCTTCTGCACGCAGATCGAGGCATTTAAAAATAAAAATAAAAAAAATGGCCGTAGGCCGTTTTCCGGCCCGCAGACCCATTTTCCGGTGGGGGCAACTATTTTTCGACACAGGCGACGACCACCGGCGGTTTTTTTTTTTTTCGGGCGCCGGGTTTTTATTTCTGACGGCCGCCACTGCCTGCGCTCCGGTCGCCACCAACACCGGCGGCTCAACCAGAGCGCCGCCCCGCCTCCGATTAGGTGGCACTTCTCCTCTGCCACCCTCCTCTGCTCCGGACAGCCACCACCGGCGGCGGCTCAGCCAGCGCGCCGCTCGGTGATTTTTTTTTTTTGTTTAAAAAAAAAATAAAAATAAATATTTTTCAAGCTTATGGGGGCCCTGTTAGTTTTTTTGCGATAACTCTCGCATATGGGGGTCTTTTTCAATTCTGAAAAAAGTGTCAGAAAGATGATTCCAAGATGGAGAAGGAATTTTTGGATTTTTTTTCCAGATTGATATCTGTTTTGGTGTTTGAAGTCCGTTGATGACTTCTATCTTCCGGGGGGCATAACTTCTTCGTTATAGCTCCGTTTTTCGATCCAAAAAAAGCACCGGAAAGATTTTTTTGAGCCCTTTCCAGATTCTTAGTCTTTTCACCAGTATTTGGTAGCAGGTATTTTTGATTTGTATTTGAAGTTTTTTTGCTCTTATCTCATTTACGCAATCTATTTGTAAGTAAGGGGTTCGGTTTATTGCATTGTGGGGGGCATTTTTATATTATTTTTTGTTATTATTTTAGTATATCAGAAAACACAAAAAAACCCTTTCTAAAACAATGGCCGAGACCACTTCTTCTCTAGAACTTCTGACCCCTCATAATTATCACACTTGGAAGACCTCAATGACTCGGCTTCTCCGGTCAAAAGGGTTGTGGTCCTGTTTAGATGCTGTTCAGCCTATTCTTCAGAGGCCTTTTGAGATCATGCAGCATCGAAACAAAATGGATGAGGCAATCGGATTAATTGCATTATAGGTATCAGATAGTTTACAGTTTCATTTGGATGGGTGTAATACTCCTTTGGCTATGTGGACCAAGCTTGAAGGCTTGTTTGGTACAGTGAATGAGTTCAGAGCACTTCAGATAGAGACAGAGCTTACAAAACTTGCACCGGATTCCTTTCCTACAAATCCACAAAACCTTCGAATACCTGCATGCAAAAACCTATCACAGAAGAAAAAGACAAGAGAAGGAAAAGGCAGTGAGAGTTCCTCCAAGCCTCCTCCCAAATCAGATGCTCAGAAACCCTCTCAGAAGGGTAATACTTCTAAGTCTGGTGGGTCTTCCTCCAAGACTAAGAAGTATACAGGTGAACCTTGCAGTTTTTGTGGCAAGGAAGGACATCCAGTTTCCAGGTGTTGGAAACATCTTGAGGCATTAGAAGAGGCTATGCAATAGTCTAGTATTGCTTCTCCAAAGCCTCCACCTCCACCTACAGGGAAAGGACATGCTCTTTCTGCACGTGCATTGTCTTCTCCAGCTCCTTGGATTCTTGATTCCGGAGCTTCCCATCACATGACACACTCACCTGATTTGGTTACCTCACTTGCTCAGAGTGTTACTACATAGATTGCAGTTGGTGATTCTTCTCAGCTTTCAATCATAGGTTCAGGAACTATCTCTTTAGAGGTTGGTTCACTACAGGATGTTCTCTTGGTTCCAGCCATTTCTACGAACCTCTTGTCTATCTTTCAGATTTGTCATTCAGGCTCTGGAAAGACAGTTGAGTTCTCACCACATGATGTGGTTATTCGAGACCTCCATGATCCTAATTTTTTTATTGCTACAGGGAGTGTTGATCTTCAGTCTCACTTATATCAGTTCGATGGCTTTGAGAGCTCCGATTCTACAGGTGTTTCTCTCATTGCTCATGCAGACACAGTTAGCAAAGTTTGGCATGAGCGTTTTGGCCATGTCAACCACAGATACTTACAACAGATGAGTACAAAGGAGCTAGTGATTGGATTACCTCAAATCTCTTGTACTGACGGTGTGTGTCACGGTTGTGCACTTGGAAAACATCACAGAGATCCTTTTCCAGTAGGTCGATCCACACGTGCTAAGGCACGATTGGAGTTGATACATAGTGATCTTATGTCATTTCCCACTCCATCTTTTTCAGGTGCTCGATATGTGCTCACCTTCATTGATGACTTCTCTAGACGCACATGGGTGTACTTTTTGAAGTACAAGTCTGATCTCTTTGGGGTAAAAGCACAAACCTGTGTCACCTTTTATAAAGAAAAGTGATATCAGAATGTGACAATTCAACATTAATGACAAAAAAAATGGTATTTGCATTTAAAATATGAAGATGATGTAAATTGATAAAATGTGTAGAATTGTATGAATTTTATGCCTATAATTTTTATTATTTTTTTGACTAAGAATTTATTCATTTTATTTTATTTTGAAGTCCCTTTTTTAACTGTAAAAAATATAGGATGTAGTTCCCGTCAAACAAGTATGTGTAAATCATCTTTTTTTGTTATGATTTGAAAATATTTTATAGATGACATGTATAGCTAGTGCACAAAAAAAGAAATAATTATTTTTGATGTATATTTTCTTTGTTATAAGTACTCAAGTTCGACCTTGTCAGAATCCAATAGTTTTTTCCTCCCGTCAAAACTTCCCTATCAAATCTATACCTTCTTGAAAAAAAATTACATATTCATGAAGAGGATTCTCTCCTCTAGTGATAAATATATATTTTTTATTTTTCTGATATGATTTACTATTTTTTTTCATTTTTTGAGAGAGCATCTTCTGAAATGTTGAAATATCGACTTATAATATTTTTAGATTATAACATATTATAACCAATCAAAACACTCAAATTTTATATAATGATGATATTGAATCTGAAATCTATAAAAGGGTATTTTTAGTTTTTTTTAAAAATTGAGTTTTGATAGAGAAATGAAATTTGACCAAAACAGATTTTTGTATCACAAACGGTGACACAGATCTATGCTTTTACCCTTTGATTCATTTCGAATCTTTAAGACCTTTGTGGAGAAGCAGTCTGGTCTTTTCATCAGGCGTATTCGGGGGAATATGTGAATCAATTTTTCAAAGATTTTTGCACTGAGCATGGTTTACAGCATCAGTTCTCTGTTCCCCATACACCTCAGCAGAATGGGGTTGCTGAGAGAAAAAATAGGACATTACGGGAGATGGCCAATTGTATGATACAGTCTCGTGCTATGAGTTCTTCATTTTGGGATGAGGCTATCAATTGTGCCAACTATATTTAGAATTGGATGCCTCATAAGGCATTGCGACACATGACTCCTGAAGAGGCTTGGACTCATGTCAAGCCTGATGTTTCTACTTTCTGCATTTTTGGTAGTGAGGCTTGGGCATTTATTCCAAATGCTCAGCAGAAAGCCATGGAGAAGAAGAGTCGAACACTCATTTTTGTTGGCTACTGTGAGGATGTGAAAGCGTACAGGTTGTTTGATCCTGATTCCAGAGATGTCTTGTTTCGGCGAGATGTTCAGTTTGATGAGCGTTATCCTTATATGGATCCTCCATCTTTAGCTACTTCTTCACTACCTAGTACTTCATCTACTCCTCTACAGGATTATGCCTCCTCTGAGGAAGATCTTGAGATTGATCCCCCTTTGTCTCCTCCACCAGATGTTTCGTGAGTGCCCAAGTGGGCTCGTGATACTGTTGATGCAGCAGGACCTCTGGCAGGTGATCCTACAGATGTTCATCGTACTCGTTCTCAGACTGCAGGTAGTGGCCTTTTGAGTAATGCCATTTCTGATGATCCTCAAAAAATTTCATAGGCGACAGGACACTCAGACTGGGATAGGGCAATGGCTGAGGAGTATTCTTCTTTGATGAAGAACCACACATGGGATCTGTGTCCTCTTCCGAAAGGAAGAAAGTTGGTTCAGTGCCGTTGGGTGTACCGTACCAAGTATGCTGCAGATGGTTCTATTGATAGGTACAAGGCACGTCTTGTTGCAAAGGGTTTCACACAGGTTGAGGGTATTGATTACTCTGAAACCTTTGCCCCTGTTGCCAAGATGAACTCTATTCACCTTGTACTCTCTCTAGCAGCTTCACAAAAATGGACAGTTTTTCAGATGGATGTGAAGAGTGCCTTTTTGTATGGAGACCTACATGAGGAGATCTATATGGAGCAGGCTCATGGTTTTGTGCAGGACTCTTCATTGGTATGCCGGCTTCAGAGGTCTTTATATGGTCTCAAACAAGCCCCTAGGGCTTGGTATGAGAAGATGGATTCCTTCTTGCTTGCTTCCCACTTGACACGATGTCATTCTGATCCTACAGTTTACATTTAGCATCATGGGGCTGACTTATTGATACTTGTGCTTTATGTTGATGACCTCATCATCATAGGAAGCTCACTCTCCATGATACAGGGTGTTCAACAAGCATTGAGAGAGCAGTTTGAGATGACAGATCTTGGCCTTTTGCACTATTTTTTGGGCCTACAGGTTGTTCAGTCTTCTGATGGGATAGCCATACTCTAGCAGAAGTATGCTCATGATATGCTTCAGAGATTTGGCATGCTTGATTGCAAGCCTACCCCCACACCTTTTCAGTCAAGTGTTGTTTTATCTACCACTTGCTCTACTCCTACAGTGGATTCCACTCTAAATAGACAGCTTGTGGGTAGTTTGTTGTACTTGACACACACACATCCTGATATTTCCTTTGCGGTTGGACTTGTCTCTCGATTCTCCCACAATCCTCATGAGAGTCATTGGCAAGCATCCAAACGTATCTTAAGGTATATTAGCGGTACAACATGTTATGGCATTCACTACACATCAGGGGATCCTCACATTGTTGGTTTCACAGATTCAGACTGGGCTGGTGACATTGATGATCGCAAGTCTACTTCTGGTTTTGTTTTTTGTCTTGGTTCTGGTCCTATCACATGGTCTTGCAAAAAGCAGCATGCTCACGCATTATCATCTACAGAGGCAGAATACAGGGCAGTTGTATTAGCTAGTCAGGAGGTTTTATGGCTTCGACAGTTGATGACAGAGTTTGGATCTCCTCCTGATAGTCCCACCTTTCTATGGTGTGATAGTCAGAGTGCTATACACATTTCACGCAACCCTGTTGAGCATCAGCGGACCAAGTACATTGAGCTTCACATGCACTTCATCAGGCATCTCATTCAGGATGGTGCTTTGAGCTTGGAGTACATTCCTACTGCTAAGCAGGTTGCAGACATCTTCACTAAACCTTTTGCATCCCCACGGTATATAAAGCTGTATTCTATGCTTGGGGTGAAGGAAGTTGTCCTTGGGGGGTCTCAGTGATGAGTCCTTCCTTCCTTCTTTTTACTGCTATCTCTTTTTGGAGTAGAATTTTTCCCACTGGGTTTTCTCTATTTCTCCATTTCATAGAGATTTAGTTATTATTGGGTACCTCATTAGGCCTTGTTGTCGGGACCCAAGTTTGCTTTAGGCTTTGCATTGTAGTTTCCTTGCTTTTTTTGCATTGTTTGTAGCTGCATTGTTGCTCATCTTAAGGGGGGGTGTTAGAGTAAAGCGTTGATTTAATTTCATTTATTAAATTTGCTTTACTCCCTTCTTAAGATTTTACTTTATGCACCTTTTGCATCTCTATTTAATAATTAATTATTAATTATTAAATAGCTTTTCCTTTTAGGTTACCCTTTTTAGGGTTTTGATCTCCTTTTATAAGGATTGATCTCCTTTGTATTTTATTATCTTTTTCATTTCTGAAAATACATTAGCACATTTTTCAGAGCAAAACCCTTTGCCTTCTCTTGTCTTTTTCTTCTGTGATAGGTTTTTGCATGCAGGTATTCGAAGGTTTTGTGGATTTGTATTGATCAAATCCTTCAGTTGGCATTTGAAAGCCACTTGCCAATTTAGGGCCTATTTATGAAAGTAGTATTTCTATCTACAAAACCTATAATGTGATTGCAGATCTAGAAAGTAGACAAAAAAATATGCACTTTAAAAAAAAATGGAACCTGATTTGGAGTCCGGATGAGCTCGTACCAAGCATTTTAAGTGGCAAAATTTGACATTTTGGAGTTCTAAAAAAATTTAGAAATAGAGATCTCAAACCACCTGCACCAATGTGTAGATCATGAAATCCTACCCCAAAACAAAAAAAATTGCTCCCAAAAAGGAATCCATATGAAGAAGATATCGCTGCTATTGTTATTTTTTCTAAATTGCAGTCACGCCTCCAAAAAAACAAATGACTCTAGATTTTGCCTTAGATGTCCAATTTGGATGAAATAAAATCTGATCTAGGGGTTTTTGAACCTTTTGAATGTGATGCAAATATCAAATTTGCACCAATAAGCTTCAATCTTCACCTGCAAAAAATCTCTCCTATGGCCCTATGGCCAAATTTTTTTTGAAAAATAATGCAGATCCAAAAAAAATAGCAGAGATGCAGATGAAAAAAAATATAGATCTGAAAATTAAATGTACAAATCTAAAATGATCATACCAATTCTGCAAATCGGTTCTTCAAGTGCCGGTTTGCAAAAAAAATTTGCCTCACAATCGACTTTGGCCTAGGGTAGGCAGCTTTGTAGCCAATTTTCATCAGTCAGCATTCCAGATGCAATGGTGAGGTTAGATCTAATGTTAGACACTCCCAATTTCTGCGATACTCTAGGGTCAGGCTGTGGTGATGAAGCAAGATGATGGTCTCGAACGGCTATGTGATGAGAAAATCTCCAAGTTGTTCTGATACCATGTAAGAATTTGCCTAAGGGCAAAATTCACCCAAGAACTAAGAACTCAAACACAAGCACATAGTAGACCAAAAATGGCTATGATCAATTAATCAGATTATGTCTGAATACATTGCTCTATTTAGAATGTGATATTCAAACACACTAAGAGTGCTTGTAAATAAAGGCCTCTCAGGAAGAACCTAGAATGTCTCTAGAAACAATCAGGAGATAAGACAACTAAGCACCTTATCAAACATTCTAGATGAATGGATAAGAATGACAAAGTCATATGTGTGTAGAAAATTCTTGTGTTGTAGACAACATGTGCTTAAAAGAGGTGTGGACCCCTGTGATGTCATCAAGACAACTCACAAGAGTGCACAAACTCCTAAGTGTCTCACAAATAAAATAATGCAAAATAATTAAATAATGCATTAACCTAAGTAAACTTAAGTCAGTGTAATAAGTAAATACTTATTTACACCAACACACATCAAATCAATTCTACTTTCATCATTCTTCATCCTATCAATATCTATTCTTCCAATCTCATCCATGTTCATTCTTCTATCCGCCGTAAAATGAAAAAATCAAAAAAAAAAAAAATCACTTGTGCAATCAATACTAATTCAATCAATCTAATCTTGTAATCTTGTACATCAATCCTAATCAATTCATCAATTTGACCCAATTAGCTGATAATCCATTACCCATATTCAATCACTATCATGGGATGAATCCTTCCCAATCCTTGGATGTGCTTTACACTTATCGTTAGCTTTTCCATCCTTAATTGATCATCATCAATCAATCCATTAATTGGTTTTTAGCTTGACTAGGGGTAAAATTTTGGTTTGCTTTTGGTTTTTTGTGCATGATTGGTTGTTACTTGTATGCATTAGTATTTTTTGCATTTATCATGGTCTTTGCCTCCTATTGTCCCAAGAATCATGGTCTTCCATATCATGGTTTCATAAGGCATATGGTTGTATTAGACCCCTATTTTCACATACTTGACACATTGTCATCTTGGTTCCTCATACCTTGGTGCATAGTGTTAAGTACAATATCAAACTTAGGTTGTTCATGCCATTGCAACATAACTCCCTTCCATCCTCCCTTCCATTTCGAGAGAACATCCGTGTTCTCCTAACCCGCATGTCCTCTCGAGGGGGCATACCTTTTCACCCTTGTCATCCTTCCTCATCCTTCCATGTCTGGGGCATCATGCTACTAGACTTATCCTCCCATCCACTATATTTTATTCTTCTTTGATATTACATTACTAATGCTATATCAAAGAGGGGCAAAATGTAGACACCTAAAATTGTCCAAAAACCTATTTCCTAACCAATTAAATAAATATTTATTATTTATTTAATTCCCCTACTTTTAAGTAAATAAAATTTCATTTTATTTAATTACATTTTCCTTACCTTGATTTAAATAAACTAAGGATTATTTAAATCCTAGCCATTCCTTGATTTAAATAAACTAAGGTTTATTTAAATCCTAACCCATTCACTTTAATTAAGTACTTCATTTACTTAATTAATCCCCTTCCTAATCCCACTTGAAATTAAATATTACATTTAATCCTATTTGAGCACATTGCTCCTACCTTTAACCCTCACCTAACCTCACTACTCTAACCTAACCCATCTTGCTAAACCTGCCCACTTCCTTAATCATGCCATATGATAGGAGGCACTTGAGTCAAGTATCCATTCCTTTGAAGAATTTGAATTTTCCATGAGTGTTTGCCCTTTGCCCTTTGAATTTGAAGAAGAACCTTTATCCTTATAAGCATTAGGCAATGGAACAATATGTTTCTTCATGATGTTGGTCAACTCATCAATCTTCTTAAGATAACATTCATGTTCTTCATGACCCGTTTTCTTATAATAGGCACACTTTTTTTTCTCCTTATTGTTGTTGTCCCCTTTCTTGTTGGAATTTGAGGAAGACTTGCCTTGTTGATTGGATTGTGGTGTTGTCTTTTCTACATCCTCTAATTTGTTCTTCTACTTCTTTTTCTTATTCTTACCCTTTCCTTTATTTGAAGACTGTCTAGCTGAATTTATAGAACCCTCATTATTTGCCACTAGTGCTTTAGACTTAGGTGAATTGAAAATCCCTATTGATTTCAACTTCTTTTCTTCTGTATCCAACAAATCAACATATTCATCAAAAGAGACTTTCATATAGGCATACCCTAATATAGTCTTTAAGGTGTTAAAAGAAGAAACAAATGTGGAATACTCCAATGGTAGCTTGTTATGTATAAGATAGATCAATTTGTCATCTTTGATAGAACTCCCACAATCAGTAAGCTTTGTCCTTAGTTCATTCACCTTAATGATGAAATCCTGTATTGAATCAAATGACTTAGGATCTAAGAATACAAGCTCATCTTCAACTTTGAAAACATCCTCTTCAGACACTTTACCATATAGGTTTTCGAGGGTATCCCAAGCTTCCTTGGATGTAGAACACTTCTTAATTTGATACATGATCTTGTCATCAACCCCCAAACATATATCACCTAGGGCTTTCCTATCCATTGCTAACTGAAATATCACTTACTGATACTTTATCACCTGCTAGTATAGGAAGAGTACCATCTACATATTGAGAAACTCTATTGTGCATTTAATGATACCACATTTTGATGGACAATGTAGCATAGTTATGTGGAGTTAATTTTGGAAACTTAAATTTTTTCATGATGCAAAAAATGAAAGAAAATTGCAGAAAAGAGAGAACACAACACCAAGAACACCCTCCCTTTTCACTAAATCAATAATCCCCCCTAAAATAGATGATTTTGGCACTTCATTAGTAGTGTGATTACAGTGGTCACTTGCCAATTTTGACCTTCATGGACTTCTGATTTAGTGCAGTGTATAAAACACTTAGCACTTTAAGTGCATAACAAAGAAGCCCGCGGGTTATAAAGAAATTGGGCTGTAGGTGGATATGGTGGGCGTGCCTTTGTGCTATCTAGTGGTCAAATTTCAAATGCCAATATTTTTGGTCACTAGAAAATGGCTTAATAAGCTCACATAAAATTGGAATATTCTCTACAAAATAAATACTCCTTCCTTCGAAATTGTAGAGTCGGGGTGTGACAGCCTGGTTCTGCAAAAAAAATTTCTCTGCGACTAGCCCAACTGGGCAAAATAATTTTCTTAAAATTAAAATGTAGAGATCAAAATAATTTAGATCCAAAAATAAATAATTAGATCAATTAAACGACCATACCCGATTTGCAAATCGGTACCTTCAGGTGCCGGTTTGCAAATTTTTGTTGCCTCGTGATCAACTTTCACCCAACATAAGAAAATTTATAGTTGATCTTCATCGAATTGACATTCCAAATGTAATGGTGAGGTCAGATCTGGCTCTAGACACTCCTACTTTTTGCAGATTCTCCAGATTTAGGTCGTTGTGTTGAAGTATGAACGATCTCAAACGACTATGTGTAGAGAATCTCCCCAAGCTCTAATACCATGTAAGAATTTGGCTTAGGCCAGAATCCACTCAAGACCAAAGAACTCAAACACAAGCACAACAGTAGACCAAAGAGAGAGTATGATCATAATGGTGATATATTCATTCAATATGCCATATGCAATTACACTAGGAGTGCTTATATATAAAGGCCTTTGGAGAGCTTCTAGAATGCATAGAAGTTAGCATCATGATAAGTCATACAACTAGGCACATGTCCACTAGATATGAGTTATCCTCCATTAAGCACGAAAGTAAGTGCGATGATGTGAGGATAAGCCTACAATGGTGTAGCATGCAAATTAGTGGTGTAGACAACATGTGCTAAATTAGGAGTGCAAATAACTGTATTGTCTATAGGACAACTCAGTGAATGATGCAAACTCTAGTGTTGTAGACACCACATGCTTAAATAGAGTTGTGTACTTCTATATTGTCAACATGACAACTAATGAGAGTACACAAATTCCTAAGTGTCTCGCCTAAATAAATAATAAAATAATGCAAATTAATAAAATGATGCATTAACCTATGTAAACTTAAGTAAGTGTAAATAGTAAATACTTATTTATACCAACAACATTCAATACAACAATAATAGACTCCACGACATGCCTTATGGGCTTACAATGTTATCAGATTCTGGAGAAAACCCTTCTCACAGCACTTTCTCCCAAACTCCACCAAAATTTCCTTTACAATGCTAGAAAGGTCCTTAAGTAAACCAAATTAGGTTTAGGGTTAGGAATATATTTTACAATATGCCATTTGGCATCCACCACCAAAACATAAGGTTCTAGAAAACACGTTAGAAGTTGGTGTAAAATTAGAAGAATTCAGAAATGGTAGTCCAACTTTTGGGAGGCATAACTTTTGATCTGGAACTCTGATTGACGAACCGTTTACATTTTTAGAGAGTTCTTCAAGTGCTCTATAGCCCTATGGACTAGCTTGTCTAGTCCCCCATTTTTTAGACCTGTACAAGGCCGTTTAGTGCCTCAAATCTGGCTTTGAAGTTCTCTTAAGAGGTCTCCAAGCAACTTAAAACTGCAATAAATTTCAAACCATAAAGCTTCTAGACCTTATTCTTTTTTTGGAGTGCTTTAAATTACAAGTATAATCATCTCTCAAACTTACACCCTCTAACTCATCATAATTATGACTCAATTACAAAATAACTTATTTTCTACATTGGCACATATCCCAAGGTGCTCAAAAACTCTAACCCAAAAAACCAATAGTGGAGCTATGAGAGTTGGAATCTTTATTTGACCCAAATGGGTATCCAAAAATGAAAATACTTTAAATAGAAACTAACATTAAGCATATATATATATATATATATATATATATATATATATATATATATATATATATATATATATATATATATATATATATATATATATATATATATATATATATATATATATATATATATATATATATATGTGGATGATACAAGATTGCCCTTACACCACTAGATGCTCCTACATCAGATAGAGAAATGAGATATGGCCAAAACATGTTTAGAGGTCCTAAAAGGTGACATAAGTATGTGCTTTTCCCCTATCTTCAGATCAATCTTTCTTTGTAAGCTTACATAACAAGAACTCACACACATATGGGAGTTTCTTTTTTTTACCCTTATTTATGGGGCTGACATTGTTTTTCCTATTGAAGTTGAGATACCTTCACTTTGAGTCTTCCTTAGAGGAGTTATCATAGATGATGATTATTGCATCTCTCATATGCAAGAACTAGAATTATTGGATGAATGAAGACACACTATTTTTTTATCGCATGAGAGTCTACCAAAAATAGATGTCTAAGAGTTATAAAAAAAAAGTGCATCATCGAGCTTTTGAAGTTGGTGACTTGATCCTTAGAGAGAACCCTAAATATTAACAAAATTGACAATAGAAAGGAAAATTTAAACCTAATTGGTTGGGCCCCTATATCATCACTGTTGGTTTTGGATTCGATGCCTATTAACTCTCAACACCATAGGGAGACCAACTCCCCAAGCCTATCAATATTATCCATCTAAAGAAGTTCTATACTTGATGCTCTTTACATCCAAAACTTTTGTATATAGCTTATGATGCTAAAAAAATTCTAAAAAAAAAAATATGGTCTTGAAAAAAATTCTAAAAAATAGAAAAATTCATGAAAAAGTGATCATCTTAGTAAAAACCTAGCAATAGGCACTTTGATGTATCACCAAAAAAATACAAAAAAAACCATAAAAGTTCTTTAAAAAAAATAAAAAATAAAAAACATCCTTCTAAGTGGTTAAAACCTGGAAACAAACGCTACTTGAGACCTTTGCACTTCTATTTACCACCTCATGGCTTTGACCATGAATCATTTGGCTTCCATCACACCCTTGTCTCCTTGGTCTAGAATTAGTCTTTGTCTAGGTGGAGGGGGCACAGATTGCATCATCTTTGGTCTTTAGGACACACTAATATTTTTGATACCACCCCAACAATGTTTCTCAACACTTCCCATCCTTGACATCAACTCTTTATTAACATTTATCTGGTCATCTTCTTTGAACCAAAACTTTGTTAGTAGTTTAGGATTGTGCGATATATCTCACTTGTAGGCATTGTTGAGATAATGGGTGTTGCACACATTGCAAAATATTGTTATATTGTGTTATTTTATTTTATTATGTAATGTTGTATCTAGGAGCATCTAGATGGATGTGTAACATGTAAAGATTCCCATGGGATATACTTGATGAGTTGTATTGTAACATTGTGATAATATTTTATGTAATTATTTAATATTGGAGAAAAGAATTAAATGCCCAATATTAAAAGTGGGGTCAATGGGTTAGGTAGCACATGGTTTTAGCACATAGTTTATGTAATACCACTTAGTGGTTTTGTGGGACTTGTTGCTATATAAGCAACCACAAAGGTAGTTGGTGGTGTGACAAGGAGAAGACAAAAGGCAAGAGTCAAGCAAGACAAGGCTTGACAGGTTAGCCAAGGGAGCATTTGTGAAGGTTGGAAGCATGGCATGGGATGTGTGGATTCATGCTTGTTGACATAGATTGCTTGGTAGTGGCTATGGCTTTGAAGGCTTCCATGGTTGTATTGCAATGGTGTTTTTTGTTGAATAATACATGGTGATGGATGCTTTTTGAGGTTGGGTTTTTCCTTCAATGAGGGTTTCCCAAGGTATATCTTGTGTCACAATTTTGTGAGTATGTTGTCTATTCTCTTGCATGTGAATTTTAATTCTATGTTTATTTTAGATCTATTATGGGTTATGTGGAAACAATTATATTATTTCTTGCAAGTTTCCTTACAAGTGGTATCAAAGCCAGGTTCTATTTTTGGTAACCCTAGATTGAATCCATGGGAATGCATGAGAGGATAAAAGAAAGGGCAAGATATATGAGTTGCTTATTGCATATTTGAGGGTTTTGGGTTTGCTGTTATGATGGGATATTAAAAGATTTGGGTATGTAAAATTTTTTGGACAAAAGGATTTTTTGGATGTTTCATTAAAATGAGAGTTTTAGGGGCTAGCTTGCAGAAATTACCTCCTAGGTAAAAACAAACCTCACCATTGGATCTGAGTCGACATTTTCATAAATTTTGATATATAATATGCCCTAGTTTGGCCATGTTTAGAGGAAATGAAAGAATTTTTAGTTTTAGCCCGTGATGGTCGTCAAATTTAATCCCGTCAAAATTTTCATCACAAAAAAAAATTGCAGTGAAAATGGTAAAAAGACTACCTTAGTAAAATAACTATAACTTTCTCTCAGGATATCAGGTTTTAGACTTCTTATAAGTGTTGAAAAGCTAATTTAGAGCACTACAACTTAATGTAGGCTTGGTTCTATGATTTTGACATTTTGTCAAGTTTTAAGAGCCCTAAAGCTAGATGTTATTTATTTTGAGTACAAATTAGGGCATAAATTGGGCATACGGAGTTGAATGTTGGACTTCAAGTAGTCAATGGAAAGCTCTATACATTAGTTTAGATTTGGTGTAGGTTTGGCATGATTTATTTGGTGATATATTGATTTGAATAATTTATGATATATATTGACTATGGTAACATTATGAGTTTATGATATTGTATATTTTGGAGATTTAAGATTTGATATCATCGTATACTCAATTCGTATTTCAGATTGGTCTCATGATGATACGATTATCAATGTTTTATTTTGGATATGTATGATGACTTGTTAGGTCTACAAGTTATGTAGCATTGTAAGCGGTCTATACTTATAGGTTGCATTTATGGCTTGGATATGGGTTGTCTTTGTCCATTGATCTTTCATTATTAATGCATATTTAGATTGGTGGCTTGGATTTGGGTTATCTATGCCCTAAGTCACATGATTTGCTATTTTTTCTTTATGTAGAAGGGATGAGATGTTGTTACCAGGTACAATCATGGTGGAGGATTCTGGTTAACTATTTTATGCTAATAGGTTGGACATTTAAGAGTCAGATGCTTGATTCATGGATGTGATCATGGTGCCATAGATTTTGGTATGACATAATTGGATATATAGGTACATCCTTGATGTTCATTAGTTTGGATTCCTAATTTGGTTATGGTGGTATAACTTCTTGGTTGAGGATCATGGTTATTTAGTTTCTTTTGAGGAGCTCATGATATGCACTTTGAGTTCTTTGATGGTTTGATGCCTTGGTCAATTCTCATGATTAAAGGATGGTGTTTTCATCATGATGTCATAGATTGCTTGGATACACGATTTAGTGAGATCTTGTGACAATGATGGGGTGACAGTGCAGGATTAGTTCCTAGTTTGGTTTGTATCTTCTTGGTTTGGAGATCTTGGTTTCACTTGGTATTGACACTTTGGTTGCGTGAGTGTAGACCTAGTGGATCTTCATGTAGGAGATGGATGTTATGATGCCTTGGTACCATGGTTGAGTGGGAGTTGTTGGCATTGATATATTTATTGAGTGTTTGCATATGTTGGAGGTTTGTCTTAGATCCTATTACTGCATAAGCATCTTTGACATTTTCATGGTGCACTTGGTTATCTTCATGGTGTGTGGAGATGGTTGCATCTTGAGGACTTTTAGTGTTCTTAGTAAAATTGTGGTTTATGCTTTCATTTGGCATGTTATACTTGGTGTGAGGATGGTTTCATTATTATGCCATGGTATACTCTTGATAAATGTTTAGAGTATTGACATGTTATAGTGTGTTCATATGGACCATGTTCTCTCTTTGGTTGAGATGTTTTAGATCATGTTGTCATGTTTATGTTCCTAAGGCCATGGTTGGAACTTTGACATTGATCTTGGTTTAGTTTCTTGTTATTGAGTACACTGATCATAAGTTGGATACTTCATGATATTGTTATGTTGCATTTGGAGTTGGCATGGATTGATTGGTTACAGGTGCTCATGGATACTTTGAGATGATGGTGATGCTAATTTGTCTTGGATTAGAGAAGTGTTTGTTGAGACGGTTGATGGTTTCAATAGGAAGTTCAAGGGGTATTCACCTGATATAGACTTGAGAGGAGATTGTTCTTAGATGAGTCTTGGTATGAGATTTGGATATCTTGAGCATTCTCATTCCCCACTCTTGGTGTACTCGACCATTTGCTACTTGAGAGGTATAGCCCATTGTTTCTCTTAGTTGAATTATATTTATGTTTGTCTTTCATGAATATGGATCTTGAGCTATGGTACATGAGTTAGTTCTAGAGGGTTCATTTGAGATATGGTTTAGCATTGGTTATCTCCATGTGCATATGTTGTTATGCTGGTTGAGTTTGGGAGATAGTTTTATATTGGGCATATTCCTTGGATTAGGAATAGTTTATGAGTTTGATCTTCTTGTGAGAGGTTTACATCCATGATTAGTTATATGGTATGGTTTGGGTGTTGTTGAGGCTTCTTGGTTGGGGTTTTATGGAGGAGATCATACTTGCACAATTTACATCTAGAGGTGTGTGTAGAAGGAAATGATATAAGTTATTATTTTATGTATTGTGGATGTCCTTGATACTACATGGATTCACTTCTTTAAGATGTTGTGAGTGGGTTGGTTATAGATTTGACATTATCTTTTGTAGTGGGAGCTTCTTGGTACATATGTGGCAGGTATTGCTCTTGAGGTTTGTGATTGCAGGTTACAAATTGGATATGTTGATGATGTGAGATTCACTTGGTATATACCTTTGGAGGTATGGATAGTTGGATGGGTTTGGCACTTGTTGTGGGTACTATTTTAGCTATGGATATTTTTGACAACTACGTATACATGTGATTACTTTTGGATCAAGTATTTTGTGCTTGACATTTCAATTGGTACAAGATTTTATGATCTTCCAATGTGACAAGTTGGGTGGCTTCTATGTATTTCTAGTGGCAGTGGCATAATAGGAGGTGGCATCATTCATGTTTGAGATGTTGAATACTTTAATTTTGTTGTGGGTACCAGGATGGAGCACTTTGTGTAATTTGATCTATGATGGTAGATGTGCTAGCAGGGATTGTTCCCTTGTTCATTTATATGGCTACAGATTGATCCTGTAAAATGTATACAACAACTGGGAGATTGTTGAGAGAATGGGTATTGCACACATTGCATAATATTGTTATATTGTATCATTTTATTTTATTATGCAATGTTGTCTTTAGGAGCATCTAGATGAATGTGCAACATGTAAAGATTCCCATGAGATATACTTGATGAGTTGTATTGTAACATTGTGATAATATTTCATGTAATTATTTAATATTAGGAAAAAGAATTAAATGACCAATATTAAATGCGGGGTCAGTGGGTTAGGTAGCTCATGGTTTTATCACATGGTTTATGTAATACCACTTAATGGTTTTGTGGGACTTGTTACTATATAAGTAGCCACAAGGGTAGTTGTTGGTGTGACAAGGAGAAGACAAAAGGCAAGAGTCGAGTGGGACAAGGCTTGACAGATTAGCCAAGGGAGCATTTGTGAAGGTTGGAAGCATGGCATGGGATGTGTGGATTCATGCTTGTTCACATAGATTGCTTGGTAGTGGCTATGGCTTTGAAGGCTTCCATGGTTGTATTGCAATGATGTTTTTTGTTGAATAATTTATGTAATACCACTTAGTAGTTTTGTGGGACTTGATATTATATAAGAAACCACAAAGGTAGTTGTTGGTGTGACAAGGAGAAGACAAAAGGCAAGAGTCGAGCGAGACAAGGCTTGACAGGTTAGCCAAGGGAGCATTTGTGAAGGTTGGAAGCATGGCATGTGATGTGTGGATTCATGCTTGTTCACATAGATTGCTTGGTAGCCGCTATGGCTTTGAAGGCTTCCATGGTTGTATTGCAATGGTGCTTTATGATGGGTGCTTTTGGAGGCTGAGGTTTTCCCTCAATAAGGATTTCTTAGGGTATATCTTGTGTCACAATTTTGTGGGTATGTTGTCTATTCTCTTGCATGTGGATTTTAATTCCATAACGGTTATATTATTTCTTGCAAGTTTCCTTACAGGCACCAGTCTTAAAAAAGAGTCAATGATTTTTTTTTTCACATTGCACTTAAACTAAAATAACTGAGATATGCTTGATGATTTTCTCTATGTACTGCTTATTATTGCTGATTTTTGTTGGTGTTCCCTACTTAGTCTCTCTAGGATGTCACAGTCTCTCCAGGATGTCACTTGACTAGAGGACTAGGGATATGAGGACTATTTTCTTTGTGTTATGCATGTAGGTGTAGTTTCAATGATCCTATATGTTCTAGTGCATTGGGTGTCGACGATAAGTGTCTCTTCTTGTTTGGAACACCACATATACCTGAACTTGATTCATTTGGATACTTGGGTGAGTTCTAACTATGTCCTTGGCTATTACATTGGGTTTTTTCTACAAGACTGTGCTTATGGCCATCTCGACATCTATGTCTTGATGCAAGTATAATATTTCTACATTAACCTAGAATCTAATATTGAGCCATCTTGACCTCTATGTCTTTGATGCTTATGTTAGGTTCCTACACTTCATTCAATATATAGATCATATTTGTTGTCCACCATTTTGTCACCACAAAATGCAAGTAATAGTATGAAACATTTTCAAGCTAGTTTCACATCTCTCTAAGTTGAATTTGATATTCAATTGCTTAATGTTGATCAATCAATCAATTTAAATTCGTATATCAAATCTTTACCCAAGGCTTTCGTTAAGTCTTTTTCATTTTGCTTTCTGTCGAGCCTTTGCTTGATTTTTGAGGCCTTCACTGTCCTTTTTTTTTTTCCTTTTTAGTTTGTGTTTTTTGGTTTTTAGTCCTTTGGTATTGTTCATGTCATGGCTTTCGATTTCCCCTTCAATTTGGTCCAACCTAGAGCATAATTGGAGTTGTTAGTCAAGAGTTATGGTCATTTTAGTGCCTCAAAAGTGAACCTTTTTTATGCAACAATACAAATTAAAAATATCATGTTATATTTTTAATTTGACTTTCACTTTTTGAAAAATATAACTTAAATTCACTTTATGTTATGTTTTTTAGTTACTTTATCATTAAATTTTTCACTTAAAGTAACTATAGTGCACTTTAAGTTATAACTTTAAGTTGAGTTACTTTTTGATTTTCACTTAAAGTGACTATATTAACTATATAGTTCAATTTATTTTTTGATATTTAAATCAAATACTCATTTAAATGTTACTTTCTAAATGATATTTATATGTTATATTTTTAATGTAATATATAAATATGGTTTATGTCCCATTAAAGTAACATTTCAATGAATCAAATTGACATATGTTTATTTAACCACTTTAAGTTATCAAAAGTGGACATTTTATATGTTGTTACATGTAAAATCCATCAAAAGTGGACATTTCACATGTCACTACATATAAAGTTCAACTTAAAAGCATAAGGTCGTCAAAAGTGGACCTTTCACTTAAAATATGCAATCCTCCCAAAAGGTATGATCTTAACCAAATGCATATTTTAAAATGTGTCATGCCTCCCAAAAGGTGTGATTTATGTTATGGGGAGTTTTTAAAACATGCAATCCATCTTAAAAGGTCTGATTTGTATCTTGTGCATATTTTAAAACATGTCATGCCTCCTTAAAGGTCTGATTTTGGAAGAGCACATGTTATGGGCCTCCAAGAACCTGATTTTAGAGATTGTGAAAGATTTACTTGATGGTTTTTTATGAGATCTTCTCCAATTGGGTCATTTTTACTCATCAATGGATTTCTAACAACAAAAATGGATTCATCTTGCTAAAAAATGTATTTCCAAGCTCTATGCTAGGGCATGTTTTTGGTAAAAACTCCAAATAAATCCATTTTTGGCCCACATTTTTGCTTAAGAAGGAATCAATTTAACATATTTTGATGTTCTCATTGCATTTTGATACACGTCTTGGTGTTTAAAAACCAAAACATTTTGATCTTGTGCCTTGGAGAAAAATGTTTTTAGCAGAAAATGTCCCATATGCATGCAACCCAAAAATGTTGGATTTTGGAGCAAGAATAGGGCACGTTTTGACATCTTCCACCTAAAATGCTTTATTTTCTGCCTTCTCCCATTTGAATTTGCAAATTTTGAAAGAGTCCAAGTGTTTTGAAGAAACTTTCAACATTGGAGAATCTTTTTCCACCATTTTTGGCACTTAATCTTCATGTAAGTGGACTTATTCTTTCTCACTATTTATTTGTGCTAATTTTTCTAATTTTATGCACATTTTTTCTTGATGATTGCCACTTTTTGAAATCAATACCATGAAAAGTGCATTTTCCTTTAAAAATGAAGAAATTGTTCATTTTTATGTTTTTGGTTTTTCCCAAAATTCCAAATTCAAAATTGTGTGTTGAAGTGCTTTGCATATTGACAAGTTTGAGTCACTTTCCAAAGGTACATTTTTCTTTTGAGTTTTTGTGTTTTGTGCTTGCTTTCTAGTTTTCTCCACTTTGGAGAAGTTACAAGTTCTTTCCCAAGAACTTCTTGTTGCTTCACTTCATGCAAAAGCATCATCACGTTTCACTTCCATCTTTTATGTCACAACACTTCACATCTCATCCGACAAATGTGATTACATATTTTCCATCTCACCCACCATCCACACATGAATGTAACCCCATTTTCCACTTCCATTTTGACTCATCACACTTTTCACATTCACTAACATGGTACAATTACACAAAAAGCATTACGTGTAATAGCATCTCAAAAACTCCGATTTTGACTTAAAGTCAATTTTTGAAAAGTCAAAATGATGTAATTTTTATTTTCTATGTACTTTGACTTCACCTTTTCACCAAAGATGACTATACAGTTCATTATCTCTTTTCCATTTTCTATTTCTATCTTTCTATATGCATTTTCACCTTCATGAGCAAATACATATTTCTGCATCTTTCCATGCTTTGCATCTCATCCTTCATCTGCATTTGCATACCATCTCACTTTCCATTCCCCATTGCATGTTGTACTTACATGTAATCATTTTTCATGTAATAATATCTTGAACACCCTAAGTCACATTTGAAATTCAACAATCTTCACTTGCATGCATTTTCATTTCATTCCATCTTTCATTTTCCACCTTCATAATCCTTTATTCCACATTTTGTTCACATTTCATCTTCATTCACTGCATATGCATATGATTTCTTTTTGAAATCATTTCATCGAATCTACAAAGTCTACAATCCATTTTTGAATCTTTGTTGCTGATCGAGAATCGGCTTGTATGGAAATTTCATCTAATGATGTATTTAAGCTTTAGTATTTTTGTGTTGCAACGCAAGCACAAGAGATGCCCTCATCATCCAAATTCAAAGGCAAGATAAAATATCAATATGATAAAGAGTTGGATTGTGCAATTGCATCATTAGTTACATATGCTCTTAATATAATGGACACAATGATTGGTCATGTGGATGTGGCTGACTTTTTGTGAAGAGTTGAAACTTCTGTTAGACATGAGATGAAGCACATCAAAAGAAGTCACATTCACTTGGTGTTTACATTTTTGATGGCTGCCATGGAACGTGATTTTGTACTTGGATGTGCAAGGTGTTTTAGTCCAAAATCAAAGACTATCAAGGATAATGATGATAAATTTGTCATTAACCTTGATCCAAAGGTCATTGAGTAGCTCTTCAAGGTACCACTTAAAGAAGAGTGTCCAGATCTAACCAAGGAATTATCTTTGGTATGTTGAAATGAGAAGAAAGGTGATTAACATAAATATGTCAACCAATATTGGTTAGAAAATAAAAGGAACAACTTCTCGAGATGGCCAAAGACCATCCATCAGTCTAATTTCAAACCAGAGTACAAAGACCTCATCATCCTTCTTAGCAGAGTTTTTGGTCTCAAAGATTTTGCTAATTTCAAGCCATGGATATACAAATTCATCTTTCAAATCATAGAAAATAGAGAACACATCTTTTGGGGAGAGTTGATTAGCACTACACTTTGCTACCAATTACTTAATGTGGGAACTTCAACACCCTTCTACATGAAATCCTACCTTGTCTACATTGTTGCTACCATGGGATATTTTTCTAGTCTTTCAACCAAAGGGGATAGTCTTTAGATTCCTATGACCAAATCACTCTAGCAAATAGCAAGTTTCATTACAAAAGGGTCCAAGATGACTTCTTTGAGTATTTACAGTGCTTATTCAATAGACATTTATCCATCAAGAGGGTATCTGATGCAGCATGGGAAAAGGTGAATAAATATGGTTGTATTTTTATTTAGTTTCCAACTTTTACATGAGAGTTAGATATTTTAAAGGTGAACTATATACCTTACCTAGGTATGCTACAGATAGAACCATCTTGATGGAGTTAGCTAGAAAACTCATGGATGCGCAGAGTAATCAACATGCTATGCATGGGCCTGGTTTCTATATTACTTCAGCCAAACCCTTGGTGATTGGAAACTACTCAATCAATTCTATGCCCAAAGAAAAGAACATGGAAGTAGCATTGCAATTGATCACCTTGAAGAAGTTCAAGGCCATATTCAAATTTGATTACTGTGAAATGAATTCTTAAATGAAAAAATCTTACATGCATGTTCATTGCATTGAGGACATCTAGACTGATATGAGAACAAAGCTTGACATAATGAAGATGGACTACTGTAGATTAAACTTGTAGTAGATAATTGATCTTAACATGTTGGAGATTCCTTCAGATTTCCATGTTAAAGATGATGACAACATCCTTGATCTGGAGTTTCATCAAGCTGGCTTTGATAAAAGGTGCCCTTTTCCTATTCAGTGGCAACATAAAGAAGGTGCATCTATTATAAATAGATTTCAATCCATTTTTGGTAAACACCAAAAAATGAATGAAAAATAAAGGCCTTAAAAGAGTTAATCCTAAGATGATATTGGATTGTGGAAGCTTTGGCCCCCCTGGCAGGAAGTCACAACTAGACATTATGAGGAAAGATGGTACCTCTTCTGATGCTATGGGTTCCCTCAAATTAAAATTGAAGGGTGGAAAAGGATCTAAGTCATCTAAGATCTTTGAACCTGTTCAAGAATCAAAGGAATAATCAGAGGAGGAACTGGAGATAGAATCAGATAAAGAAGATATAAAAGAAGAAGGGGAAGTGATGACCATATCTTCCCCAAGGCCTGCACAAACTTGTGCACCATTCATACATGAAGCACCTTTTCTAGATGAAGTAGATGATGACATGGATTCATTCTCCATTATTTTCACTCCTATTCTAGTCTCATAAATTAATACAATGTCTCTTCTTATTTCTTCTATTTCTCCTCTCATCCTTGCAAATGAATAATATGAGCATTTGGAAAATATGTTTGAGGATTTTCTAACTCTTACAAATGACAAGTTTCCCAACTTGATACATCTTTGATGGGTTTTGAGCTTTTCATGACATAGTCCTCTCAACATGTTCCTATGCCTTCAGCTATGTAGACTGAATCTTGCTCAGTCACATGGAAATACAGTTTGGATCAATGCCAATGGTCTCCACTATACCTACTTTCATGGAGGAAAGTTTCAGCTTACCTGTATGGTTGAGAAAAATAACAACAAAAGAAGAAAAGTGGTTGTATTATTGAATAATCTCCCTATCAAGAAGACCAAATCCAAATCTTTGAAAGATAAGATTGCTTCAAGGATTTTGGTTGACTCAAATAGAACCAAATTTGTTGAAGTTGTTGAGCCCTTAGTGGATAGAGCTATTGAAGAACTTAATCATTTTGATTACAAGTTTACCAAGGTTGACATTGAGAAACAATCACATCTGAGTTGTTTACAAGTTATTCAAGATGCATTGGCTAATGTATCAAAGAGCAATCATGAGCTATGGGAGAAGAAAAATCAACTATAACAAGAGGTTTCTCACATTAACTAGGTCATTTGGAAACAATCTTCTCAAAGTGTTGTTGTTATGTCATAGACATCCAAGGAGAGAAAGTTGATTGAAGCTGCCAAGTCTTGAGTAGCGGAAATCATCTTTGAAGGAGTTCGATCTATCACAGAGACATTTGTAGTTCTTAGGTGTGTCAAAGAGATGAATGAAATGGAGTGAAACTTGATCTCTTCTTTGACTTGAGAAGCAAGTTATTTGAAGGAAATCCTCAATGATTAGGATGAAATGGTAAAATTTGATCTAGATGCCTTGGTCTCATGTGACATTCTTTAATCATGTGAAATGTTCTTCAGATTTCAAGGACTTATTGGATACAAAGAAGAAACATTGAGGAAGTTGATTACAAAGTTACAGGCAGCCCTTGGATTGTCAAGTAGTTAAAATAGGTGTTACTTGTGATTTGGAACAAATGGGATGCCAGATTATTGATGAATTAGGTAATCTCATTGCAGTTGAAAGGGTAAGTTCATTATATACAATCAAGATCAATGCTGATGTGGATTTTGAAGATTTTGGTTCACACATAATGAACAAGTTTGTCTTATATAAATCCTCAACAAAATACTTGTTGGATTCTTTGGAAACAAATTCCTGTTAGATTGTGGTGATTGATTAGGAAAGTATTGTACAATCTTCATAAATTATTTGGGGCTCAGGGCATCACCCCCAAAAAAAAATTTTGGGCCCTATTTTATCAAGATTTTGGGCCGACATGTAATTATTAATTATAACCCTAAAGTGGTAAAAATACTTGTATAAAAGAGCTTAGGGTTAGGGTTTGTTTCATAGTTGTGATGCAAAATTAGTTCTTGCTGAGGTATTTAGTTGTAAGGGGTTATAGATTGAAATTAGGTTATAATCACTAGATCATAATAATATCGGACTTGTTGTTTGGTGGACGTAGCCCAAGGATTGGGTGAACCACGTTAATCTTGGTATTTTGTGTTCTTTTCTGTGTGATCTATTATTTTTTGTTATTGGTTATATTTGCATGTAATTTTTATTTATGTCTGTGGTTTAATACTAACAATTCCAAGGTTGTACAATTAGCATATACAGATGTAGTGGGGATTGAATACATATCAAAGACAATAGAAATTGCTGATCTTCCCACAGTGCATGATGTCATCATCAAATTCAAGGCACTAAGAAACAATATTTAAGATTGTTGTTTTTGTTTTTATTTCTGTTTGTAGGTCTAAGAGGATGTGTTACATGAAAATATTTAATTACATGTTATGCAAATTACATGTACTTGAAAAGATGTAGTGTGAGTTGCATTTGCAGTTGCATGTAACCCTAAGATTTCTCTTCTAGTTAGACTAGGTCAAAGTTTGTTGAGTTGCTCCCACTTTTTCCTCCACATTTTTCTCAACTCTTGTGTCTATATAAAGGAGTGCCCCCTCATTTTAAAAATCATCTTTAGCTTTATGCAAGAGAGCTTTGGAGAAATTGTGCTAGCAGAACTTTTTTGTGTAAACACTATTTTGAAAGAAAGTGAATAGAAAGGAACATTTAAGACTTAATTATGATTAATTGAGATTATTAATTTTGTGAATTATAAGATTTGTGTATAATTCATCTAAGTTATTCATTGATTCATGTAATCTTATGTTCTTGGTAATTGTATCTTGTGAATTGAAAAAAAAAGAGTTAAAAAGTAATTAGAGCCAGAGCTTTGACCAGGAGCAATTGTGGAAATATATAGCTAGAAGTTTTGTCTGTAGCTTATACTTCTCTCTTAATTCAAAAAATATGTAAGTTATTTTTACTTTTAGGAGTGTTTGTGCCCTAATATTAAAACTTTTCTATATAGAAGTACAATTGGACTTAGAGCCAAGCTGGTACACTTTCAACTAGCCTTTGAGTTAGTGTTAGTTTATTACCATCATTGTTTCCAACTTTTGATAGAAGTGTAGTTAGAGATTCACTTTGCCCATTACTAATTCCACGAGTAAGTGGATTCTTTTTTGAAAGATAAGAAGAAAGGATATTGGTAAAACCCATTTTACAAAATCTCTTAACCTCTTGCTTACCTTGAGTTGATCCAAGGAACAGTGAGAAAGGGGAGCCTTCCCTTTAAGGTAGGAGAGACTCTGTCTCACACGCTATAGTTGGTCACCCTATTTTGCAATTGGATTTTTATCCAAAATTATCATTTGTAAATATCCACCTAACAATATTCATATCTTCGTAGTTTTTTGGCATTATTGATAGTTGTATGATATTATGATGTCCTTAATAAGGCTCAATGATATAAATAACATGGACCTACTTAATTAACCCTCGCAAATCACACTTTGCATTCCATGATTGCTCAAATATTAGGGTTTTCATTCCAAGTTGCATTCTTAGGCCTCACATTTTGAGTGAGGAGAGATTCTTTATTAGTTAATTGCATTCATCATCACATATCTTCTTCTCTTCTCATCATTTCTTAGTCTTTTTCTCATCATCACTTCTCTTCTATCCATCAATCAAATAGGTTAATCCTATAATCTTAATCGATCTATCCAAATGCTAAGCTATCAAATAATTTTCAACTATCTTGGATTTATGCAAAAATGATACCCTTAATTAATTTTGATGGTCTAGATTTATTTTCAAAATTGAAATTTAAATCTGGATTCATCTTGTTGGTTAAGATTGTAATTTGAAATTTCCTTTTCTTCTGTGCAGTTGACTGCTCCTTTAAGGAAACATTTTTACATATTCCAAGGAAAGATTTATTTTATCATTTCAACCTCTCCATCTACTCATCTTCATCATTTTCATCTCATTTCTTTATCTTTTGGCCTTATTTGAATGTTGCACCTTTCTAGTCAAATTTAGTCAAATTGGGGCACATTCTCAATGCTTGGTGGTCAAACATGGTTCCTTGCTTTCTAAATCTCCCATCTATCATCATGGTGTTGGAAATATACGAAGAGTAACTGAGAGGGGAGGGGTGAATCAGTTACCACTAAAACAATTCTATATCCCTTAGATGTCAATATACACTCCCTTGAAACTCACAACTCGGTTAGAACTAGATATTCACTGTAACTCGATTAACAAAGAAATCTTAGGATAATGATGTGTATTAAACTTTAGTAACCTAGTTGTAGAAAGATAAAACAATAAGAAAATAACATGAACACATGAGACACCAAGATTTAACGTGGAAACCCAAATTGAGAAAACCACCAATGCAACTATTTATAATTTTTCACTCTTCTAAAGTGAGCCTTGTCAAGAGCCAACTTTGTTAAAGGTTACAAAATGCACTGTTAGGTGTGACCCTAGTTAAAGGATTTAAATTACCCTATTAGGAGTGGTTTTTTTAGAGGTCTTAAGACACTTCAATCTAAAAATGCCACTTGTTTAGAGGATTTACAAAATGACTGTTAAGTCAACTCTATTAAGAGATTTTTTCACTGTTACAATTATTAGAGAGTAACATTGATTGACCTGATTTATGAAGCAACTAGATTGTAGATTCATATGACTATTTTGGCTTATCCTCTGGATCCTCCTTGACCAAAATATTCTTTGTAGCTACTTGGATACTCTACTCTGAATTAGATATCCTTCTTTATTCTTATCTTATCTTCTTCAACATTTTTTCACACTATTCAATCCACATCTTGACCTCTCATATATATGAAATCCAATGCCAAGTTGGCTTGGATATCCTTACAAATAAACAAATAACATTCATTGAGTTAACTTGCATAAACCAACTAATGAATAAAACTAATATGTTGAAGGTTGGCTTAAAATAAAAAACTAGGTCAATCGGCTACCACTGAGTTCCTTGGTAACTAACCTGACTCAATTTATATTGAACTCCTTTGGTAATTGACATGACTCAGTTTATACAAGAATTCCTAAACTTGGCTTCTTCTAAACTTTTGCTCAACGAATACTGGAGTCTTCTGAATTTGGTTCCAACTGGTAGTGCTCAGTAAGAGTAAAACACTTGTGTAACATCAATGACAATATACAATTGAATAATTTTTATCAATAATCTCCCTCCTTGGCATTGATGGCAACACAACATGTCATTTGCAAAGAAAATTTAGAATAATCAAATGATTTATAAGATTTTATAATATCCTTCATTTTATTTTGATTTTCTATCTATACATGAGAACTCCCTCTAAGATTCCCCCTTTCCCATCTTATCTTCAAACTCCATCAGATCAAGTTCTCCCTCTTGCAGATTATTGCATCTAATTCTTCTCTAATTATGCCAATCTATCTTAATTAATATATGACATAATTCTCTCCCTCTTGGAAATCAAATGCCAAAGACTTGACAAAATATTTTTACAATGTATCTGATGTACTGATTCATATGCATTGAGTTCTAACTTCTTTGCATCAATTTGATAGTTCTTTAATGAAGCTCAATTGATGCATCATTAATATGTACCCTAGTGAGCATTAGATAGGAGAATGACCCCTAGCTTTCCTCTTAGATAAAAAAATGCATCCTTAGGTAATGGTTTAGTAAATATGTCAGCAACTTGCTCCTTTGTGTTAACATATTCGAATCTAACCTCTTTATCTTGAACTAATTCTCTTAGAAAATGATACTTGTTTGCAATGTATTTTATCTCGATGTACATCACTAGATTTTTAGATATATTGATTACACTTGTGATATCACAATAGATAACCATTGGATCCTTGATTTCTTCCTTCATTCTTGATAACAGTTGCTTGAACCACATTATGTTAGAGAAATTAATTGCTACACCAACATATTTTGCCTCTATTGTAGATTGAGAGATGCAATTCTGCTTCTTACTTTTCAAAGATACTAACCTCTTTCCAAGAAATAATGTTCCTCCACTGATGTTCTTCCTATCATCAATGCTTCCAACCCAATCAACATCTGTAAAGGATTTCAACCCAAAGTTCCCTCCTTTCTTGTACTATAGACCATAGTCTTGAGTAGCTTTTAGATATCTCATAATTCTTTTGATTGTCATTATATTATTTTCTCTGGAATTTGCAGAGAACCTTGCAACTATACCAACAACTACTACAATATCAAGTCTTGTTTGAACAACATACTTAAGTTTTCCAATCATAGATCTATAGGTAGTCTGATTTACCTCTTTTGAATCATCATCCTTGGATAACTTGTGTCCAGTAGACAGGTGTTCCAACTGGTACGAAATCTTCCATTCAAAAGGTCTTCAATATCTCCTTGATATATTTTGACTGAGTAATGTAAATTTCATCCTTCATTCGATGAACATGTAGACCAACAAATAATTTTATTCTCCAAATATTGACATTTCAAACTCTTTCCTCATTTCTTTAGAGAATGACTTGCATAAGTCATCATGAAGTGTAAATAGGATATCATCCACAAATATTTCTACTAATGAAATCTTGTTCTACGATCCCTCTTTAATATACAGACTGTTGTTATCATTGGTTCTTTAAAAACTAGTCTTTACCAAATATCCATGAAGTCTCTCATACCATGCTCTAGGAGCTTGCTTCAAACCATATAAAGAATTGTGTAGCTTACAAACCATGTCTCTTTTGTTTGGATCAATGAAACCTTTAGGATGATCAATGTAGACTTCTTCTAGAAGTCCATTGAAGAAAGTTGATTTTACATCCATTTGATATACTTTGAATTCCTTAAATGCAACATTTGCAAGTAGTGTTCTCACTCATTCAAGTATATAAACATGAGCAAATGTTTCTCCATAGTCTATGCCTTCTTCTTGAGTGTAACCTTTTCACACTATCCTTGCCTTATTCCTTGATACTTCTCCATTTTCATTCAATTTATTTATGAATACCCACTTTGTACCAATTACATTCTTATCCTTGGGTCTAGGAACAAGAGTCCAAGTATTGTTTCTTTCAATTTTCTCAATCTCTTCATTCATTGCCTCTACCTGACTTCCATTCTTCAATGTATCATTAAGCGTTATAGGTTCAATTTCAGTAAGCAAACATGTACCTTTTTGTTTGTTCCCTTTCATTGTGCCTTTTATCTAATTTCCAGTTCCAACTAGGTTTCATTTACCATCCAGTAGCTTGGCCTTCCTATTCATTAATTCTACCTTGAACCCAATGTTGTTTAGTTGTGCCACACTTAGAAGATTGTGCCTCAGTCCTTCAACCTAGTAGGCATTATCACATCTAATTCCATTAGTCAATGTAATGCAACCTTTTCCCTTCAAAAAATATGGTTCATTGTTTCCAAACTTAACACTCCACCATCATAGCGCACCAAGTTCTCAAACTTTGTTTTATCACCAATCATGTGATGAGAACAACCACTATCAATTATCCATGCATGATTCTTGCTTACATGAGAAGTAATACCATCTTTTCATTATCCTCATCATCTGATTCATCTTTAATAGCAATATATACCATTTAATCTTCATTATCACTATCAGAATCTTTAGCAATATAACAAGATTTCTTACCTTTGTCTTTGTATTCTCTGTAGCTTTTGAAATCTTTCTTGCCTTTGAACTTGATGGATTTTATATCATCTTTACTTGCCTTGTTTGGACACCTTGCAACAATGTGACCAACTTCTTCACAAGAAAAAAAATTTAATAGAATTTTGCCTTCATATTTACCTTTTCCTTTTTGTAACCTCCTTGCAAGTAGGGCTTCAATGGCTTCAAGATCATCATCAAATTCTTCATCTTCTTCACTATTAGATTGTTTTCTTTTTGAGTTTCCTCCCTTTCTGCCAAGGGTTAGTTTTGCTTGGAATACTGATTCTATGTTGTGAGTTCCAAGAAGATAGTTATCAAAGTTATCCAACTCAAACACTGTTAACCTTCCCACTAATGCATCCAAAGTTATATAATTTTTGGGATCACATCTCATCTCTTGAACTCTAATTGCATAAATGGGAAGAAGAGTTCTTAATACCTTGCTAATTACAGTTGCATCTTTAATTTTTCCTCTTGAGACTCTAATTGCACTCACACTTGCTTTGATTCTTTCATTGTATTTTGCAATGTTTTCATCTTCTCTCATCTTCATCTTGATCAAATTGATCTCTTAAACTTTTTGCTTTGGCTCTCCTCACACTATCATCTCCTCCATAGATCTTTTTCATCTTGTTCCACATTTCATGAGCAGTAGAACAATCTTTGACTTCATCAAATTCAACATAATTGAGAGCAAAAGCAATGTCAATCATCATTGTGTTGTGATTCTTCTTCTCTACCATTTGATCCGCAATCAAAGGATCGAGAAGAGACACATACTTGTTGTCTAGGAATTTTACGCCTGTATCTCCAATAGTTTCTAAATGCATCTTCATAAGATCCTGCCATGCTTTGAAGTTATCTTTGTTCAACTTAGGAATCTCCCTTTTGTAGGACATCTTGATCTTTAGCTTAGGTCCTTGAATTCTTTTCTACAAGTGCCAACAACTCTGATACCAATTGTTGGAAATATAAGAGTAGCTGAGAAGGGAGAGATGAATTAGTTACCACTAAAATAATTCTAAAAATCTTAGATATCAATACAAACTCCCTTGAAACTCACAACTTGGTTAGAACTAAATATTCATCATAACTTGGTTAACAAAGCAATCTTAAGATAATCATTTGTATTAACATTTAGTAACTTAGTTGCATAAAGATAAAGCAATAAGAAAATAACATGAACATATGAGACACTAATATTTTATGTGGAAACCCAATTTAGGAAAACAACCAATGCAACTAGTTACAACTTTTCACTCTTATGAAATGAGCCCTATTAAGAGCCAATCCTATTAAAGGTTATACAACACATTGTTGGGTGTGACCATATTAAAGGATTTAAATCACCCTATTAGGAGTGGCCTTGTTAGAGGTCTAACACTACAATCTAGAATTGCCACCTAGTTAGAGGATTTACAAAATGACTACTTAGTCAACTTTATCAAGAGATTTCTTCACTGCTACAATTGTTAGAGAGTAACAATGATTGACATGATTTATGAAGCAATTGGATTGTAGATTCAAATCATTGTTCTAGCTTATATCCTCTAGATCCTTCTTGATTAGAATATTCTTTGCAGCCCCTTGGATACTGTGCTCTTAATCAAATATCCTCTAGATCCTTCTTGATTAGAATATTCTTTGCAGCTCCTTGGATACTATGCTCTTAATCAAATATAGGTTCTCTATTCACATCTTATCTTCTACAAAACTTTTTCACACTATTCAGTCCACATCTTGACCTCTCTATATATGAAATTCAATGTCAAGTTGGCTTGAATATCCTTACAAATAAACAAATAACATTCACTGCTTCAGCTTACATAAACCACCTAATGAATAAAACTAATCTGATGAAAGTCAACTTAAACTGAAAAACTGGGTCACTCGGTTATCACTGAGTTGCTTGGTAACTGACCTAACTCGGTTTACACTAAACTCCTTTGGTAACTGGCATGACTCAGTTTACATAGGAAATCTAGAACTTGGCTTCTTTTGAACTTTTTCTTGGCAAATTCTGGAGTCTTCTAAACTCGGTTCCTACTGGTAGTGCTCAGTAAGAGTATAACACTTGTGTAACATCAATGACAATATACAATTGAATAATTGTTATCAACACATGGACCTTATATCATCTTGATTTGATCAAATCTATCTTGTTTCTACATCTATTCTACATCATTTCAATTTCAATCCTGAGGGGGAAGGAATAATATATCATCAATCTTCCAAAGATGCAAATTGATTATGTTATGATATGCTATCAATCACTAGGGGCATCTCAACTTCATTGCTTCACATCAAGTTGAGATCCTTTAAACCTTTCTTCTTCACTTAAGCCAAACACTTGATCTAATCTATTCACTCTTAAACATATCAATTCTCATCACATCACGTCAATTTTGATATTGTCTTATCTATCAATCTCCATTTTAGTGTTCAATTTTTGCTTTAAATTATGCATTGAAATTATCTTGCTACATTGCTAATTCTTGTTCATAGCTAGTTTAGGGTTAGTTATCTTATTGCACTTTGTTCACTCCTAGTTTGGATTCAGATCTCTTATCAACCACTTGATATCTTCATTCTTTGACCCATTGTGCTTGCTTAGATCACTTACACATTAAATCAAAGAGGGACAAATGTAATCACCCAATTCTGGTCTAGTAAACTATAAGCCCCCTTTTTGATCATTTTAAATCTCTATGCAAGACCGGATTGCATTTAATCAATTTTGCATCATTAACCTATTATTTATCCTTGATCAACTTATAAATTAATCATTTAGTTGATTTTATCTAAAGGTTTGACCACCTTATCCTAAGTTTTATTTAATTAGAAGAGCATGCTCCCTTTTAATTAAATAAACATCCAATTAAATAAACATGCCCTTTATCCTATGTGCATATAAAAATATATTTTTCTAATTTAAAAAATAAAAATAAAAAATTTTTGTCTACACATTGAATGTACATATTTCAAGGTGAATGAAATTTCTTTTTCCTTTTAATCTCATCCATCCTTTTTGCCTCTTGAAAATCTCTTTTGCATGGATAAGCTAAAGAACAAATCTCCACAGTTGCTTTTGCCTTGTACTCTCTAACTATCCAAATCTCTTTCAAATGATACTCTTTCCTAACTCTCTCATAACTTAGGTCTTCATGCTATTGTTATGTTGCTTCTTTGATTCTTGATTTCTTGAGCACTTGAGCTCTCACTTGCACTCTTGCATACTAGACTAGTATTTCTTTTTATTGCATTTAGCTTATCTCACACAACTTAACTAGGATGATTGTAATCTTCATCTTGTTAGCTTTGTTTACTTTCTTTGAACTTGCATCTATAACTAACTTAATCTTGCATTTTCATTCTAGCTAGCTTGCATTGCATTTTCATTTGAAGTTCTTGGATACTAGCATTTTTTCTCTGACTCCTTGAATCTTCCATTATATGGTGCACCTTACAAGGGTCCCCAGTCTTGGGTTCATTTGAGAGCCACTATCACATTACTTTGATTCTTGCATGTCATAGTCAAGACGCTATAAGTCACCTCTTGAGTCTCCTAAACCATGTGATCACTTGAAAATAATAGTTTATAGAAGTGTGCTCACATTTTAGCATGCAATTCTATTGTTGGAGAAAAGCCATAATGAAGCAACTTTTAGCTTCTTGAATATTCAATATAAAGAGAGAGCCTAGCAAAAGGCATGATTATTTCCTATTCACAATCTCCATTCAAGAGAGGAAGTAGTGTGTACCAACTACGACACATCTAGGTGGTGAAAAAGTTTCAAAAATTAATTGCTCCTATTATCGCACCGTTTGAACTTAAGATTCAACAATATATCAACACATGAAATATTCTCATATTATAATTAACTTACATTTATAATAAATCTTCTTCTTAATACTTCACCTAAACTAACTAAACTAGCTTATGCTAAAGGAAAGAATAAGAAGTAAATATGAAACTGAAAACTATTTCCTAATTATGATACACCTATATTTTTTTCCTTTCCTTTTCTTCTTTTACTATTTGTAGCATACATGCACTAAAAACCTAACTAGAACATAACACAACTTAAATTTATTCATATACATGAGAGTTTCATAACAAAAAGTGAAGACGCTCACAACTCGAGATAGAAAAAACGAGCCTCCACAACTGGTTGCTAAATGCATCACTCACACAATCATATGACCTATAAATATAATTTTACACAAAAGCCTACACGCATTGAAAAAGATAAATGTAGAAGGAAATATATACATTTTCACATAAATATTTATCCATATATGCTTCACACGCAATAAAACAAGCTTTGGGAATGTTACAAAATTGAAATTTCATGAGAAAAGATGCCCCTGCATTTCATATTCTTCCTAAACCGAAAAACTAAAATTATGATCAAGCATATTGTTGATCCCCAGTCATCATGTCACGTATACTAACAGTTACTATTGTCTCGCTCAGCTAAAAAACAATTGCTATCTCAAAATCTCTATCACAGCTCAATATACGAAACTATTCAGCAGAACCAGACAGAATGCATTTCTCGTTCTTCAAACAATTCTCTCGTTTCTTCTGTCATGATAGGATCGTGTATGTGCTCTTTTATCTTTTTTGGACCCACCTGGTAAATAAATTATACTCTATTGGATGAGATCCCTTTATCAATCACTACCATCTCGATAAGTCCCTTTCATGGCGATGACCATTAAATATAGATTTTAACTTATTCAATTCACTGAAATGATATCTATGGGGGGTGTGTCTTTGTACTTCAATTGATTTCCTGCAGTTCATGTAAGAACACCGAGGTAAAGCCAATTTTGAGGTTCTCATTTCTCTCTTTGTGTTGCTACTTTGTAATGTTAAGTTTCATTCCACAACTGGTCACCGCTTAAATGCTTTTTTAATCATGCCATGTTTACTATGAACTCAGGAATTTATTTTTTATAATTCTGTCTGGACTAAATTTGATATTGTGATGATTACCTGCTTAGAAGATTAGGGCAATCCAAACTTTATCACTATGCCTCTGAGTGTTGGAAGCCAGACTGCGTTAGTCTATACCACTGAATTTTAATGAGATAAGAACTTAAAATTGTTTTGGTCAAAAACTTTTACTGTATCTGATATTAACGATGGTGGTAAGGATAAACTTAACCGTCCAGATTTTCCTTCCTATTATTTCTTTGAATAAATGAGCAGAAATATGTAAATTTTAAACGAAAGAACTACCTAAATATAAATTTGTAAATACACCAGAGATTATTATGCTGGTAATAATTCATTAATATTGCTAAATGTCTTTACTGAATTTTTCAACTAAGACTGTCGATATGTTTTGGGGAAATATTGGCGAGTTCCGTACTAACTACAGATATAAACTACAAGCGGGGGATATCGGTATGCTTTGATAAGGAAGTAGATCTGCCATGTAAGAGTCAAAGTGATGTGAAGTAGATCCGTAATTTGAGATCTGCCAGATTACTGCAAGTCTTTAGAAAGTGATGTATCGGTTTTCTTTCTTCCAATTTGTAGTTTTTTATTTGCTTGAATAAGGGCTGCTATAACCAACTTTTTGACAGAAGGCTGGACAAAACCATGGTTTTCTGATAAAGATTAATAACACGTGAACTGATATTGAAAAGAGTATAAAAATGGTCTTGGTTTTGATGCTGGATTCCTTAGAGTGCTGTACTTCTGAACGCCATTAAAATTCCTTCATTCAGTCATTCTTGCAACTTAGATGCGATGCTATGTGTTTTGGGTTAATGGTTTTGTTTAACAATTATTTGACTCTTAGCTTTTGTGATTAGCTGTGCCTATTTATATGTCTCAAAATTGTTTTCTAAATAGCTTCTTTAAGTCTTTAGGAATTCTTTACAGAGTCTGCTAGTTTGAGCTTTTAGTTAAAGATGATTTTACAAGCAGTTGGATTTTAATTTCTACTCTCATGAGTGGGGTGTATATTTTGTACATATGTTAACATTCTTTTGTGAAGGGTCTCATTATTTTTGAAGTGGGGTACTTGTCTAGTCTTTGTGATTTTAAATTTTGAGTTGGGTGGGGTTCTATGGTGGGGCTTAAGCTCCTATTTTTCAGCAACAAGAGGTCCAATGAAGAAAAAAAATTGCTAGAATATTATCTAAAGTCTTTTCATGAAAAATAGAATCTACTTTTTAGGCTTTGCATATTTGAGAAGGTGAAAATGGTGCGGGGCTAGAAATTACCCCACCATCTTGGGAATGTTATCTGCCACTTGTCAATCATTTAAGTTTAGATTCCCATTGGGGAAAAACTTTGGAGGAAAATATTTTTTTCTTGTTTTTAAACTTTTATCACTGATGGAGTATAAAGATCACCAACAAATAAATGTATTGTATTCATGTCACCCCCAGTGAAATATCCCAAATGGATATTTGCTTTGCTGCTGTTATTTGTTTAATTATATAAGTTATATTTTCCTGTAGATATTTCTTTGATCTTATAGAGCTAGACAAAAGTTGCAGAAGAAGGTTTTTTCTTTTAATATTTTTCAGAATATAAGTATTACAATGAATAAATAACAATAATTGATAAAATAGAAGTGATAGATATCATATGCAGCAATACATACTATTCTGGAAATGATTCTAAAACCGTACCAGCAGAGTGTGATTTATTTCAGAATAGTACCAATATAAATTTACTTCAAACAAGGTTGACACCAGTTGAAGATGGGAACCAGCTACAGCCAAACAAATTCAAATGATAGAGCCCAAGCTGCTGCAATAAAACAACTGCATTCTACTGCAAATAAACACTCCAGAATTCCTCCTGCGAGCTGCTATAAGGAAAATCTAGGCTGAACCAAAGTGGTCACCTTCCCAATAAATCCAGTGCCTGCAAAGTGTGACTACAATACGAGAAATTGATCCTCTGCCATGATCAAACTGTATGCATAAGAACCTTCAAATCTGATCTTGTTGAGGGCTACATCCCAACAATTCTGCTCTCAACACTAGGGTTTGTGTCCTCAGTGAGGAATGCTCTTCTAGAGCAATTACGTCCAAAATAGGTTGACAAAATGATAAGATACTCATCTTTAGGTTGCCTTCTCCTTATATCCCCTCTCCAAGGCAATTCAAAACCTAATGTGGATTTCATTTGAACTTTATAATATAACATTATTTTCCCAATAAAGGCGTCCAAATAGAAGGAAATCATTACTTTATTAATGACAAATAGCTCCAAGAATCAAATAAGTCTCGACAAGTGATAATCAAATACTAGAGATTGAGCTCTTTCCAACGAGTTATCGCACATAGGCAAATCGATCAAAATGGAGCCAGAAAACTCCTTATTACTCCAAAATGGCTAAGCACTAGCCTTACTAAGTTATTAAAATGTTAACTTAGGAGAATATTTAAATATATTTGAATATTTCCCAAGTAGCCAAGGAACAAGCCAAACACCTCTAAAACATGAAACTGAGTTTGTCACCTGCCTATGATTGATGTTGGACAACTTGGGCCAACTAGCAATCACACCCTCAAATCTAGGGATACTCGTAAAATATAGAGAACACACCCAAATCTCCTAAAATTGAGACCAGGGGGTGATCTCATAGAACCTCAACTTTGGAAACGTCACCACCTCCTAAAAGGTAGGAATCTCCTCCTACAATCAAGGAACTGCCCCCTAAAATCAAGGAACTACTCTCAACTGATCTACTACTACTTGTAATACCGAATCCGGATGTTGAAAACCTTGACTGAGTCCCTGATCAAAACTAGCTTACAAGACTCCATAATAGGCTAACTCTCATGTCGCTCCTTGACAAAGCTAAAAAGGAGACATGACACCCAGCTATAAAGTTCATGAGACCAACAACCTTAAAAAAGTCTTAAACATCTCAGCAGCTTCAACTCAATTTTATACGAAGCCCGACTCCATAAGATCCCAACCTTAGAGATTTTACTTGAAATATTGATTATTGAGTTTTGGGATCTATACTTCCTATTATAAACAATTCTATACATTTTTCAATTGATTTGACTCAACTTTTGACTGGTTGAGCTTGGTTGATGAAAGTTGCTTTGGTGTTGAGTTAGATGGTTTTAGCTAAAGACCACCAATTTGATTTTAAAAAAGTGACTACTCTCTCCGTAGCCTTAATTAACTTTAACTTTTGACTTTTATTGCCTTGAATCTAAATCAAGATTCAACATTAAGTTTATTATCGACTATAGGTTTCGATTATTGATTTAAAAAGACTATTATTTTTTCTCTATAATTTTTGCAACTGATGTTTTTTTCAGTGATAAGTGTACTCAGGTTTAAAGGACCTAAAAACTGAAATTTTTTGTTTGTTGAGATGACTATTCTCAATTTCTGTTAACTAATCAAAATGGAAAAATGAAAATGTGACATGAATATAAGAACCAAGACTAAACAATTATTTTTCTACCTATAGGGAATCTTTCTTCTTTAGCTTCAAGCATATTGCAGTTTAAAGTTAGCAAATTATTAGTTGATGTCTTCCATCATTTATCCATCCCACTCTTAATTATTTTTGTAGTTATCTATATTTGATTTTCATTCCTTTGCTTCAGTGATATAATGCTTTTGGGGGTGGATATGATGCACAAATGGGGATCCGAAATATCAAGGATGGGAAAAAATCATGCGATAGCTATGTCAACCATCTTAAAGCAAGTTAGGAAAGCCTACCAAAGCTATATTATTAGGTCCCATTTTCATTTGGGTTGTTGTATGGGTTCAGTCCTAGTATTGGCTTGGTGTTGGATTGTGTATGCCAAGGGTATTGCCTTGGTGTTTGGGCTCCTTGTGGGTACTTCCTTTCTATTTTCACTTGAGTTGGTGTGTGGGTTTGATCTTGGTACTGGTCTAGTGCGGGTTCATTCCTAGGTAGGCCCAAGTATATATAACTTGGCCAACTACCTAATGTCTTGGTTCTACCAAAAAGATCTTTGACTGTGTGTGCACTAGCCATTTTTATTTTTGGTGTTCCACCATGTGCTAGCTAGCAGCGAGTATTGTTTACTAACTTTTGAACCTTTGCATTTTGGCTAAGAGAAGATAAAAAGCTAATTGCATCTTGATGAAACCCATTTTCTTTCTAACCAATTTAATGAATTTTGGGATTTTTATGCTTTTCTAGGTTACTGCTTCCCAAACTTGAAGCTGATACGGCATCAACATGTGGGTATCTTCTGCTTCCATTGGCCTCATAATGTCTTGATATAAGTTTGCAAGCATAAAAAAACCTAGCGTGGCTTTGAAGATGTACAAAATTTTCTACTGTCATTTATTTCATGCACAAAATGAATTATCTATCTATCTATCTATCTATCTATCTATCTATCCATATATGACAAGCAGAATAATGTCAAAGTTTCACAATGATTAAAAACTGAGGCCCATCCTTTGTAGTGTAAATAAGAATGCATGATCCTAAGCCACAATGCTTCCCATATATATTTTGCTTAAAGAGAGATCAAAATATGTGTCCTTATTTGATTCTACTAATGTGCGAAGAAAATATGTTTATATTATGAATATGAGATATTCAACTATTCTATATATTGGCAATGTAATTGTGGTATCCCACCCCAAAATTGCACAATCAATTCCTTTATTTTGTCAAACGCTGTACCACGGTAATGTCCCCAATAGGATACTATCTACAATTACAATTTTTAAGTCACTTCACAATTCTCATTTAGGGGTCCGCACAATGTTCCCTTTAAAATTATTAAAATAATATCCAAGTTAAACATTATATTTAACTTTAATAATAGTGTTATTTCAATTATAAAGCTCTGGACTAGAATTAAGCATCAAATAATAATATCCAGGTGCTTGCTGGACAAAACTTAAAATAGAAACCCATACATGGACCCTGTTGGCATTCCTCCCATGACTTTTTAAACATAGAAAGTATGGCCAATGAACATTAGATCTACAAATCCAAAAACAAAAGTTACTGCATGCTGAAGTCAAGGGGAAACTGAACCATGAACAACTGCGGGAAATAGCAGCTATTATAAATGGTAACTGTGAAAAATAGTAAGTCAGCCTAGACTCCCAATCGATTGAAATTGACACTAAAAATAGTAAGTCTTGCTATTAGTTGTCCAAAGTCACTCCAAAAAGTGTTGTTCAACACCAATACATCCTCTAAGCTCATTGGCGACTTCAAAATCCCCCTCTGAATTGTCTAACATAAACCTTGAAAAATAGTACTAGCCTCTTTGCAAGAGTGGGGACATTACAATAATGTCACCTTCTTAAGCCTAGTTAGTTTGGTGACTTATAGCCTATTTCTTGAGTGCTTGTAGGCTAGGGGACTGCAAAGTTCTTGGAGAACACAATTTTCACATTTTAGGATTTCTATATATGGAAATGAGCTCAATGGTCGATGTAGAGTGCAATGACACTTTCAAAAGTGTCTTCTGACATTTGGGGTGTTCTCCAAATTTCTTGGAGAGAGGGTCAATTTTTAGTAATTGACCCTATTGGCTCGATTATCATCTTTCTTCAGTTTCATCATGGTGTGGTTAGAGTTGGATTTCACCAGTTCTTTTCGTAACTTAGGCGAAATAATTTAATTATTTACTTACTGATGTTATATTATTGAATTGACAACTCAAGTGTTATTTCACTTTGAAAAGGTGTTTATGTTTCTCGAAGTGGAGGCCTTGGAGAAATAAGGGGCCTTTGCACTTGAAAAGTATATTAATCTTTTAAAATGTCATTTATGATGAAAAATATAATTATTCCATGATTTCAAATTGGATATTTTTCTACCAAAAGTTATATAAGGAGGTATTGTGGATCATACTTACATATGCTAATAAAAGCTATTGTCATGCTACCAGATTGAACACGGGTTCTTCCACAATCTTTTGAAGATGAAAGCCCTCTAGGATTTCTAGTTTCAAGGACCAAACCCCCTAGCTAGATGGATATGATTTCATTCAAAGGCTACCATTGTGCTTTAGATTGGAGTTTCAAATTTTCATTTTGTAGATATGGAGATTTTTGATGTTGCAGATTGTTTGTGATTTTTGATAAAATTTTGTAGAGTTTTCTGAGCTTGGAGGAGATTTACTTTTGCTGGGCTGTACCATTCCTCCTGGCAGGCTTTACCAATCATTGCTGAGTATTTGTGGGTTTATCTCTAAGCTGGGGTACTTTGTTTATCTATTGTTTGAATGCCATTCCTTAGACTTTTGCAGGGTGAGCATCATTGAGGGTGTGGGAGCACATTTAAGCATGGCTGTACCATTATACCTTGGCTGGGTGAAGTGTGAGATTGTGGGAGGAAAGTGCCTAACTTTTAGGTCATATTCCTTGATGTATGGGGTTGCCTAGGTTTGCTAATGTGTTTCAATTTGGTTTGGCACGGGAAAATGATGTTTCTACAGAGTTATGATGATATGCCTGAGTTTTTGTACCTGTTTTTCTTGAGTATTACAGATCTGCACCTTGCCGGTCAGAGTTACTGTTCTGATATTATTTCTTTCCAGTGTTATTGAAATAAGGTCAGGCATGTTTGAGTAGATAATTATTTCTATATTTATATATGTTGGATGTTGTCGGTGAGCTTTTTGGGTTGATACTGTTGTTGTCTAGACTACTATAGTGTTATCAGTCTATTTATAGACTTGGCATCACCTTTCCAATTATCCATTAAGGTATATTGTTGTCAATTCGAGTTGGGTGGGCTTGTTCTTCATATTGTACATTGTTTATGGGTATTTTCAGCAGCTGTTATTTAGTAGTTTTTCATTACATCAGTTTCTCCGTGTTTATTTGCTTATGTGCTAACATTGTATACTTTAGATGGTCCTACAACTGAAGAACTTTCCATTTCCTAAGCATTGCTATTGTAACACTAGACAGTATGTCAGTGAGTGGGATTTGATTATTGCTAGTACTTACCCAATAGAAGAAGTGGTTTTTTGTAATTTCTCACCACTGAATACGTGAAAGGAGCAAGGGGTTTTCTTTATTCTAAGTATTTGTGTAAGCTTACGGAGTAACATTAGAAGCTTCAAATGGCCCTACCTAAGAGCTATTCATTTCTTAAGCATTGTTATTGTAACAGTACATGTATAACTGCTAGTAAGTTGGATTTAATTATTGCTACGAATACCCCAAGCAGATGTATAGAAACAAATTAGGTAAGTACACAATAATAGACCATCAAATTAGAGCCTTCCCGAGACAATAGACATGAAACACATTGTGTATCTTGCTGTCTGTTGGGTGGATATTTTGCAACCGACAGTTTTGGGTAAAAATCCAGTCACAAACTAGGATGACCAGCCACAGTGTGTGAGACGAAGTCTCTCCTACCTTAAAGGGAATGCTCCCCCTTCTCACCATTCCTTGGATCAATTCAAGGTAAGCAAGAAGTCGAGATTTTACAAAATGGGTGTTACCAATATCCTTTCTTCTTATCTTTTAAGAAAGAATCCACTTACTCGTGGAGCGAGTAATGGGCAGGGTGAATCTCTAACTTCACTTCTATCAAGAGTTGGAAATAGTGATACTGATAAACCTTCACTAACTCAAAGGTTAGCTAAAAATGCACCGGTTTGGCTCTGAGTCTGGTCGTACTTCTATATGGAAAAGCTTTACAATTAGGGCATAAAGACTCTTAAAAGTAAGAATAACTTAACTATTTGGCAAATTAAGAACGAAGAATAAGCTATAGACAAAGCTTCTAGCTATGCGCTTCCACAATTGCTCCTGGTCAAAGCTCTGACTCCAATTGCTTCTTAACTCTTTTATATTCAATTCACGAGATACAGTTACCAATAACACAAGATAACATGAATCAAAGATAGCTTAGATGAATTATAGACAAAGCTAATAACTCACACAAGTAACAATCTCACTCAATCAAAGCTTAGTCTCAAATGCTCCTTTGTATTTACTTTCTCTCAAAATAGTGTTACACAAACAGAGTTCTGCAGGCACAATTTCTCCAGAGCTCTCTTGCATAAAGATAGAGATGATTTTACAATGAGGGGGCACTCCTTTATATAGACACACGAGTTGAGAAAAAGGTGGAGGAAAAAGTGGGAGCAATGTTGTCCGGAAAAATGGGTAGTTAGATAGTTACCGGTGTAGACACGGTTGTGTCGTTTCATTGGCACCGTTTCGGACATTATAAATGTCATGAACACTTATGTATTTTGGCATCATTATCATTGTATGAAATATCATTGTTGTTTACGGAAAGCATTTGATAAATGAATAGTATTTTGCATTGATTTTATGGTTCTTTCTTGTTCACCCCGCTGTTGCTAGTTTGAATTTGGAGTAGTATGGAAGGATGAAAATAAATGGGAATAATAGTACAAGACAACTGGAAGACGAATATGATGGCGAAGCAAATTTTTTTGAAGGAGAGCATGAGGCAACGCAAAACTTTCACATTTTGTACCACGTAGGTCTTAAAACTTTCATACGGAGAGAAGATGAGGAGAACGGGGTTACGCTAGACAATGTATGGGATGCTATGCACGCAAGCCCAACTACGAACAAATTTTTAGACCAACTCCTCTGCCTGATTGCACAAGCCTACGTGGCATAGAAGAGACGTAGGGAGGAAGTAGAACATGAGGAACACCATCAAGAGACCCTCAAGAAATTCTGAGGAGAGAGATGCACGATGTCGCAAAATGAAACCATGAGCTTTTGAGCTGTGGAACTAAGAACACTTGAGTCTATAACTGTTGCTTGAGTTGACACATGATGTATATAAATTAAATAAATAAAAGAGTGTTTTGTTTTGTTTTATAATGGTATATGTCAAATGCTCAATCTTTTAAAAAAGAATAGGAATTTGAGGGAAGAAATCGATGAATTACAGATTGTGCGTGGGGAAGCCAAACGATGACAGAGAAGAAGACAACTCGCCGAGGAACGAACTGAGGGGCAAGCGGAGAAATCTAGTGTGGTGGTCATAGTGGGGTTCACAAGAACTAACGAAGGGTGTCATATTTCGCTGGAATGGTGGGGACAGAGCAACGAGGAGTTTCTTGAGGAAACATGACATAGATTGGCATTGCTTGAGGAGACAAAGGAGCAATTTTTACATTCATCCCGTACACCACTACGAGAGGGAAACTATGAAGTAGGAGAGGAGACGAGGCCAACAGAAGACACCGGGGCAAAAGGAACTGTTGGAGCGGCACTGCACAGTAGTCAGAGTAACCCGCTAGGACCAACTTCTAATAGTTCAGCGACATGATCTAGTGGTAATCAAAGTCAAAGGGCAAGAAGCACAATGTCTCAAAAGCAAAAACTCCCGAAGTTCATAGGTGACGAGAAGGAAGATTCTGTGCGGCATCGCCGTATGTGCGAAACTATATGGATGGCCAACTCAATCACCAATGTGGACGAGTGGTTGCACTAGTTCCCTGCCATCCTATGGGGAGTGGCCATGAATTGGTTCTCTGATATGGATAGGGAAGAATTGCCACATGGGATGATCTAAAGAAAGAATTCCAAGCATAATTTCGACTACTACGGGACGAGAACGAGGTTGTGGTGGAAATCTACAACTGTAAACAAGGGAAGGACATTGTTCAAGCCTATAATCGAAGGCTCAGAGATCTTAGCATGATGGGTACCCAACTTGTAGATGAACTAAAGAAACGTTGATTTGTAGAAGGCCTTTGTGGGGCATTGAGAAAGAAAATGAAGATAGTTCCGCCCACATCATATACAGATGCCTATGATCGTGGCCTAAATCTAGAAAGTGAGAGCAAAGCAACAATGAAAAAGAAAAAAAAGAGAAGTCAATCCTCATCCTCCTCCGAGAGCGATGAATCCTCTAACAAGGGAAGCAGTGCAGACAGCGAGGAGGAGCCTAGCAAGAAAGTACAAGCCCTCCAAAAAGACTTGGAGCGAATGAGGAAAGAATTCAAGTCTATGAAGGCAACTGGCTGCATGGAAGAAGGAGAAATTTGGTGTATGGATTGGAAAGGGAAAGGACATTCAAAGGGAGCTTGCCCTAAAAAGGCAATGTGCGATATCTGTCAGATCTTGGGTCATTCTACAAAGGAATGTCCGTTCAACATGAAGACTAGAAGCCAATAGATACTATTCACACAAGAACAACCATCCACTTCTGACACTAATAGTGAGACCTAGGGCAACAATAATGCCACATCTGGCGGCTACTGGAACAACCGCCGAGGAGGATGGGGTGGGAATGACAACAGGAATCAGATATAGTATGATTCCAAGGGAAGGCCCATAATTCAATGCTGGGTATGTAACCAATGGGGCCACTTCACTAGAGAGAGTCCGAAGAACAACACTCCTCAAAAATTATGTTGATGGTGTGGTCCAGGGGACCATGAAGATTCTAACTGCCCAAAACAAGTAAACCTCCTTAACATTGATGAGGAGAAAGTTCTTGTTGTCACTTGTAACCAGGCTACCTATCTTGAATCCCGCATGGAGAAGCAAAGATTGCTGGAGGCACGGGAAGACGTAGAAAGGGCAATGAAGGCTACGAAAGATACTGTTCTTGGACGATCAGAGGGAGAAAACGACTTGATCAATCGGATGCTACAAATGGAGGTGCCTGTTAGACTGTAAGACCTATTGCAAACGGTACTGCAACTAAGGATGACATTATTAAATGCCCATGCAAACTCATTGTAGATGAAGGAACAACCAATAGTACTAGGAGGGTTGGCCATGGAGCCCATGTTGTTGACAGTAAGCAATGACCGTCATCTGATGGTGGTCGAGATGGGAATCCTTGGAACCATCCTGACGGACACCATCGTGGATGGTGGGTCCGAGGTGAATGTTCTTCCCGAGGAGACATGGAAGAAATTAGGCAAGCCTACCTTGTGGCCACCCACATTCAACTTGCTCGACGTTGACCAGTACGGGATAAAACCCCTAGGGACCTTGGTGGCTCAACAAGTAACTGTCGGGACGCAACCATTTGTGTTAGATTTCGTTGTGATTCCCTTGAAGAAAAAGGGATATGACGCCATTGTTGGAAGAAGATGGCTGGTGGCCATGAAAGTAAATCACAACTGGAAGAAGAATATCTTGTCAATGAAAAGTGGAGGGTGAAAGTTTGTTATTGATCTCCGAACTCAAACAGTAAGTGAAGAAAGGGCATCATTGTCGGAGTCCGAGTTAGACGGAGAGCATTAGACATGAGGGACGAATGGTTTCGAATGACAAAGGCGTTTTAGAATTGGAGTAGTGTTTAGGAGATGAGATCAATTCATTGAATGGACTTTTCCATTGGCAGGTGGAAGACTACAAACTCTTCCATACGTACATGCTTGGCATCGAGGAGCCAAAGATGAGGAGGTATTCCCACCAAAGTTCGTGGAATATAGAGAAGAAAATGTGGAGATCAATGAGAGTCCCACTCATTGCTTTGAAGGAAAGGAGATAAAATACGAAGAGCTGTCTGTAGAGGCTACTAATCTTGGTGACACAAAGAATCCGAGGAACATACTCGTGGGAGACGACTGGAACTCGGTACTGAAGGCTACGGCATTCAAAATCTTTATGGAGTACAAAGATGTATTTGCATGGACTTACAAGGATTTAAAAGGGGTCCCACCAGAGATGTGTGTCCACCGCATACAGTTGGTATTCAGAGCCATACCTGTGCAGAAGCACTCGTACAAAATGAACAAGAACTACATAGCCCATGTAGATGAGGAAATACAACGAATGTTGGAAGCCGACATAGTATTCAAAGTTCAAACAAGTGAATGGGTGTCACCAATTGTAATATCCATGAAGAAAGACGGGATCCAAATCCGGATATGTGTGGACTTCTGGTGCCTCAAAGTGGTCACAATAAAAGATCCCTTCCCAATTCCATTCACCGACACGATTCTGGAAGAAGTGGCCAGACGCGAGATGTATTCCTTCATGGATGGATTCTCTGGCTATAACCAGATCTCCATTGTCGTAGAAGGAAAACTGAAAACTACTTTTGTGGTGGAGGATGGAGTGTATGCGTACAACCAAATTCCCTTTGGATTGTGTAACACACCTGCCATGTTTGAGAGGATCATTTTGCTCATATTTGACAAAATGTCGGTGGGCAACTTCTGAGCATTTTTGGATGATTGGTCCATTTTTAGTAGATAGGACAATCAGTTGAAGGCACTCCAGGAATGTATGGAGAGGTGTCGACGGGCAAGGCTAGCATTGAATCCAAAAAAATGTCGGTTCATGGTTCCTCAAGGAAAACTACTTGGGCACATTGTTTGTAAGATAGGATTAAAAACTGACCCCAATAAATTAAGGGTGATAATGGAAAGGAAGCCCCGACGGAGGTATCTAGAGTCAAGCCTTTTCTTAGGCACATTGGGTACTATAGACGGTTCAGAAAAAACTATGCCTGAATTAATGTCATTTGATTTCCACAATCCATTAGTAATGTCATGAGAATTTCTGGAGTTTGATTGTGGAGTTTGAGAATGTCATGAGAAAATTACGACACAATCAAACTCCAGAAATTCTCATGACATTATGCCTGAATTGCTCTGCCTCTGGACAAGTTGACACGGAAAAGAGAACCATACATTTGACATCTGAGCAGGAGACCGCCTTCACAGAATTGAAGAATAGATTGTTGGGGGCACCCATATTGGCATATCCAAATTGGGACAAGGAGTTCCACGTCCACGTGGATACTTAAAACTTTGCCATAGGTGCAACGTTGGCACAGACTTGTGACCATGGCTTCGATCACCTAGTGTATTTTGCAAGTCGGCTACTGTCAAAAGCCAAGAAGAATTATAGCACCATTGAAAGGGAGACTCTTGGGATGGTGTACTACAAAAGTTTAGACATTACCTATTGGCTACACCATTTACCTTTTACGTGGATCACCAGGCATTGATGTACCTGGTGAACAAACCAATTATCCAAGGCAGAATTAGCAAATGGTTGTTTCTACTATAGGAATTCACCTTCACCATCATTGTTCGACTCGGGAAGAGTCATGTCATTACGGACCAGCTCTCCCGAATTAGGTCCAGGGAGCCACTGGAAGGGGTCAATGATGATTTTCCAGATGCACACTTATTCAAAATCGCCGTTCTTCTAGGGTGGTACAAGTCTATCAGGGAGTATCTATCCACGTCTCAATTTCTGAGAGAGATGCCACCAGGAAAACGACGGAAGCTAGTTTTAAGGAGCCAAACTTTCTAACTAATAAATGATCTCTTGTACAAGATGGACCCTGATCAAGTGTTGTGGCGATCTATAATGGAAGAAGTGCAAAGTGTTCTAAGGAAGCACATGAAGGTCCGATAGGCAGCCACATGGGACCCGACACAACAGCACGAAAGGTTTTGCTTGCTGGGTTATGATGGCCGACACTTTACAATGATGCATGAAAATGGGTGTTGAGCTGTGATACATGCCAGAGAGCCAACAAACCACTCAAGAGGGACTTCATGCCATTAAACCTGTCCCACGCCCAGGAGTTGTTTGAATGTTGGGGACTAGACTTCGTGGGTCCATTGAAGGTGAGTAGGGCTTGGTGTTGCCAATACATAGTGGTGGCTATGGAGTATTTAACAAAATGGGTAGAGGCACGAACACTACCCAACAACTTTGCAATTAGTACGACTAAGTTCTTGTATCACACAGTATGGCATATCTTCTTAGTTGACAAGTGATAGAGGGGGTCACTTTGTCAACTACGTGATCAGATTATTGACAACAGAATTCAAGATTTTTCATTGGTTTTCAAGTCCCTACTACCCACGAGCCCAATGGCTAGGTGGAAGCCACAAATAAAATTTTGGCGGCCATTATATATAAATCACGTGGTGTCGAATAGGCAGACTGGGAGGAAAAGTTGCCTTCGGTGCTGTAGGCCTGCCATACCACATTCAAAGTCACAACTAGACAGATGTCGTTCCAGTTGATGTTTGGCCAAAAAGCTATGGTACCAGCCAAATTTATGGTCCCAAGTCTATAAATTGCAATTGAAAATAGACTTGGAGATATGGAGAGTTTACGTGAATGCCTATACCAACTGAATAAATTGGATGAACGTAGATTAATAGCGCAATGGGCAATAAAGGTGGCATAGACCCATCGAAAGGTGTGGCATGACAAACATTTGAAAAGAACAAGGTTTCAGCCAGGCCAACTCGTGCTTCGGTACAACGGCAACAACAAGATAAAACCAGGGAAATTCAAGGTTAAATGGCTTGGACTGTATAAAGTGAGAGAAGTTGGTGACAATGGATCCATAAAACTATGGACCTTGGACAGGTGCGAAATTCCCAACACCATCAATGGATCGAAGTTAAAAATTTACCAGGAATGAGAGGGAGGCGAAGTAAGGGGTCATCGCAAATTAGAGTTAGTTGATTAAAAAGAAAAAAAAGTTAGGCTGCGGACATATGTTTCCGTGGAAACTAAGTGTCCTACAGACATATAGCTTCGCAAGCACTAAGTGTGCTATGGACATATGTCTTTGCGGACACTAAGTGTCCTACGGGCATATGGTTCTGCAGAGATATATGTGGCCATGGACTGTGGTGCCGCACAACAAAAATATACGCTATCGCGGATGCAAAATATAAAGCCACGGAGTTGATCTAGATATATGCCGCGAAAATTTTTTAGTGACATGAAGTATCTGCCATTCTTCCACAATAATTGCCTATGATAATCCACAGAAAGAAGTAAAGCCGCGGGGGGGGGGCGGCAAAGAGTACCTGAAAAGGAAAAGGGTATTTTGAGGAAAGAAGAAAGGGGTGTCCGCGGAGAAAGTGTCGTGCCCCTGTGGAGGAAAAGATGAAAGAGTGTTGCATGAAGAAAGTAACCAAAAACAACAACATGAGCAAGTAGAAAAGAAAGAAGCCACGTTCCATGGGAGAGGAAACATATTTCAAAGCATAGCGTCTGTGAGAAATAGAAGAATATCCGCAGGGAAGTAAAAGACAACAAAGGCATTTAGTGTGGGAACTATTGCCATCAGAGAAGCACTACCGTGGAAGACAAAGAGAGAGAAAACCCTAACCATTTCTTTTGGATACATTAAAAGAGAAAACAAGTGACCATTACTATGGAGTTCATAGGGAAAAGAAAACAGTGGAGAAATCGGTTGAAAGAAAATATGAAAAATAATGCCAAAGTGTTGGCCTCCAGAGTTCGAGTTGCAGGGCCGACAACATCTAGCAACAAGGAACAGAAAGTGAATGCCGACCTATCACACCTCACAGTTCAATTTGAAGGCTTGAATGAAAGCGAGTGCCGAAGATGGTGGCAAGAGATTGCAAATACAGATTTAATCAAACAAATTCTTATATGGGTGCAAGTACATTGGCCAATACAACTCCCTATATTTTCATTCGGCTATTTGAGTCGATCCTATGAACTATGATAGAAACGTACAACAAGAACAACAGGACAAGTACATTTTTGTACAAGAAGTAGCGTATGACAGTCTCTTTCAGACCGCGAGATTTTAGTAGGGGTTTTGGCATTCCTGGCCAAGGAGGTTGCAAAGTGGTGACCAAGAATCACAAGTTGCCACAAGAATGCAAGGAATATTGGGGTAAAATTGGTGGGCCATGATCTCACACAAAAGGAAATGGAGTCTGTGGGAAGGGTAGCAAGAGTCGAGGACTATAGAGAGATTTCATTCAAGAGGGCCATTGGAGATGTATTATGGATGTAATTAAAATTAGGTTGACGGGGACAAGTAGGGCCTTAGATATCGCTTTGCCTCAGATTACATTCATGAATGACATCATGAATGGTACCGTGTATGATTGGGCCACGGTCCTCGTCGACAGGATGGAGGAGTTTATGACATTACATCATCGGACAATTTTTATGCCACATCATGCCATCGGCTTGTTTCTGGAAGCAGCCCTTCATCAAGTTCTAATAAACAACTTTGAAGTTCCACCAAGGGGGAAATTGGTGCTAGGAGAACCTCCAGTATTCTACTGGAGTCATTTAGATATGGGTGGAATCAAGGCCAGTCAGAAGAAGGTATTGCAAGGGTTGGATGCATACAGGGACACAGACAGTGGAAGGGAGGAAACCACAAAGAGCAATGGAGCCGATTCCGAGAAAGAGAGTACCTTGGCAGAAGTTGGGAGCGATGTGGTAGTCGAAGGGTCCACATTTTTCACCCCTCCTCAGTTGCTAACTTTGGTACACTTGACAGCCACTACCTCGCTTATTCCTTCGTTTGGCCAGAGGCATACTCCAGTTATCATGACTCCACCGAAAACCACGACAGATGTTGTGATTCCACAGAATGTTTCACCGGATCTAGTTGCACCAGCAGCGCCAACAACAGAGTTAGTAGAGATGCACGCGCCAGAGCCTAAACCTCAGGTTCAACTAGATGTGATTGGCTTTGACGCTGTGGTCACCATATATTCATCTTTGTTGGCTGAAGCCCAGCCAACCCAGCCAACATAGCCATTCGAGAGTATTGAGACGAAACAGACAGCACAACCCAAGAAGGTTGAAGTGATGGACAAAGCCAGTTTATTTTTAAGACAATAGTTCCGACTCATTCCTTCAGAGGTCGGTCCCTTCATTCAATCCTCGAGGCATGGAGAGGTATCCTAGGAGTAGCTGCCATATTAGAGCCACAGGAGGTGGGAGTACCATAGTCTAAGGATGCGCCCAGAGAGGAGATGACACTGGATGTGGATGTGGCTATCCTAGGAGAGGTAGAGATGGATACTGATAGGGAGTGGAATATTGACGATGTGGGAAAAGAGGATTATGGGTAAGATGAGGGTAGATGCAAGGCATACATCAGAGCATGGAGATTGTGATGGAGAGAAGACACATTGTTGCATATTAGACTTTGACAGGTAGGAAGGAGTTACATTTGATTCAAGCCTATATTCGGGGGGTCTGTCTTGAGCGTTTTCACTCCTGCTTTGAGGTTAGAGGATGACCAGCAGTAGAAACACCAGAGATGTTGGCTGATTGGGCTATAGAGCTTGAGTTGGGACCATGCAACATGGCTATGGAGAAGCTGGCACACGAGATATTGGGGGCATATAAAGGCGTTTACTATGATCATAGGCGTGTAGAGGCGGATAGGGCAGCATAGAGGATTGCAATTGAGAAGTCTACGAAAGTTGAGAGGGAAACTAAAGAAAAGTTAGCTGCTGAATTGGTTAACCAGTAGACAACATGGGCAGTGGAGTGCGCAACGGTCTTGCGAGATAAGGAGAAGGTCAAACAAAGATTATAGGTGGCTGAACAAGGATTGCAGATAGCCCAGGCCCAAGCCACAGACACAACACTTCTCTTGAAGGAGGCAGTGGAGGTTAACGCACAGACGCAGAAGGATTTACGCATCTGCACTAATCAGGTTAATGAGTTGCGCCGACAATAGAACACTTCAGGGACGCAACCTCCTCCTTAGTCTATCTTGTTTCTATGTTTGTATGTTGTCTCCTAATTTTGTAAGTTTTTTGAGTCGCCAGGAGACAACTTTTCTGTTTTTGGAGGGGATGATGTTGTCTGGCAAAATGGGTAGTTAGACAGTTACCGGTGTGGACACGGTTGTATCGTTTCATTGGCACCATTTCGGACATTAAAAATTTCGTGTACACTTATGTATTTTGGCATCATTATCATTGTATGAAATATCATTGTTGTGTACGGAAAGCATTTGATAAATGAATAGTAGTTTACATTGATTATATGTTTCTTTCCTGTTCACTTGCGGATTGAACAAGCAACTCAACCAACTTTGACCTAGTCTAGCTCCAAGAGAAAATATAGGGTTACATGCAGCTCCATATGCAACTCGCATTACATCCTTTTACATACATGGAACTCGCATTACATGTAATTACACTTTTTCATGTAATGCATCTTCTCAAACCTACAAACATGAAAGAAACACAAAAGCAACAATCTTAAAGATTGTGTTTTAGTGCCTTGAATTTGACGATGATATCATGCACTGTGGGAAGATCAACAATTGCCATGGTCTTTGATATGGCTTCGATCCTTACTGCATTTGCATACACTGATTGCGAAACTTTGGAATTTGCTGCCATAGAATCTAACAAGTGTTTTGTCAAGGATTTATACAAAACAAACTTGTTCATTGTGTGTGAACCAAAATCTTCATAATCTACATCAGCATTGATCCTAATTGTATATTCCGAATTTACCCTTTCAACTACAATGAGATTATTGGATTCATCAATAACACGACATCCCATCTGTTCCAAATCACAAGTAATACCAGTTTCAACTGCTTGACAATCTCCAAGTGCTGCCTGCAACTTTGTGATCAGCATCCTCAATGTTTCCTCTTTGTAACCAATAAGTCCTTGAAATCTAAAGAACATTTCACATGACGAAACAATGTCACATGAGACCAAGGCATCGAGATCAAAACTTGCCATTTCATTCCAATCATTGAGGATTTCCTTCGAATTATCTGCTTCTCGAGTCAAAGAAGAAATCAAGTTTCACTCCATTCCATTCATTTCTTTGATGTGCCTAAGAATTGCAAATGTCTTCATGATGGCTCAGAATCCTTCAGAGATGATCTCTCCTGTCCAATACTTGGTGGCTTCAATCAATTTCCTCTCCTTGGATGTTTGAGACATAGCAACAACACTTTGAGAAGATTGTTGCCGAATGACCTCGTTCAAGCGAGAAACCTCCAGTTTTAGTTGGTTTTTCTTCTCCCATAACTCATGATTAATCTTTCACACATTAGCCAATGCATCTTGAGCATCCTGTAAACAATTCAGACGTGATTGGTTCCCGATTTCAACCTTAGTGAACTTGTAATTAGAATGAATAAGTTCTTCCACAAGTTTGTCCACCAAGGGCTCAACAACTTCAACAAACTTGGTCTTATCTGAATCAACCAAAATCCTTGAAACAATCTTATCTTTCAAAGATTTGGATTTGGTCTTCTTAACTGGGAGATTATCTGGCAGTACAACCACTTTTCTTCTCTTTGTTGAGATTTTGCTCAACCATGCAAGCAAGCTGAAACCTTCATCTGTAGAAGCAGATACAATGGAGATCATTGGCATTGATCCAGATTGTATTTCCGTTGTAATAGAACAAGATTCAGTTTGCACAGCTGAAGGCATAGGAACATGCTAAGAAGATTCTGTTATAAAAAGCTCAAAACCCGTCAAAGATGTATTAAGTTGGGAAACTTGACCACTGGTGAGAGCTGGAAAATCCTCAAACACATTTGCCAAATGCTCATATGGTTCATTTGTAGGAATGACAGGAGCAACAAAAGAAATAGGAAGAGCCATTGTATTAACTTCCGAGATTGGAATAGGAGTGAAAATCGTGGAGAATGAACCCACATCGTCATCTGCCTCATCCAGAAAAGGTACTTCATGTATAGATGGTGCACAAGTTTGTGCAGGCTTTGGGGGAGATATGATCATGACTTCCCCTTCTTCGTTTGTATCTTCTTTATCCAATTCCTCTTCTCATTCTTCCTCTGACTCTTGAACCGGTTCAAAGATTTGAGGAGACTTAGAGCCTTTCCCACCCTTCAATTTGAATTTGAGGGAATCCTTAGCATTAGAAGATGAGGCACCATCTTTCCCTGTAATCTCTAGCTGTGACTTCCTGCTAGGAGGGCCAAAGCTTCTACAATCCAATCCAATCTTAGGATTAACTCTTTTAAGGCCTTTGTTTTTCAGCCATTTGTTAGTGTTTACCAAGATGGATTGAAATCTATCCATGATAGATGTACATTCATTTTTTTTCCACTGAATAGGAAAATGACACTTCTTATCAAAGTCGGCTTGATGAAACTCTGGATCAAGAATGTTGCCATCATCTTTAACTTGGAAATTTGAAGGGATTTCCAACATGTTGAGATCGATTATCTGCTGCAGGGTTAATCTGCAGTGCTCCATCTTCATGATGTCAAGCTCTATTCTCATATCAATCCAAATATCCTCGATGCAATGAACATGCGTGAAAGCTCTTTTCATTTGATAATTCATCTCTTGGTAATCAAAGTCAAATCTGGCCTTAAACTTCTTCAAGGTGATCAACTACAACTTTGCTTCCATGTTCTTTTCTTTGGGCACATAATTGATTGAATAGTTGCCAATAGCAAAGGGTTTAGCTAAGGTAATACTGAAACTAGGCCTATGCATAAAATGCTGATCACTCTGCACCTCTATGAGCTGTCTAGCTAGCTCCATCAAGATGATTCGATTTGTAGCATACCTAGGTAAGGTATACGGCTCGCCTTTCAAATACCCAACTCTTAAGTATGTAAAAGTTGAAAATTGAATGAAAATACAGCCGTATTGATTTACCTTTTTCGCATGTTGCATGAGATACTCTCTTAATAGATAACTGTCTGTCAAATAAGCACCGGAAATGCCCAAAGAAGGCATCTTGGATTCTTTTGTAATGAAATTTACTATTTGCCAAAGTGATTTGGTTATAGTAATCCCAAACAAGGACTTGAAGACGATCTCCCTTGGTTGAAAGACTAGAGAAAGATCCCATGGCAGCAACAATGTAAACAAGACAAGAGTTCATGTAGAAAGGCGCTGAAGTTCCCACGTTGCCTATCTGTTGGCAAAGTGCAGTGCTGATGAGCTTTCCTCAAAAGATGTGTTCTTTGTTTTCCATGATTTGAAAGATGAACTTGTACATCCATGACTCGAAATTAGTAGAATCTTTGAGATTGCAAATTCTACTGAGAAGGATGATGAGATCCTTATATTCTTGTTTGAAGTTAGACCGATGAATGGTCTTTGGCCATCTGGAGAAGTTATTCCTTTTATTGTTTAACTAGTATTGGTTGACATATTTTTGATAATCACCTTTCTGCCCATTCCAGCATGCCAAAGATGATTCCTTGGTTAAATCTGCACACTCTGCTTTATGTGGTACTTTAAAGATTTGCTCAATGACCTCTGGTTCAAGGTTAATGATAACCTTTCCATCAACGTCCTTGATAGTCTTTGATTTTGGAGTAAAATGCCATGCACAACCAAGAACAAAATCCGGTTTCATGGTTGCCATGGGAAATGTAGACATCAAGTGAATGTTACTTCTTTTGATGCACTTCATCTCATGACCAACAGGAACACATCATCAAAAGGAATCGCCATACAAATTGATTTGCGATCAGCAACAAAGGTTCAAAAACGGATTGAAGACTTTGTAGATTCGATGAAATGATCTCACAAAGAAATCATATGCATATGTAGTGAAAGAAGATGAAATGAACGGAATGCGGAATGAACTGTTATGAAGGTGAAAAATGAAAAATGGAATGAAATGAAAATGTGTGAAGGTGGAACGCATGGGAATGCATGTGAACGAAGATTGCTGATTTCGAACGTGACTGAGGGTTTTCAAAGCATTATTGCATGAAAAATGAGTACATGTAAGTGCAACATGTAATGAGAGATGAAAGGTGAGATGAGATGCGAATGTGGATGGTAGATGCACTTTACATGCAAATGCGAATGGAGGATGAGGTGCGAAGCATGAAAAGATGTGGAAACATGTATTTGCTCACAAAGGTACAAATGCATATGGAAAGATGGAAATAGAAATAGAAGAGGGATAATGAGCTTTATAGTCATCTTTGGTGAAAATGTGAAGTCAAAATACATGGAAGATGAAAATGACATCTTTTTGACTTTTCAAAAAGTGACTTTTAATCAAAATCGGACCTTTTGTATGCAATTACACGTGAGGCTTTTCATGTAATCGTGTCATGCAAGTGGATTTAGAAAGTGAGATAAATGAAAATGGAAGCGAAAAATGAGATTACATGAATGTGCGGATGGTGAATGAGATGGAAAACATATAATTGCATTTGTCGAATGAGATGCAAAGTGTTGTGACATGGCAGATGGAAGTGAAACGTGATGGTGCTTTCGCATGAAGTGAAATAGCAAGAAGTTCTTGGGAAAAACTTGTGATTTCTCCAAAGTGGAGAAAACTGACAAGCAAGCACAAAGCACAAAAACTCAAAAGAAAAATGTACCTTTGGAGAGTGACTCAAACATGTCAAGATGCAATGCACTTCAACACAAATTGGAAATTGGGGAAAAACCAAAAACAAGAAAATGAACAATTTCTTCATTTTTAAAGGAAAAATGCACTTTCCATGGCATTGATTTCAACAAGTGGCAATCATCGAGCAATAAAGTGCATAAAATCAGCAAGATAAACACTAATTAAATAGAAAGAAAGAATAAGTCCACTTACATGAAGATTAAGTGTCAAAAATGAAGGAAAAAAATGCTCCAATGTTGAAAATGTCTTCAAAAACACTTAGACTTTTTCCAACTTTGAAAATTCGAATGGGAGAGGGCAGAAAACAAGGAGTTCTTGTTGAAAGATGCCAAAACGTGCCCTATTCATGCTCCATGATCCAACATTTTTGCATGTTCATGCCTGTGGGATGTTTTTGGTGAGAAACGTGTTTCACCAAGGAGCATGATCAAATCAATTTGGTGTTTAAACACCAAAACGTGCACCTACATGCAATGTAATCACCAAATAAGACAAAATCAATTCATATTGGAGCAAAAATGTTAATAACAAATGGTGTTTTTTGAAGTTTTTCTCAAAAACGTGTCATAGGATAGAGCTCAAGAAAATGATTTTCAGCAAGATGAATCCATTTTTAGTGCTAGAAAATCCATTGCCAAGCAAAAACGACTCTAATGGGAATGATCTCATGTAAATCCACCAAGTAAATCTCTCACAATGAGCAAAATTGGGTTCTTAGGGAGCAAATGCATGTGTTCTTCCAAAATCAGACCTTTTGGGGTGATATGCATGTTTTAAAATATGCTTTTGGTCAAAATCGGACTTTTTGGAGTGACTTGCATTTTTTTTTAATGAATAGTCATTTTCTATTAATAAATAATATTCTAGTTACAATTCACAAAAAAGGGCGAGAGGATACAAGATCATCCCGCAAAAGTTCACATGGCTGAAGCCGGAATCAACAACTATTCATGAAAAAAAACATTTAAGCAACCCCTCAGGCTGCCAAAGCAGTGCCAGCTGAGGGGGGTGGTTCATCATGATCATGGACACCCCAGTCATCCTTGGGATTGGCAAGCAGCCTGGGAATAGTCCAACCATCAACAACATCATTCGGGGCCTAGTCACCATCCTTTGTATCATCTTGCGGGGGTGAAATAGGCAACTCTAGGCAAAAAGGCCATTTTCCAGAAACCACACGAGGAGCACTAGGAGGGGGAGCCATCGGACTTGGGGACCAATTGGAGCCACGGCGAGGTGGAAAAGCAGAGCAGCAACTCTTAGGAAGCTTGCGAGCATGGCGTGTGAGAGTGGCAGGCAGATGAGCTTCGCCCCTGATGGTGGCCCCTGGGTGGAGTGTGATCTGCCAAGATGTTAGGAGGCACTCTGGCAACTGTACAGAGAGCATTACCTCAATGATTGAGTAGCTCTTGAAGGTGGGCCACCTCTAGAGCCACCTTATTGGCTTGGACTTGAATGTGCATCATTACATTGTTACAAATGCATGCTTTAGTGTACATAGCAACATTTATGTAAAGAAAACTGTGAGTGAAAAGAACACCATTCCTATCTTTCCACAAAGTAAACAAAATCTCCATCTTGAAAGTATTCTAGATCTGGGTAAATTGTCTAAGGAACTTGGGGAATCACCCAAAATAACCATATGCCAGGAAAAAGGTTTAGGCCAAAACGGCTTAAAGAAATCATTAATCCAATGCCAATAGTTTTGAGCACGTTTACAGAACCAAAAAATATGCAAAAAAGACTTTGGCTGCCCACAAAATCGACGTTGGGGATCCGGAATCCCAATATGCTTGAGCCGAGGCCCAAGGGGAAGACCTTGAAAAACTAGGCACCAAGAAAAATGAGCAATCTTGGGCTCTGTAATGACACTCCAAATAGTGTTGAAACGCTTTCTCCACTGAGAAAGGGAAGACTGCAAATGCCAACGTTGGTTGAGGGTATCCACCATCGAAAAATGGGGAGAAAGCCATCAATACCCCAAACTTGGTTTGTAGCTGGTGAAGGGAGTGTCAGGATACCACTTCTAGTCTGTCCACCAAGGTTGAACAGACTGAATATCCACCTTGTGAGTTAAGTGATCTGGAATTGCGGATAGCAATAGATCAAAAGTCTGCCAATTTGAATGGGCAAGATGGAATTGGACTTGCATATCTTCCCAGGATTTGAGACTCATAGAGACCCTGAGAAAGAGGCCCTTAGGTGTCTTGATGACACATTTGAAAAAACGTAGAGCACTAGCACCTTGAGTCTTGGCCAGACGAACACCTTGGATGGCAAACAAAGGAGACCACCAAATGTTCTGCTGATTCAAAGAGAGTCCATCACAGAACGCATCACTAGACCAGCGAAGCCAAGGCTTGATAGCTTCCCAAGCTTTCCATATGCTCATGATAACAAAAGAGCCCAATGTGTGCATGTGTTCCTGCATGATGAGAAGGGTTTGAAAGCCAATCCCCTTCCATCCAGGCCTATTAACAAGAAACCTAGAAGAAATGCAATGCCGAACCAAAAATTTTCAAGCTTCATCTCCAATAACGCTATGCATAATCCATATTTAAAAAACTCTCAATAAAGAAAACTGGACCTTTTGGGGTGATATGCATGTTTTAAAATATGCATATGTTCAAAATCAAACCTTTTGGAGGGCAATGCATATTTTAAGTTGTATCTCACTTTTTGATGCAATGACACAAAAACTCACCTTTTGATGTAATGACACCAAAAAGGTCCACTTTTAATAGTGCTATGCATGTTAAGTTGAACTTCATATGCAGTGACATGTAAAATGTCCACTTTTGATGGATTTTACATGTAATTGTATATAAAATGTCCACTTTTGATGACTTAAAGTCATTTAACAAACATATATCTATTTAATTTCATTAAAATGTTACTTTAATGGGACATAAACAATATTTATAGATCATATTAAAAATATAACACATAAATATCATTTAAAAATAACATTTAAATGAGTATTTGATTTTAAAATAAATAATTAAACTGAAACTATATAGTTTATATAGTGACTTTAAGTGAAAAATCAAAAAGTAACTCAATTTAAAATTATAACATAAAGTGCACTATAGTTACTTTAAGTGAAAATTTAAATGATAAAGTAACTTAAAAACATAACGTACAGTGAATTTAAGTTATATTTTTCAAAAAGTGAATATCAAATTGAAAATATAACATAATATTTTTAATTTGTGTTGTTGCACCAAAAAGGTCTACTTTTGAGGCTTTAAAATGACCATATCTCTTGACTAACAACTCCCATTATGCTCTAGGTTAGACCAAAACGAAAGTGAAACCAAAAGTCACAACATGAGCAAAACCAAAGGACTAAAAACTAACAAACGCAAACTCAAAAGCAAAGAAAAGGATGATGAAGGCTTCAAAAATCAAGCAAAGGCTTGACAGAAAGCAAAATGAAAGATTTGACGAAAGCCTTCAGTAAAACAATTTAATATACGAATTGAAGTTGATTGATCAATCAACATTAAACAATTAAATATCTAATTCAAACTTAGAGATACGTGAAACTAGCTTGAAAAAGTTTCATGCTGTTACCAACATTTTGTGTTGACAAAATGTAGGACAACCCTGTTTGTAAAAACTCTATGTATGCCTCCGGTAGAATTGCCATTGTCAATGAACAATATCACTATGGGTCTTTATTTTATTTAATTTTCAGTAAATATTAGAAGTACATTGCAACTACTAAATTTAACAATTCAGCTTCAGATTACATAAAATTTACTGAAGTAAGGAAAAATAAAATTTGTTAATATATCAAGAACCAAATTCTTAGTATTCAACAACATTAAAGAACCTGATTTTCTTTGTAGCACAGTTCACACAATCTGCTAGTTGAAAGGGAAGCACGTAATGTATATCAAAATCAAACCTTTAATGCAACACTCTCCCTATTATCTTCCACGCAAGCCAAGAACGCTGACAACAGTCTGACGCCAATGCAAATCGCAGCTAGTGAAGGTATGATGCCCAACTGTTTGCTGAATATGTTTGCAATTGCCTCCATTAGCAAGGATGTCCAAAATGCATTCACGTGGCTTCAATATTTGGCGGCTGCCACCTTCAATTCCAAACGCAACCAGACTTCATGCCCAATATCCGAATGGTGAATTCCGATCCCAATTACAACAATAGCAGAATTATAATGGACCTCTGATGTCAATGTCATTTCACGGGTTACCCATGTGATTGTAGAAGACTTACTCGACCACTTGCTAATTGTATTTCAATGTCGCCAATCACCTGCAATACCTCAGTAATGTCCAAATTAAAACCCCAATGCCACACGTATTTCTAGAATGACATTTCTAGCCATAGTTTAAAAACTCGGTATTGACAATATCTTAGCCGGCCTAAATTTTTTTGGAAAACTCAGAATTGGCAAAAATTTGGCGAATGAATTCGGGAATAAACCGACACTTTTATCGAACATTTGAAAACCTAAAATTTCTTAAAATATTCTTAAAAATGCATACATACACCAAATTTGTAGAATATATAATAATTTGAAAAATGAGATATCCACCATATATCATCAAAGTTTTAAGTTAAACAATAATTCATAGCAAGAGGAACTTAGTAGATTAACATACTACTAGAATCATATACCAAAAACCAAGTAAAACATTTGAATATAAATAAGTACGATACATAGAAGTCAAACTCTATGAAACTACTACTTTTGAAAACATATTAAGTTCATGTTTTGGTATTAATGAAAATTGAAAGTAGCAATCATAAATTGCATCGACGAGTAAAATTCAAAAGAGATCGTTGTTGTTGGGTGCGTGGTGTTGAAGTAGTTGCCGTGGCAACATCCTCAACAGGGGTCGCAATAGGTGCCTCATGCTCCACAGAAGCCTCTGATGGATGACCGAGCTCATGTTCCTCCTCACGTGCTGCCACATTTGCATCCCACTCATCTGCTTCTCTCTCAAACTTAGCGAGCTGCTCATCTGTCAATAAAAGGTTCACCAACATCCGCATGCTCACCATCAGGAGGAGCAATCCAATCAGCTGAATATGGATCAATGTCATCCAAGTCTAGTGCTTCATATGAAGCTTGCCCTTTCACCTTCTTCTCGTGCAAGAGAAGGTTGTACTTCACATAAACCAAGTCATTCAGGCGCTTTTGAGTCAACCTATTACGTTTCTTTGTGTGTATGTTTTGAAAAGTACTCCAATTTCTCTCGCAGCAATAAGCACTACAAGGCTATGATAAAATTCGGATGGCAAGCTTTTGAAGATTAGGTGTTGTGGCACCATAATCTTCCCACCACAAATCTACAAGGATTAAAAAAACCATTTATGATTTAACTTCATGAGCAAAATAAATGGTATGATATTAGATAACTAAACACGTTCTTTTTTGCTTGGCTGCAAGGTGTATCTCCAATGTTTGTAATCAGGAGAAGAAAACAATGGTCCCTCTTCCCTCTTATAGCTTTGTAACTCATCAAGTATGACGTCTTGGAGGTCCGTATCAGCAACCAATCTTCGAATACATGTGTCCAAGCCAATTTGAACCTCTACATCTGCTTTAAAAGTGTTGGAATAATAGTACTTGGGGTTCAAGAAGTAGGCAACTGCATGGAATGTGTTGGTGGAGTTGTCGGTTCCACCTACGATCAATGATGTTCCATATGGGTCTATATTTGGTCTCATTTGACCTATATAAGTGCTGAATGGCCTCTTTTGCACTATCCATGGCCTCATATAGAGACCCCATGGTATTTTTATCCCAATCCACAATTCGTAGAACCTTCACCAACGGTTCTGATACCTAGACATAATAAAAAATACAAAAATCAGCCAAGGACAATATTTCAAAATTGAATACTAAATCATCAATGAATACTTGAAAACTTACTTTGAGGGTCTCTTCCATTAGCTTTTCAAAGCTACCATCAAACACAATCCTCACAATCTTGTCTACTTCAAGTTTCCTGGCATAAGGACTCTCTAACCATTTCTTATCAAGAAACATGCGCTTGAGGTCTAGCAGTGTCTCAGATATACTTTGCAAGTTTAGAAAATTGGTAGCAAAGCTTGTGACCCCTGCCCATACAAGATCTTTACCATTACTGTGCTCTCTCATAAGACTCAAGATCCATGTATGATTGTAGATGTACTTAGAAATATTCCTTCTATCTTCAACCACCTTCTCCATCCAACTTAGTTTCCCTAGATCCTCAAGAAGCAAGTCAAGACAATGGGCAGCACAAGGGCTCCAAAATAATGTGGGATGTCTCTCCATGAGAAGTCTACTGGCAGCCACATATGCAGCTGCATTGTCAGTCACAATCTGGATGACATTAGCCACTCCCACTTCTATTACTACCTCATCCAACATGTTACACAATTTTTCTGCATTTTTTACTTGATTAGAGGCATCAACTGATTTTAGAAATACCAACTGCCCACCTGAAGCAACTATAAAGTTGATGAGCATCCTGTTCCTACCATTTGTCCACCCATAAGATATAATAGTGCAACCTTTCTGTTCTCAAATTCTTCTTTGCTCTTTCACAAGCTAATGAATATTTCTTACCTCGTCTTGTAACAATGGCCCACTCACCTCATAGGCAGTTGGGGGCTTGAACCCCTTACCAGAAAAAGAAATGGAAGTTACCACTTGATCCCAATATGGACTACATAAAACATTGAAGGGAATATCATTGCGGATCCAAAATCTTGTAATTGCCACCTTTGTCTTCTCATGCATCTCTTTGTTCCATGTAGTGCCTAGCAAGCTGGGTTGAGCACCAAGAGTGTTATGTGGAACCCAAAAGCCTGCTAGAGACCCACTTGTACTTCCCAATCCTCGTATCCGAGGCCCAATAGAAGAACCCTCTCCACCTGTTTCTGATCCTGTAGAACTAAAAGTCCCCATTGGGGCTGCCATGGCCTCGAATGTCCTCTTTTTTTTTGCCTTACCTTGTGTGCATATTTTTGTAGGCTTATCAAAGCCTCTCCTGTAACCTCTTTCGAACATACATCACACGGTGTAATATCATTGCATGGAAGCTTTGCAAGATGGTATTTCAATCGGCTTATCCCTGAAGTCATATGCTTATAGCAATGGATACATTCGACGTGTCCATTGATTGCCCCTGGGATCCCATGTTTCCAAAAAGGATCCTTAGCTTTGCCATCACCAGTCATCCTATTTCTATAGGTATGTCACTGACACTTGAAGTCTGCACTCTGCAAGTATAAGAATGAACAATCAAATATTAAATAAGATTGATATCAAGCATAATTTGCAACAATATGAATATATAAAATTTAATGATTTGTAATCCAACTTTTATCAAAAGGAGGGTGAGATCTACTATCCAACTGTTCGGGTTTAAAATAAACTGGAATTAGTCTATAAGCAAAATAAAATAGAATGAGTATCCTACTGTTATTTACTAATATTAAAAGTTTAAAACTATCCAACTTTTATTTACCTTGCTGATGATTAAGGGACATTTATATTAACATTAATAGTTCTTTCTAATTTTGTTATACTGTTATTTGCTGATATTAAATTTAAAACTATCCAACTCTATTTAAAACTGGAATCATACTAAATTACTAATACTAATAGTAATTTACTAATTAGTATTACATTATAAATTATATATATATATATATATATATATATATATATATATATATATATATATAATACTAATAGTATTGCTGTTTACATTATAAATAATATAATATATATATAAAAAATACTAATAGTATTACAGAAAATTAAGAAATTAAAATTCAATATTACAATCGATCACTATTTATGTATTTGAAATTTTTATTGATTAGTTAAATTTTAAACAAAAAAAAGTATTTTAATTAGTATTACAAAATAAGGTAAAGTTTAAAGTTTTATACACAAATGATTAACAATATATATTAATTTTTAAAAAAATAAAAAAATATCTCACATACCTGCGATTTGCGAAGAGTGAAGTTTGCAACCAAGGAAAATCACAAAAATCGCTGCAGAAAAGACTTGAAATCACTCTAGACAAACTTAGTATAAAGTTGAATAAGTTTGAGTTCCAAACCAAAGGTCAAATGCAATTGCAGAAAGGCTGGAGGAGGTCGTTTACACTTGCAGTCAACTGGAGGAGGTCGTTCGTTTGTCGCTGAGTGAATATCAAATGCTGTTGTTGAAATTGCCCAAATCATTTGTCGCCGAGTGAATATCAAACGCCATTGGGAGTGAATATATAAAATATTGTAAACCTAAATTTTTATGACCTAAAATCCCGACGATCAGTCAACACTACTTTTCAACAAGTTTTTCGATGATTTTTTGGTTTAACTCGCAATTTATTCCGTATTTCTTGTTGCGGATTTTTGTCATCTACCGGTGCCGATATCTTGCTACCATATACTCGGCCGCTGGAAATTGCTTTGGCGATATAACACCGAGTTTTTAAACTATGCTTTCAGCTATCACAATAACCAGTTTGATCCCTCCTTAATTGCCAAACAACAACATTTAATTAACCTCCAGGATGTTCGTCTCCTTAGCCACAGTGAACACAGTAGAAGAATACAACAAATATTAGATCCACTATACTTTAGCAGTGGAATGAAAACACTTCTCAGATATGGTGATGAACAGTAGAGAAGTTGGGCAAACTTAGCTATACCTCAGCAACTAAATTGCAAAAGAATTTCCAAACCCTTATACATCAGCAAGGGCATACAGTTCAGAACCCAGGAAGAAGCCACAAAGGCACAAAATGAAATATATAATCAAGCATGCTTTTTCCTGATGAAAATAGCTCTCATTTATAAGCTTTTCGTTGGCAAAAGTTTCCATACAATTCCACTTCCCAAAAGAACTCAACACTAGAAACTTTCCAACTTGATTTTTAGAAATATCTCTTTAAGTCATTATTATAATAATGTTTACATTATTATAATAATGCAAATCAATGAATAAATAAATAAGAGCTCATGTAATTATTAACCTAATCAACCGTAGGTGATGATCAACTGCCAAGCCATTCACTGCACTGCTAAAAATAGCAACTACCCATAATAGACTTACTAAAAATAGTAAGTAATGAATTGAGACCTTCAAAACACCCTGTCAGCTCACGAGGGTCACTATGATGGGCTAACTCAATCAACTGCATAGATTGGTCAAAAATGGGGACATTACACTGTCCTCTAGAAACTCCAACTCATATGCTACCTCTCCAATCTGCTAAATCACCTTGTAGGGTCCATATAAGTGAGGCTTAAGCTTTTCCAGTCTACTTTTCTTCTAAGAAGATTGCTTGTAGGGTTGCAAACACAGATAGACCAAGTCTTTTGACTCAAAACCAATGCTGGCCTGCATACATCTTCTACTAATAATGGGCATGCTATATATTATCCTTGAGGGACCAAACTATATCTTGACTCTGTTTTTAGGTGCTCAATTGTCTCTTAATGTGCATAAATAAGTAGCCTCATAGTCATAGAGTGCCTTGAAGAGTAACTTCCCATTAACATGTGATAGGTGATGTTGTAGCAATTTTCTCCAAGATGTAGACAACAGATTCATGTTTTTTGCTCCACTCCTATGTAGTTCCTCAAGTAGCCCTCCACCACTAGTTCACAATTTTAGTTTGTCCATCTATCTTGGAGTGCCAACTAGTACTTGGAGTCAGATTAGTGCATGCAATCTGAAAATCTGTGTCTAGAAAGCACCACGGAACTGAGAGTTTTTTTGGCTGCCATTTCGGAAGGCTCTCTTTGTGCTTTTGTTGGGTCTTCTATCATTGATGCACAGGTAATGCTTCTTATGCTATTTCCCTTTTTACATTCTCTTGCTTATGCTACAACCGTAACCTTCTAGAATGGTTTTTCGCGTTTTAGAAAAATAGAAATAGAAATAGAAAAATAGAAATTTCTTGTGGGAGTGTCTACCTGATCTTTGATTTTCGGCTCCTAGAATTTCCTCCTTGCTGCTGTTAGCCGACTGGATGGTTCCGGCGGTATTTTGGGAAATAGAAATTTCTTGTGGGAGTGTCTACCTGATCTTTGATTTTCAGCTCCTAGAATTTCCTCCTTGCTGCTGTTAGCCGACTGGATGGTTCCGGCGGTATTTTGTTTTCTGTAGCCGATGGTCCGGCGATGTTTCTGTAGCCCCGACGGTCCGGCGGTAAATAGTTTGTAACGGATAGAATAATTGTGGCCGACGGACTCCTTCGGGAAGGTTCGGCAGTAGTATTTATATCCCGTCTGGGATCATTGTAAATCATCATTCATCTACTATTGCGAATATAATTCTGCTATTCTGCTATTATTGTCTGTATGTGTTGACTTCTTTACCTGTACGGTAAACAACTGCCTTACCTGAGATAATGAAGTGTGAGAAGCTGGGGCTTTCTGTGATGTTTTTCCCTTTCCTGCTATGGCTGTGAACTTCATCTTGGTTCTTATATGCTGCCATTATGTTATCTCTGTCTCCTGCACTTGGCTTCTATGCTTGGGTTGACTGGTTAGAATTTCAAGCCTTTTCTCTCTTAACTTGGCGAATCTGGAGCTTTCTTCCATGTTTTCTGCATCCTCCAAATGATTCACTTGTCATTTTCTGGGTTTCTTAAACAATATCAGATTTGCTGAGATCTTCTTATCTGGGCAAAGTGTTGTTTGAGCTTTTGCTGTGAATAAGGCAGTCTCGTGCCTTTTCCTTCTCATAGCATGAATTTCTGTAAGTATACGGTTTGCCATGGTTGAGTTTAATTGTTTCCAGATTGTATGAAGGTCTGTTGTAGGCCACACTTGTTGTGATATCTATGACTGCTGCAATTACTTATTACTGGTTCATATTCCTTCATTTGTTCAACATTTTTGGCTGAGACCATATATGGAATCTTCTTTCTTCCTTGTTGTTATCTACCTTCTCCAAATGTGTAAAACCCCTATATTATTCTTCTGTTATTTCAAGAGCACCTTTTGGTAAAGGATAGAAAAACCGTCATGCTGAGATGAAGACACTCCTTTGTAACTTGCTGATTTACTTCGCCACTGAAAGTTCTTTTACGATTTCACACGTCTGATGAAAGCTGCAAATTATGATATCAGTAGCTCCCTTATTGTGCATGTTTATGATTAATATCTGAAATAAACCAGCTGTTTATACAGGTTACAAAAACTTGTTTGCTGCCTGAGTCATCATGTGAACTCCAAATTTGTACACCAGTTGCAGAAGTATCATCACAATCTGCTCTTTCTTTTTCATTCATGAGGCTGTTATAAAACTTGTCCTGTAGCACAGAGTGATTAATATATTCTGTTTTTTTCCCTTTCTGATATTAAATATGAAGCTGTGACTTAATTGTTGCTCTGACCTTACTTGTGAGATAACCCTCACTAATGGGTCACCAAAAAAAACAATACTGGATTGGAACAATTCGTCAAACACTTATCTTGTAATCTTCAGTTTGTATTATCTCAGCGAAAAGCACAAAGTGATATGAATGTAAATAGGTAATATTAATAATATTTAAGAAAGAATTCTTATTGTCATCAAATTCTCAAAATATTCATTAACAGTTCAATAATCGAATATCAGAGCCCAAACGGAAGAATAGATCCCAAAAAAAAACCTGAGTTTTCCGTCAGCAGGAGATTGTCAAATTCGATCAGAATCTGCCTTTAATCAGGAAGAAATGATGCCGCCGTCAACCTTATAACCTATTTTTCGGGTCTGTGCACAACCGTTCCCAATGATGACTATGTCCACGATTTTCTTCTTTCAAATGGTGATGGTGACAGTTGATCCCGACTGCTAACACTGCCGTTTCGCCCCGTTATGTGACTCTCAACCCCTGATCGAATTCTTCTGGGTGCGATTGGTACTTCACCTTTATTCTGTTGATCCACCCTGAGTCCGCTGACTGTGATTTGCGATTTATTTATTCCTCATACGAAAGCACTCCGGAGAAATGGATGTGTGATTTGTTAATCCTCGGTGATTTGGAGCAGTTAGGGAATGTCTTCTGTCGTTATTAATGGTGATCCCGCGACCAAAAATAGACCACGCGAATTTCCTTTGTAAAACCACTTTCAATCTTTGTTACCTCCTTAATACCTGCGGCCTGTCTTCATGTGATATTGCGTTTTCCCCCTTCAGAGAATATTAACGCTCATAATTACTCCAGCAACAAAACTAAGGTGCCTCAACTGTTATGAATTGCTATGAGGGGTTTCCTAGTAAACCCGAACTCCTTGCTTCAACAATTTTTACTCATAATAGTTCCACTGAACTGAGTTTTTAGAACGGCCTTAGGCCCTAGATTTCTGCCCAGGTGAAGTGACTGCGATATCACTCCCAATATTGCAATAATTCGGGTGATATTCCACACCCTCAAAATTGCTTATCAATGGGAGTTTTCGTTCCCAAAGATAACTCGAGAATTTGCAAACCAAATGACTACAAATTGCTCCAACTGAGATAGAAGTCGAATCCTCAAAACCGCTTGTCCAAATGGGAGCCTTATGTCCTCTATTTATTCACTTCGCTGAGAAGTTACTGGAAGTTTTTCGGAATCATCTTTTATGATGTACTTTAATTATTAAACTTTATAAAATTAAATAAATAACTTTATAAAGTTAGAGTACAACCTTAATTTAATATTAGAACGAGTAGGCCCCACTTACTGAATTATTATTCTGCGAGAGCAAAATGTAATCATCGGGAGACAAAAATGACCCTCTTCCCATAATCATTTGCGTACGAGAGTCGATGATAGGCAAATTCCTTGTTAAAGTAATGTCGCTAGAAAGGGGACATGACAGTCCGCCCTTCCTGAAATTGCTTGCCCTCAAGCAATCTCAAAGCTGGATGCTGCAAAATTGTTTCATTTTCTCAAGTAGCATCTTCGACTGGTAGATCCTTCCATTTAACCAAATATTCTCTGATTACCCTTCTGCGGAGCTGTTTTTCTCTGCTTTCTAAAATGAATTCCGGCACTAGGATCAATTTCCCTTCATCATCCAAGGGTGGTAATACTGCAGAAGGTATCACATTCTGTCCCAATGCCTTTTTGAGGCGTGATACATGAAACACATTATATACTTTGCTATCTGCTGGAAGCTCAAGCTCATAAGCCAATTCCCCTATTCGCCTGATGATCCTGAAAGGTCCATAATACCTAAGCTTAAGCTTCTCTGACCCACTCTTTTTGAGAGTAGATTATCGAAATGGCTGAAGCATTAAGTAAACCATGTCACCTACCACAAAGCTCCTCTCCGTCCTCTTTTGATCTGCATATTGCTTATACTGATTCTGAGCCCGAGCTATGTTATCCCGTAGAGAGCTAATAATGTCTCTACTTTCTTGCATCAAATCCCCGACACGTGGAACCCGAACATCACCCATTAACAAGTCGATGAAACTCGGTGTATCATAGCCATATAATGCTCAGAAAGGTATCATCTGGATAGACATGTGGAAAGTTTTGTTATAGCAATACTCACACTAATAAATCCATCTTACCCAAGCCTTCTGCTGATCAGCCGCGTAATTCCTCAAGTAGCCTTCCACCCATTTGTTTACTATCTCTGTCTGTCCATCGGTTTGCGGATGATAACTGGTACTAGGTGTAAGCTCAGTGCCACATAATCGGAACACCTCTCGCCAAAAATGACTCAAGAATCTACTATCCCTGTCACTGACAACACTACGGGGTATCCCATGTAACCTGAAAACCTCTCTGAAGAATACCTCGGCTACCTGTACTGCAGTATAAGTGGTGGTGATGGGAAAGAAATGAGCATATTTCGTTAGTCTATCTACCACTACATAGATGCAATCTCAACCTTGAGCCTTGGGCAACCCGATAATGAAATCCATGGATATGCATTCCCACTTCTGACGCGGAATGGGGAGTGGCTGTAGGAGTCCCGCTGGAAAGGTGTGCTCCTGTTTATTTTGTTGACAAACAGAACACTCACGAACATACTGCAAAACATCCTTCTTGAGTCCCTTCCATGTAAACCGTTCTCGCACCTGTCTATATGTTTTAAAGTATCCGGGGTGACTAGCTATAGGTGAATCATGAAGAGCTCGCATAATAAACTGCTTCACCTTCGATCCTGGGACTAAAAATATCTTGTTCTTGTAAACAATCAACTCATCCACAAGTGTATACCTGGTATCAACAACTGTCCCGTCAACTATCCCAGATGCCCATGAGTCTCTAGCATATTCTGCAATAATCAAATGCTTCTAGTCCTCAGAGATCTCAATCATCGAACTAAGATGTGGTCTGCGTGACAAGGCATCCGCTACCACATTCTGCGTGCCCTTAACATAAGATATATCAAAGTCATATGCCTGTAACTTACTGACCCATTTCTGCTGCCTATCATTGAGATCCCTCTGCCCAAGGAAATGTCTTAAACTGTTGTGGTCAGTTTTTATGCAAAACTTGCCACCCACTAAGTACTGCCTGAACTTAGCTAATGCATGCTTGATAGCTAACATCTCCTTGTTGTAAATGCTGAATGTTTTCTCTGGCCCACGGAGTTTTCTGCTTTCATATGCAATTGGGTGTTTATCCTGCATCAAAACAGCCTCAATACCATCTCCTGAAGCATCACACTGGAGTTCAAATGGCTTCGAGAAATCAAGCAATGCTAGTACCGGACATGAAGTCATGATCTCCTTAAATCTGTCAAAACAGGCCTGTGCCTTTGCTGTCCAAACGAAAGCTCCTTTTTTAAGAAAATCTGTCATAGGAGCCACATGTCGCGAATATCCGCAAACAAATCTGCGGTAGAAGCCACATAAACCAAGGAACCCTCTCAGCTGTGTCAGGTTCTCAGGAGTAGGCCACTCCATAATAGCACGAATCTTATCAGGGTCCATCCGTACTCCTTCTTTACTGATAATATGTCCCAAGTATAATAATTCGATCATGCCTAAATCACATTTAGACTCTTTTGCATACAAAGACTCTGCTTGCAAGGTTTTCAGTACTGTCTCTAAATGCTCCATATGCTCATGCCATGTTCGGCTGTATACCAAGATATCATCAAAGAAAACTAATACAAACTTTCTCAGCTGATGATGGAAAACCTTGTTCATGGTGGACTGGAAAGTAGCGGGTGCATTGGTCAATCCGAATGGCATTACTACAAACTCAAAATGCCCACAGTGACATCTGAATGCAGTCTTCTCAATGTCCTGTTCTTTGACTCTAATTTGGTGGTAACCTGATCTCAAATCAATCTTACTAAAGTAGCATGCCCCATGTAGTTCATCTATTAGCTCATCAATCCGTGGAATAGGATATCTATTCTTAATGGTTTTTTTATTCAGCATCCTGTAATCTATACACATCCGCAACGAACCATCTTTCTTCTTAACCAAGACTACTGAAGAAGCAAAAGGAGACTTACTAGGTCTGATGTGTCCCATCGCCAGAAGCTCCTTGATGGTTTTCTCTATTTCATCTTTGAGCCTTTTTGGATGTCTGTATGGAGTGATCATAACTGGTTTAGCAGCTCCTTCTAATTCGATGTTGTGCTCAATCCCTCTATCAGGTGGTGTACCAGGTGGAATATCACTAAATACCTTACTATATTTTTCCCTCAATGTTCGTATGTCAGGATGATATTCTGTCTTTTGTTGTTCCTCCTGTGTAGGCATGTGAGTACACATGGCTGCCCATTCAATTTCCTCATGTTTGACCAATCTTTCTAATCGTCTGAGAGAAATTGTTCGGATGTCACTATTCCGGATAGCTCTCAACACATGCTATTTCCCATCCACTTCAAACTTGATCTCCATGTCCTGGAGTCGAAAAGTGACCTCACCTAATAAACGTAACCATGTCATTCCCAAAACGATATCCAAGTCGCCCATATTGACCACATGGTAATCTGCCTTGAACTCATAATTGTTCAGGCGTAACGGCATGTCTTTAACCATCCTATTACACTTAAGAGTGTAACCATCAACAACCTGTACTCGAAGATCTTCAAATTCTTCTGTCTTAATACCACGGCGCTCGACCAATCGTGCATCGATGAAATTGTGTGTAGCTCCTGTATCAACCAATGTGATCACCTTCTGTCCTGCTAGAACACCACGTAATCTAAAAGATCCTTCCTGCTGAATGCTAGACAAACGCCCTTGCTGTAAATGCAATTCAGGTTCTTCTTTTTGTTCTGAATTTCCTGTTTCTTCCTCAGACTCTGAACCACGAGCACTGTGTTCATCCTCTTTTGCTGCACTGTCGGAATCTGATCCTTCGTAATATGCCCACATAACCCTATTGGCTTTTCCTTTAGGCCTCAAAGGACAATCATGATCCCTGTTATATGGACCTTTGCAATAGAAGCATAATTTCTTCCTGCGCAAGTCGTTTAATGCTTCTGCATCCAGGGGTGTAGTAAATTTTCCTTTGGTTTCAATGCTCTTCCCTTTATTCTTATCAAACTTCCTATTGTCTCTGAAAGAGGTAGTACTCCTGGAAGTGAACCTGCTAGAAGGTGCTGTAAGCTCCATACTCCGTGCTTTCCTCATGGCTTCTTGCAGTGTTGGTGGATCAAATGCCTTAATCCATCCCTTGAGAGGTTCAGACAATCCTTCTGTAAATAAGATAACTAACCTCCTTTCTGATACATCTTGTACCATGACTGACAACCTTTGAAATTCACTAATATAAACCTCTAAATTGCCAGACTGTCTTAACTGTGCAAGGTCACGAAAATAAATTTCTGGATCCTTCTTATCAAAACGTTCAACCAATCTATCCACAAAGTCCTGGTACGATGTTACGTGATTGTGCTGCAAAGTAACCATTCCATGTGACCACCAATCATGAGCTGCGCCTTCCAGATGCAAGGTGGCATACCTGATGGCATCTATTTCAGACATAGGCCTTAAAGCTAGGAAGGTGTCCAACTTATGAATCCAAGCTTGTGCTGTCATCTGACCACTACCATCGAAAAATGGTAAAGTGAGTTTGCTAACAGCTCGCTGTAACTCACTATCATATCCTTCTCTAGGCCTCCTATTCTGGCGGCTGCTCCTCATATGTTCTCTTCTTTGGTTTAAATAGCGATCAAAGTTCAATAGTTCACGCACATGCGGTGGTAATGCCTGCCATTCTGCAATAGCAGCCCTAAGATCATCCTGGAAATCATCCGGTTCATCATCTTCTCCCATCTCCTGAGCCTCTTCCCTTAGGAAAGTGGGACGAGTAGGCCTATTTGCTGTCCATGATCTGCGTCTAGGAGCACCCTGTGATCCTGCCACACTTCTATTATCATGATCAGATGTGCCTCTTCCTTGTTCCTGAATCCTGGGCTGAACAACTCTTTTCATTATGGTAGTCAAAGCCTGTAGTGATTGGGCTATTTCTTGCTGTCCGATAGTCATGATTCTGTAAAACTCTCTGGTTTCATCATCATCGATTCTGGGAAATCTGGGTGGACTCTGTGATTGTCTTTCACCCATATCTCTGTCCTTAAGTATTGTTCTCCTGCGAATATAGTACTTGGAATATGGTTGCATAAAATATTTCTACCCGACAGGATGGCAGGACTACTACTCTGATACCACTGAGATAACCCTCACTAATGGGTCACCAAAAAAAACAATACTGGATTGGAACAATTCGTCAAACACTTATCTTGTAATCTTCAGTTTGTATTATCTCAGCGAAAAGCACAAAGTGATATGAATGTAAATAGGTAATATTAATAATATTTAAGAAAGAATTCTTATTGTCATCAAATTCTCAAAATATTCATTAATAGTTCAATAATCGAATATCAGAGCCCAAACAGAAGAATAGATCCCAAAAAAAACCCTGAGTTTGCCATCAGCAGGAGATTGTCAAATTCGATCAGAATCTGCCTTTAATCAGGAAGAAATGATGCCGCCGTCAACCTTATAACCCATTTTTCGGGTCTGTGCGCAATCGTTCCCAATGATGACTATGTCTGCGATTTTCTTCTTTCAAATGGTGATGGTGACAGTTGATCCCGACTGCTAACACTGCCGTTTCGCCCCGTTATGTGACTCTCAACCCCTGATCGAATTCTTCTGGGTGCGATTAGTACTTCACCTTTATTCTGTTGATCCGCCCTGAGTCCGCTGACTGTGATTTGCGATTTATTTATTCCTCATACGAAAGCACTCCGGAGAAATGGATGTGTGATTTGTTAATCCTCGGTGATTTGGATCAGTTTAGGGAATGTCTTCTGTCGTTATTAATGGCGATCCCGCGACCAAAAATAGACCACGCGAATTTCCTTTGTAAAACCACTTTCAATCTTTGTTACCTCCTTAATACCTGCGGCCTGTCTTCATGTGATTTTGCATTTTCCCCCTTCAGAGAATATTAACGCTCATAATTACTCCAGCAACAAAACTAAGGTGCCTCAACTGTTATGAATTGCTATGAGGGGTTTCCTAGTAAACCCGAACTCCTTGCTTCAACAATTTTTACTGATAACAGTTCCACTGAACTGAGTTTTTAGAACGGCCTTAGGCCCCAGATTTCTGCCCAGGTGAAGTGACTGCGATATCACTCCCAATATTGCAATAATTCGGGTCATATTCCACACCCTCAAAATTGCTTATCAATGGGAGTTTTCGTTCCCAAAGATAACTCGAGAATTCGCAGACCAAATGACTACAAATTGCTCCAACTGAGATAGAAGTCGAATCCACAAAACCGCTTGTCCAAATGGGAGCCTTATGTCCTCTATTTATTCACTTCGCTGAGAAGTTACTGGAAGTTTTCCGGAATCATCTTTTATGATGTACTTTAATTATTAAACTTTATAAAATTAAATAAATAACTTTATAAAGTTAGAGTACAACCTTAATTTAATATTAGAACGAGTAGGCCCCACTTACTGAATTATTATTCTGCGAGAGCAAAATGTAATCATCGGGAGACAAAAATGACCCTCTTCCCATAATCATTTGCCTACGAGAGTCGATGATAGGCAAATTCCCTGTTAAAGTTATGTCGCTAGAAAGGGGACATGACAACTTGTTTAATTGCATATAACTTCTTTGTGCATTGCATTTCTTCTGTTTCTTCATTACTGATACCTTTTCTTATTCTAGGCAAGTATAACATGAATGAAATGCTTTTGCATTTGAGGGGAGGTGAGCTTGCATTGCTTGGATCGAAATGATCTAACTTATTCTTCTCTCACAGGATTTTGGATTTCATAGAGCTGGAGCAACAATCGAACCGAAATGCAAGCATTCAACAGCTAGTCATAACTAGGCAATGACTGGCTCCTAATGATACTAGTGCTATTTTATTTCATTTCTTTATGTACTTTCACTGGAATAGGATAGGATCATTCTTTGCAATGAAATCTAATTTGACAACTTGTGTGAGAAAACATGTACATTCAGCTTTTCATTTCATTACAACTTTGGAAATAGCAGTTGTATATCTTGATGTGTAACACAAAGAACATTTATGCTATTCTTTTTACTTTGAATGAAATATGTTCTCAATATGCATGAATTGAAACAAGATGTAAAATGCTTGTGTAATTGTATGAAACTTTGCAGTCAGAATTGAATTTCAGCATGTGTAGAAATTTAGTAACAGTAGCAAAACACAGTATATTAGAGAACTCACAATTGCTTCTTTATTAATTCCAACAAATGCTTACAATGTATTACAACAAAGTATTCAACAACGACTCGACAAAGCCAACTATAACGATATTTATCGAATGAACGTGAGCACCAATTGTCGCAACCATTCCCAACCACATACTCTTTGAATTAAGCAATAAGTACTAACAACACTTAAGTTTAATGTCATTTGATTTCCACAGTCCATTAGTAATATCATGAGAAGATTTTCTGGAGCTTGATTGTGTCACAATTTTTTAAGCATCAGAAAAGCTTTAAAAATTGTGTCACAATCAAGCTTTAGAAAATCTTCTCATGATAACACTTAAGTTTACCGACAACATCATCCTTCCCCCCAAAAAAAAAGAAAGTTCTCTCGAGACGACACACAACAAATTGGGGATAATGACAAGACTAAACAAATATACACAGAAATCAAGATTGAGATGGGGGCTAAGAGAGTGTTTCTGATGAGAAGGGTGGTGGTGGTGGTGTAGAGGATGCTAGTCAAGCTCACAACTCATGAAGCTTCTCTGTCCTATGGCGCAAATCTCTCTCCGTAAGCATTTTCCGCTCTCGAACATCCTTGGGTCTTTACCATGAAAGTGGCCTCCAAAATCTCCTTACTCTTCTTATCTACCTCCTCTAGGGCTGTCATAAGCCAAATCTACATAGTTCTACCTACTCTCAGTGTTGCTCCTACAAAGAAGTCACTGCAACCCTGTGTTGTGCCTCAAGAGCCACCATCTAATCTTGCTGTCGTATTAACTCATCCTTCTTCTATGCCAACTCTTCCTTGACCAGTTGTCGCCGAGCGGCAAGCTCCTCTCAAGCTCTTATGGAAGCCACCTGCTTAGCCTCAACCCTTTCCCTTAGATGCTTAGCCCTCCATAGCTCATAATACACCTGTTTAAAGCCTTGCTCCACCTACCAAAGTAAAGTATGGGTTCGACTCTCCCTAACTAGCTCTTGGACTTTTCATCTCTCCAACATCTCTAATGTCTCTATGGTAGGCCATCCCCTGCTCACAAAACACTGCTCAAACTCTTGAGTGCACCTCCATGTAGAAAACTCTAGCAAGTGTGTCACCACCTCATCCACCATCTTGAGGGCTTGCACCTCTATAGAGATTGCAATCTGCTGTGCACTAGCCGCCATCTCCCTCAAAAATTGCTTGATGACACCTACCTTATCCCTAGTATTAGGTACCAACTACTATAGTGGTTGTGGTTGTGGTACTTTTTTGTCGGCCTCCTTGCCGCATACAGTGGTATCCTCCATAGGAACATCCTCCACACCTCGTATGATGACGTCCTCCATCTAAGTAAAATCCAACGCCATGGGCTACATACTACATCGAGATCATCAATCTTGAGAATCTCCTATTGCCTATGATATGGTGTAGCAAGGGGATTTCTAATGGGTACCATAGGTGTAAGATGAAACTATGTAAGACAAGAATCCATGGTGGCCTCCTCCGAAATTTCTAAACCTACTACCTCTCCAGGCATCTCTAGGGCATCCACTATTCTATCCCTGCCCATCACTATATCTACTATTGGTCATTCAACCACTTTTATGGCCAACTCTATAGGTGCTTCTATTTTGGGCATTAACTTTGCTACAACTACTAACTCTTTGGTTGTGTTAGTGGAGTGGCAACCACTGTCGCATTCATGTCGAAGGTGATTTGACAACAGGGGCTCTCAAATATTGAAAGTCTGGCGCAAGAACTACTACCATCACCACACCAAATGATGTAGGCAGAGTCAACGGAGCCACTTTAGAGAGAAGTGGCAGAGCAAAATGGACTGTTGCTATACCACCACCCGAGGGTGTGGGTATGTCCATTGTGACTCCTACCTCTGACTCTACTGTTTTTCCCTCATCCATATGACTATTTCGGCCTACCATTTGAAAGCTATCTTTGCTGGCTACTGAAGTGTCACTTGATTCTACTCGACCACTGTCATCATCGTCCTCATCAAACTTGAACTCTGATATTGCAACTTGGCACTTCCTCTTCTGTCCCGACTACACACTACCCATGTCTAAGTGTTGTAAATATAGAATAGGCGGGTGCATAGGCTCCACACAACCCTATGACTTCACCTCCAATTTTTTGAGAGGTATTTGCATGCAAGTGGCCTTGAGAAAGAACCTAGCGGCATAATGCGACACGTAAAATGTTGTGTGGCAGTGTCATGAATTTGTACATCCTCTTAGCAAGTAGGGGGCCCAGTCGTACACAATGTTGTTCTTGATGCCATTCATTAGGACAATTTGAGGTAGTGCAATGTTTGAGGCTCGGCTAGAGCCTGTGAGTTTGCTCTTGATGACGTCCATTAGACATCTTCACTCATCTGTTGCAACAAAAGACTTCTCTCTATCTCTTACTTAGTCATCTTTTTTTACGTTTCGTCAATCTTTTTGCTTATACTCCCTGGAATGCCAAAAGCTCTAGTAAACTTGTCTGCAATGAGAGTAATGGTGATGTCGTGCCCAAGATAACCAAAGCTGCACTTGTAGCTATGTCTATCAAAGATTTCTATCATAGTTGTCAAGGCCCCTTGAAAATCTTGGATGCAAAATACATGCATTTGTACGCCTAGTGCACTTGGGCACATCTGAGACTTTCCTTAATAAGATCATTCTCTAGTCTCTTACGAGCATGTCCTTCATTTGATGCCATTTAAACCTTCAAATGTAATATTATATGGTGTGACTTCATCTTTTTTGAGTTTGCATTTGCGCCTTTGGCCTTTTCTTCTTATTTCTTGTATTTGTAATTTTGTATATATCTTTCTTGCAATCTTAACCCCTAGTGGAAACACTCTTTTGTCTTTATCCATGGAAAAATAATTGCTTGATGGTGCAGGTGATGTCAAATATCTCCAATTGTTTTCTCCAACTTTGTTTCTATGTTTGTGTTCCTGAATCCATGAGTAACTATTTTTGTGTTTCATGTAATCGGCTAACTATGACATTAATGAATTCAGTTAGGGTAGCTACTGTTTGGCGCTGCTTCTTCCTCCCTCACTTTATACGTCTTGTGTACTCAAAATCTTTACTTCAGATACTTTAGTTTTTGCATTTCAAAACTGCAAGTATTTCCAAGTTTGCTAACGGACAACATATCTATACATTTTCCCCCTAGTGTCATACAACTACTTCCTTACATGCTTTATATCTCTCCTAGGGTAGTCACTTTTGTCAGATTCCAAGTACGCTACTTCTTCCGTGCTTCTTAATGCGTAATCTCCTCAATGTGGCTTTGTGATGTCGTGTCTTTCTTCCAAAAATGTTGCATGGCTCTAGCTTGCCATGTTGTTATGTGAATTTTTACCTACTTCAAACAGCGGTTTTGCTATGACTCAATTGATACTTTCTTTTATTCCCCCCTTGGTCCCTTTTTCCTTGCACGATCTTCATTGGTGACAAATGGTTTTGTTGCATGCAATTATTCTCGTTTATGCCTATGTTGTTTCTATGTGCAGCTCATTCTTCCATAGGCTGTTCTTTCCCTTGCCGACATTGTCTCCATCCAGAATGATGTTTCTTTTTCTCTTGCTGTAGGCACCCTCTTGCATGCTCTCCACCGTAAACACTTACTTTCTTAAGCTGTAGCCTCTTCTTTTCACATTACTGGGGCTTCAATTTGTATGCTGCATTTTCTTTTATTTTAAATTTGTCTTTTTAATACTCTTAAATCTTGTCTTGTGTAAAAATCCGAACTGGCTCCCAATGTGGTTTGATGACGCACAAACTCTTATTTGCAATATTTACTTGTTTTCCAATTTATATTGAATTTTCTCCAGTTGATAAGTGATAACAATTACAAGAAATTTGAAATAATATAATGAATTCCGACTATAACTGGAAATTGATTCTTTGCATTTAATATGAAGAACAACAAATCAGAAATATATATTTTAACAATGGCACCTGGCTGTAGGTAATTTGCCAAATCGTGCCACCCAAAATGACTTCCCTTAACTGCCAAACTCAGCTGCAATGAGTGATATCCTTGGCCATCCTCAGCAAATGTAATGTCCCCTCTTTAGTTCGACATGACATTGATCATGGATTTTGCCTATTCCAAACTCTCGTAGGCAAATGGTGTGGAGAGAGAGTCAATTCTGCGGATCAGATGGTCATATCTTGCTCTTGAAGAAGTGTTAAGAGGTTATATTTTATTATTATGTGTTATTGAGGCCTACATGTTATAATTTTAAGTTGAGTTGCACTTTTTATTTTATAAAATTACTTTATTATAAAAAGTGCATTATAATGAGATTTTATAAAGGATGTTTCTAGAAGTTCTAGCAACTTCTTAGAAAAGTGAATAAATAGAGGGCTGGGCCTCTCATTTTGGACAGGCTTGGATTTGAGATTTCTTCTACTTCTTCCATTGTGGAGCAAATTTGTAGTCTCTTGGGTCTGCAAATATTATTCGATCTTTGGGAACGAATCACTCCCCTAGATTGGCATAACTGAGGTAGTGAAATATCTACTGAAGGGTTGCATAATTGGAGTTGGTATTCAGCCATCTCATTGGTACTTCATCGAGAATCCGTTGTAGGGTTTGTCCGTGGTTGGAATAAGGGCTTGAATTCATCATAGCATTGGTGGATCATTTTGGCAAGGGTTTGAAGACATAATTGGCACATTTTCAGAATTGCAACTCCATGGTTTGGAATCAAATATTTGCTCATATCTCCTCAACCTATTGGGGAACTATTCTATGCTTTTGGGAGGGCACAATATGACCCTAGGCGACCCCAATTAGGGCATTTTCGTCAGCAGTAAAAATACAAAAAAATCAGATATTGAAATCGCAGTCTCCCAGCTACCTGGTACGGCCAACACAGGGTTGCAGATTTGTCACAGTTGGAGGGCGGTTTGAGCAGATTTGGGGTGTCGACTTCATCAGCCGTCATCAACAAATTAAGGCAGCGATCCAGGTTCTTTTACATTGCAATTGAGTTGATAGTTGATGGCAAAAAAATGTAAAAGTTGCATTGTATTCACTGCTGTAACAGTCATATATATATTCCAGTCATATATATTCCAATCTGAACAGTGATATCATAGCATTGTATTGTCTTGTCAAGGGTTTGGTAGATTACAATCAAAATTGCATAGTTAGACAGTTCATTAATATCTGCTATTTAATTCAGTCAATTTGTGTGTTCAGATCAGTCCTTTGTTGTAATTAGATTAGGACTGCATTTATGAGGGGTACATATGGTCTTCCATCTATAATCATATGCATTTGCACCACATTCCATAAATGTCGGTAATAGCAAGCTGAAATTTGCCATAGTCTGAATATTGTTATTGGTACTGTTATTGTTCATTGGCATTGTACTTTGTGGTTTCGTTGCACAACAATTAGCCTTATTCGCAGCTTTATTCAGTTACATGCCAAGTGTTTGACAAATTGTCTCAGTCCAGTTTGAGGGTTTTAGTGGCCTTAATAGTTAAGGGTCATTTCAGCAAATGCAAAACACTGGAGTAGTTGATGTGCAATGGGCTGTAACGTCACTCCCTTAATATATAGGCATGCTGCCAAGATGTATCGTAGGTCTGCAAATTGCCAACATGATTGAAGGTTGGACTCCCCACACGTGTGGCAGTATATTGCAGGTCTTAAAACCAATGCCGTCCAGCTCTTTGGTAGCTGAATTTTGACTCCAAGCTCGCCCAGGAAAGTATTACTACATGGGATGCTGTCACTGAATGTTAATGGGCAGCCTTCAATAACAAATCAAATTTCCAGAATGCTGTCTCCAAAATGGATGAGCAAATTCAATTCTCCTCATTATCCAAGCAGTATTCACAAACCAGTCTCCAAGACACACAATACACAGAAGGAGATTGTGCAAACAAATATTCAATCCACTATACTTTAGAAGTGGAATGAAAAAGCACTTCTCAACTACAGAGATGAACAGTAGAGAAGTTAGGCAATCTTAGCTATACCTCAACAGCTAAATTGCTAGTGCAATTATCAGAATTTCCAACCCTTATACATCAGCAAGGGCATACAGTTAAGAACTCAGAAAAAAGCCACAAAGGCACAAAATCAAATATAAAATCAAGCGTGCTTTTTCCCGATGAAAAGACCTCTCATTTGTAAGCTTTTCGTTGGCAAAAGTTTCCATAAAATTCCACTTCAGAAAACGTGGGAGTTTCCCAAAAGAACTCAACACTAGAAACTTTCCAACTTGCTTTTTAGAAATATCTCTTTAAGTCATTATTATAATAATATAAAAATTATTATAATAATGCAACTTAATAAATAAATAAGAGCTCATGTAATTATTAACCTGATCAACCACAGGTGATGACCAACTGCCAAGCCATCCACTACGCTGCTAAAAATAGCAACTGCCCATAAAATACTTACTAAAAATAGTACGTAATCAATTGAGACCCCCAAAACACCTTGTCAGCTCACGAGGGTTGCTATGATGAGCTAACTCAATCAATTGCACAGACTGGCCAAAAATGGGGACATTACATCTTGGCACTCATATTTTATTTCGTACTTATCTGCTAGTCCATGTTTTGGCTTTCTTGGTCTCGTACGACACTTCTTTATCTCAGATGCAGCCTTCTTTTCCTTTGTAGGTACTTATCGCTTAACTTTCTCAGCTTGTCCACGTTGGGGTCTTGGGGATCAAAAATTGTTAATGTTTTATGCTTTTTCATTTTAAAACCAAAAAATCAGGAAAAAATTCTTGGAAAGGTTAAATATTTTATGCCTGTTCATTTTTAAGGTTTTATGCAACTAAAAAGTAAGATGTGATCTTCCAAAGAGCAGCATGAAGAAATAAAAATACTTGATCTTATGATTGGATTTATCGTGCTTGTTTTCTAAAAGAATTGATGTTACCCATAATTACACCATAGCTTAGCCACATACCTCCTATGTTTATGGCCTGTACCTTTGCTATCTCTGCCGAGAATGCCACCAGTATGCTATATGGCACATGCCATTACATATTGATTGTAATCTTTAACTCTGTGAAAGGTAGTTCTGTCCCCCAACCACCACTCTACCACCGTCCCCTCACCATCCCCTCGCTATCCTCAAATTCTGGCTCTTGGTCCCCCCATCCACAAAACCCATCCCCTTGGCTTCTATTGTGAAACTCCACATAAGTATGAACATTATCTCATGAATTATTTTCTTCTGGCATTGACTCCTTTCTTAGGGGCTGAGTGATCAGTCATGTGTATTTGCTTCCCATAGAATGGTGTTTGTCAACCTGATAGAGAAACCCAAAGGTAAACTCATTGTTAATGAAAAACAGCCCTGGATAAAATATTAGATGTCAGCAGTTTTGGGCACTATACAGTTGATTTCTCTGTTTCATTATGCACTCAAGGGATTCCCTCATGGTGACTACAATGACCTTTTAGACAGTTTAATAATTCAAATACTAAATACAGTAATTGCCTGCATGTGTAATTGATTCCATCATACTAGAAGACATAGCTGATGAGAGATTCTCGCTCTCTTTACCTAAAACATTGTATCATCCAAGTTTGGATATAAACAGACAGAACACATTGAGTTTAGTTTGTCCAAGGCAAATTCCTTGCAGGATACTACGAGATGCCCCTGGTTTCAAATGTGGAAGAATTTTCTTTGTCAGTATTAAGCCTAGTATATCTGTAGGTTTATTGAAATTGATGGATGTGACTATACAAGTTTATACTCAGAATAGCTTGGTTGTTATTTTCTCAGGCACACTGGAAGGTTGGTTAGTTTGTCATGGCTCCACACACACCAATTCCTCTGATAACTGTGGATCTTAAGAAGAGGCCATGGGAGCAGGAGAAGCCTTTACATAATAGATGGCATCCTGAGATTCCTCATGTAGCAGAAGCTACTGAAGGAGAGGTTTTCCGAGTTGAGACAGTTGATTTTTCTGGGGGTATGATCAAGGACAATAATTCTGCAGAAGACATCAAGTTTGTTGATGGAACCACAGTACTATTCTATAAACAATCTGTTTGTTTATATGATTTAATTCCATTAAAAAAACACTTTAATTGTATCAGAAACTTCTCTAATTAAAATAGTCTTTTAAATGATTGTAAAGACAAACTTACTTATTTTAGCCAACTAGAAAATAATTATTGATTAATCTTGGACCTAACATGGGACATGGGGACACGAACTGCTGCAGACACACTACCTGAGCGGTCCAATTAGGATTAAAGATACTGAAGGTGTTCCTGCAAAACCTGGGGATCTTCTTGTTGTTGAAATTTGTGACTTGGGAGCACTTTCAGGAGATGAATGGGGCTATACTGCAATAATGGATAGAGAAAATGGTGGTGGATTTTTGACTGATCATTTTCCAAATGCTACAAAAGCTATCTGGTACTTTGAAGGAATTTTTGCATACTCTCCGCATATTCCAGGTATAAAAAACTTGTTTACTGTAAATTTACCGATGTTGGCTCATTATTGCATATTTCTATGATCCATCTCTGAGTATTATAAGAATCAAGAAATTGAAAGACAGGAACTATTTATCTAAACTCTTTCTCTAGAATTAGTAGCATAGCCAGCCACATCCTTTGACCAACAAACACGGAGAGAGTAAAAAAGAAACTATGAAAATGCTACTGATTATGTTGGCATAGTTGACTCTGTTGCTAGTTAGTTGATCAGAGCTGACCAAAGTAGTGACTGCTGTTTGACCAGAATTTAGTTTATCCTGATCAGATTTTACAGCTGTTCAACTTCAAACCGAATTCCATTTCACTGTTTCCTGTAGCCAAGTACATATTTAGCTTTTCAAAGAGGACTTAATTGTTCCTTAGAGGGGGGTTTTATTGGCCCTTAAGCTAGTATAGAACACTAATACTAAGCATGAAAATGCTATCTTTGAACAACTCTCATTTCTTAAATGCAGTTCTTTCCAATTTGGTGCAGCATCACATTTTCTTCTCTTTATGCTTGGTTGGAAAAATAAATGTTCTCACACCTTCACTAAAAATCTTTGGTGAACTGATTTCAGTCTATAAAATGCTATTATCATCATAAATGAATGAACAACCACATATTCACACTGGCCTTTGTTTTCAGGACCTTGAGAAAGTAAGAGAGGTCCATTAATTTTTTTTGAAGGGACCTAATTCAGAATACATTTAACCTTCAACAAACAATATTGCTTTTTGAACTCTAACTACAAAGTCTGAAAGGATAGGCCCAATAATGGTTTTTATACCTTGTTAGAAAGCTTGGTAGGCAGCAGAATTCCATTGCAAATACAAAAAGCAAACTGTTGATGAAAAATAATTGGTACAAATTTGGGTGCATAAAATTCTTTATTATTTCTTACAGTTTGAATATTACAACTGCATCTTCTCAACATCAACACACAATTTTTTCATTTTATTAATAAAACCTGTTGAAATGTGTCCAGCATCTCCTGTAATGTCCCTGTTTTTGGCCAGTCTGCACAGTTGATGGAGTTAGTTCATCATAGCGACCCTTGTGAGCTAACAAGTGTTTTAGGGGTCTCAGTTGTGAAACTTACTATTTTTAGTAAGTCTATTTTTTGGCAGTTCTATTTTTGGTAGTGCAGAGGGTGGCTTCAATAGTTGGTCATCACCTGCAGTTAATAAAGTAATAATTGCATGAGCTCTTACTTTTATTAATCATTGAGTTGCATTATTATAATAATGTTTATATTATTATAATAATGACTTTAAGAGATGTTTCTAAAAAACAAGTTGGAAAATTTCTAGTGTTGAGTTCTTTTGGGAAATTTCCACAATTTCTGAAGTGGAGTTTTAAGGAAACTTTGGCCAATTGAAAGCTTACAAATAAGAGCTCATTCATTGGGAAAGGCACGCTTGAATATACATTTGTTTTTTGTGCCTTTGTGGCTTTCCTGAGTCTGAATTGTGAGCCCTTGTTGAAGTATAAGGGTCTTTGAAGTTTCTGATGTTTGAAGTCATTGCTGATGTATAGTGGTTTCATTAGCTAAATCTCCTATTTGTGCTTTCCTGTATCTAGGAGATTGTTTTGGTAATTTTATTGCAAATTGTGCTGTTGTAAACAATTTGCTGAGTCTCTTTACTGTGTCTACTCTGGCTTGGAGATATCTGGTGTTGAAGGTTGATGTTTCATGTTGAGATTTTACATTGGTCTTGCTATCTGAATTAATAAAGAGAGGTCTACGATTTCCCTCACAAACAATACTGGCAGCTGTGGTTGGAAATAAGGGTAGATTGCATAGAGAGACTGGACGACAATATATTGGAGTCTAGTAAATTACTCCTAGGCCTGCGTTTGAATTGGACGGCTACTGAGGAGCCATGTATGCTTTGTTGGGCTTGCATCTCATTTTGCCAGCCTGTGTCAAGGAATTTTGGAGAGGCGTCTCTGCACTAGCTTCATTGCACGTGATTACCACATTGTAGTTTGGCAATTCCATGGTCGAGTAAAGGGATAATAAACTACTTGCGGTTGGGTGTAGTCATTAAGGAGATGCCGTGAGCAATAGGAGGCTGAATTGGTGGTACGACTTGATGAATTATTGTGATCCAAGTGCCAATTTAATATTGTGTGTTCTTGATTTCCAAAATGAAGCAAAGAATATCTATTCAGTTTTAATCAGATTTTATTTCTTGAAATTGTTGACTTATTTATATTCTGGAAAAATACAAAAAAATCAAAAACTTCTAAAATTGAAAAAAAAAATCAGTTGTACTCCAATATTCGAATTGGGAGCCAGTTCAGTTCTTTACGGTGGTATTAGAGCGGTTTCCTGCCAGCTTGCAGGAATGGGGCTTAGAATCAGTTGTTAGTGATTAGTAATTGTTCTATTATTTTCTATCGTGGCTGATGATAGGAGATTTGTGCCGGGTATGCACTATACCTAAAGAGGACGTAATTCTCCCAGAGAAGGAGAACCTGAGATTTAGTTTGGTTCGGATGGTAGTCCGGGTGGTTCTGGTGGCACTTGACTACGACCCACAAATGCCGAGGTTGATAGAGATGCCCTTCAGGCATTTAGGAATATTGCAGCCGGGCAACAATTGATGACAGATCTACTGCAACAATTGTCTAATACTCTGTAACAAATAGCACTACCTCGAGGACGAAGTAGGGAGAGAGCTTGAGATGTTTCTGTCTAAGTTGCCGGATTTGTCCCCTGTTGCTTGAATTCGGGTCCGGGTTTGCATGGGTCTGGATTCACCCACGGGTCCGCTACGGGTTTGGGATGGGTCCTTTGTTTGGACTGTGGGTTCGCCCGGGTCCTAGTTGGAGAGAACCTAAACGAACCCACAGCGAACCCAAGAAAACCTGGGGCTAAAACAACTTTAAAGAGTGTGTTTTTTTGTTTTTTTTCTTATGTACGTCTAAAAGGAACTTAATAAAAGATATTTCACTCATCTAATCTCTTATGTTGAGGAGGAGGAGGATGATATAGCAGCATATGGGACTAGTGGAACCAGTTTGGGTTCCAATGATGAGGATCTAGATATAGTTGCAGTTGGGGATGAAGCCATTGATCCCTTATTTTATGATGATCCATTTGACCCTTGAAGGGCATTTGATACGATGATTATTGATAAACTACTAAACACTAAACACTTGTCATCTATCATGATGTTTCAAACTTTATTATTTGATGAACTACTCTATGTTTTGCAATTTAGTAATTCAATGTATAATTTACTTTACAATTATGAAGATTGATTAATGAGCGAGTATTTAATGTTTATCATTGACATTTGACATTGATCAATGATCAAGCAACAATTATTCATACTGTGAAATGACTTTGTTTTGCAACTATGCATGTTTCTCTTGTGTGTGTTTACACACACACACACACACACACACACACACACACACACACACACACACACACACACACACACACACACTCACGAACCCACCCACGAACCCAAATGGGAAAATTTTTTTTTGCCTGAACCCACCAACCCGAACCTTGAACCCAAATCCGTCCTCTAACCCGAATCAGCTACTTAGGTTTCTGTTGGTTCTTATAGATCTTGAGTCGAGGATAGAAACTGGGATGGTGTTGGGTACAGAGATGCAGATTGCATTCGGGTTGAGGATCGTGGTGGATTAGCTGATAGAGTTGACATACATATTGGCGCTCATGATAGGCTGCAGAGGTCCACGTTTCTGAGACCTGAAATGGATGCAGTCAGTATTGAGTCTGAGGTCACTGCTTTTGCTGATGATGTGTTGACACACTTTACGAAGTGAGATGCTTTACCATAGGCGATTAAAGATCATTTGAATTTTGATAGGTTCCTGACTTAGAAATGGGAGCATTCTAGAGTGAGGCTGGGACCCGAGAGACATCGACCTCGATAAAATGAGTTACAACAAGTTGCCAATAAGATGACATTAGAGCACTTTGACGATACTGGGAGAGTTACAACTCGAGCTTGGATTCATAAGCTCAATACATATTTGGCTTTGCATCCTATGTCTGAAGTACACGCTATCAGATTTGTATTGTTGCATCTGGACAGAGTTGCCCATGATTGCTGGTACCATGGGTTGGTTTTTGTGCGACATGATCAAATCACTTCCTACCAGGAGTTCATGGATCGCCTGATCAAGAGATTTGATAGGAAGGATCCAGAGGTGTACTTCTGTGAGTTGGCTCAACTAAAGCAGTCTGGTGGATTGGAGAGTTACATTTGTGAGTTCCAAAGGCTTTTAGTCATGGTTTATGATATTTTCGAACACAGACGAGTGATGTTATTCATGGAGGGATTGATTGAGCCATTCCGTGGATGGTTGAAGTCATTGGACCCATCTTCTCTACTGTTAGCAATGAGGAAGGCACAAGACTTGGAGTCCTCTTCTCGAAGTAAGGTTGCTTTGAAATCTTCTGCTCTTCCACCTGATGATGAGTCCCCACCAGTTGTTGAGGACAAGGGCAAGTCAGTGGGGAGATTTGATGACACTTCTAGAAAGGATTTGAGGAGGCATCAACTTTTCTTTTGGTGCAAGGGGCCTTTCTCTAAAGGTCATACTTGTGCGTTAAGGCCAAAGGGAGCACTGAATCGTGGTATGTGGGTGTACATTGATGTGATTGAGGATGAGTCATCACAACAGCATGAGGATGTCGATGAAGATGGTCATAATAATGATAGAATTTATACTGTGATGAGTATTTATAGTTTGGTATTTGACTCACATGTTTAGGATTTGCACCAAGTACAGAGTTGGTCTAAGTCTAAGCTGGATTGTCTGCAGGATGATTGGGTAAGCACAATGATAGAGAGTGTGTTGAGATCTTCTAAGGATTTGTCTGTTAGTGATGTTCCAACCTTTACATCACCTGCATAGGTACTTGGTGCCGTGTTACAAGTCATGTTATTGTTTTTGTTGATGGTTTTGGTAGTCTGTTGGTTTAGTGAGGACAGGGACATCACTTGTTTCTTATGGGATCCTAGTGGAGGTTTTTGTATGATGCCGAATTGCTTGAGGACGAGCAATTTCGAGGAGGGAGGATTGTAATGTCCTCGTTTTTTGCTAGTCTACGCAGTTGATGGAGTTAGTTCATCATAGCGAGCCTCATGAGCTGATAGGGTGTTTTGGGGGTCTCAGTTGTGAACTTACTATTTTTAGTAAGTCTATTTTTGGCAGTGCTATTTTTGGTAGTGTAGTGGATGGCTTCAGCAGTTGGTTGTCACCTGCAGTTAATAAAGTAATAATTGCATGGGCTCTTATTTTTATTAATTGAGTTGCATTATTATAATAATGTTTATATTATTATAATAATGACTTTAAGAGATGTTTTTAAAAAGCGAGATGAAAAGTTTCTAGTGTTGAGCTCTTTTGGGAAACTTCCACAATTTCCAAAATAGAGTTTTAAGGAAACTTTGGCTAATGAAAAGCTTATAAATAAGAGCTCATTCATTGGGAAGGCACGCTTGAATATACATTTGTTTTTTGTGCCTTTATGGCTTTCCCGAGTCTAAATTGTGAGCCTTTGCTGAAGTATAAGGGTTTCTGAAGTTTTTGATGTTTGAAGTCACTGCTGATGTCTAGTGGTTTCATTAGCTAAATCTCCTCTCTGTGTTTTCCTGTATCTAGGAGATTGTTCTGGTAATTTCATTGTAAATTGTGCCGAGTCTCCTTATTATGTCTACTGTGGCTTAGAGATATCTGGTGTTGAAGGTTTACATTTCATGCTAAGATTTTACATTGATCTTGCTGATTGAATTAATAAAGAAAGGTCTGTGGTTTCCCTCACAAACAATACTGGCAATTGTGGCTGGAAAAAAGGGCGGATTTCATAGAGAGACTGGACGACAATATATTGGAGTCCAGTAAATTACTCCAAGGATTGCATTTGAATTGGATGGATACTGAGGAGACACCGTATGCTTTGTTGGGCTCTTGTGTCATTTTGCCAACCCATGTCAGGGAATTTTAGAGTGGCATCTCTGCACCAACTTCATTGCATGTGATTCCCACATTGCATTTTGGCAATTCCGTGGTCGAGGAAAGGGATAATAAACTACCTGCAGCTGGGTGTAGTCATTGCCATGAGCAACAGGAGGCTGAACTAGTGGTACAGCTTGATGAATTATTGTGATCCAGGTGCCAATTTAATATTGTGTATTCTTGATTTCCAAAATAATGCAAAGAATATATATTCAGTGTTAATCAGATTTTATTTTTTGAAATTGTTGACTTATTTATATTCTGGAAAAATAAAAAAAATTTGAAAATTTTTAGAATTGCAAAAAACAATCAATTGTACTCTGATATTCGAATTGGGAGCTAGTTCTGTTCTTTACAGTCCTCAGGATTTATGACATGGTTTAACAAATCTCTATGAAATCCTTAACTAAGATGGTAACAATTTCTTAAATAGATGCATCTTTTGGGAGAAACAGCCAGCTCAACTCCCTACAAGTGCTATCAAAATTGGGTTCGAAAGTTTGAATCCCCTTGGGTAATGTTGAGGGGAAGATCATTGGAATATGTTTGGTGTCTCCTCTTAGGATTTGTGACATGGTTTAGCAACCGTCTGTGAGATCCTGAACGTAGATGGTAATGGTTTCCTACATAGATGCATCCTTTTAGAGACACGACTAGCTCAACTCCCTACAAAACCTTCATTGCATTTCCTACTTAACTTTAATATTGATAAGCACATGGTTATATTGGGAGGGGCAGGAATCTGCATAATGGTTCTCAATCACAATAACCTTATTTACTTAATGTTGCAATTATGCACAAGAGAGGGACACGATAACAAAATATTTGTCGTCGGTAAATATTGAGTAGCCGATGGGTTGATGTCGTCGGTAATTGTTATGTAGTCGACAGGCCCCTTCGGGAAGGTTCTTCAGGATGGTATATGTACAACTTTGGATCATGATTGTAATCATTATTGGAAGCACTATGTAATCTCTTCGGCATATATGCGAATAATACAAGGAGTACTGCTATATTACATGTTCTTCTCTATTGTCTGTATGCATTAAAACTATTTACCCCATACGGTAAACATTTGGCGCCGTTGCCCAATGGACCTGGAACGAAGGCAGAGGAATGAAGACTAATGCCGAATTAGCTTAACAAGGATAGAAATAAGATAAAGGGAAAAGATGGAATATGCACCGCACAAGAAATTTTAATTTTGGCACAACAGGCCGAGCGCAAATGGAGGTTTCAGTAGATTGCCGACAGACACGGAAGCATCGAGGAATTGTTGGAAGAGACTCGGTAGCGGTTGAATTTGGTGGAAGAAACAAGGGAGGAATTTCTTAACCTAATATGCCGAGGGAAGAGAATTTAGACAAAAGGGAATTAACTCGCACGACTCAGAGTGCCAAGGGAGCACGAGCGTGGAGTGAACTCTTTGTCTGCGATACACTTCTGAAAGTGTCACCAGTAAATATAGTGTAGCCGATGGGTTGATGTCATCAGTAAATAGTGTGTAGCCGACGGATTGATGTCGTTGGTAAATATTGTGTAGCCAACGGGTTTATGTCGTCGATAATTGTTATGTAGTCGATGGGCCCCTTCGGGAAGGTTTTTCGGAACGGTATATGTACAACTTTGGATTATCATTGTAAGCATTATGTAATCTCTTCGGCATATATGTGAATAATAAAAGGAGTATTGCTGTGTTACATGTTCTTGTCTATTGTCTGTATGCATTAAACTATTTACCCCATATGGTAAACATTTGGTGCTATAAATGTTTACCATATGGATTTCAATTTCACTGTACGGTTTTTCTAGTCCTCCATGACCATACGACGTATGAAAAGCAAAGGGAAGGCTAGGTTTATTCAGATCGTATGGTGTGCAGCGTCTAAGACAGAGAATTCGGACCGTACGGTGTACGACTACATAAAGAAGAAACATTAAGTCATACAGCCAATTAGATAAATATGTTGGCAATTGGATAGTCCATAATAGCAAGCAAGGCCATACATTTCATTTTAGGGCAATTGCAGGAGGAATTCATAAGTACAGCAGAAGTTAGAAGTTAGAAGCTGTTCGTTAAGTCTTGAAGGAGGGCTGTACGAACGTTGGAAAGGAGAAAAATTTGCAAAGGGATAACTAACCAAACTAAGCAGAAGAACAAATGAAGTCTACAAGAAGAGGAAGAATCTACAACTAAAAAAAAAAAAAAAAGACGACAAATAAAAAATGTTTAGAATGAATAACGCATGATGCCAAAGGAAAGGGACAGACATAAACAGGTAGTAAAACATAAGCAGTTGCCAGAAAGAGTGTGACCAGTTGATGAGACCTGGAGCTGCTATAGGCATAGAGTGGTTGTATACCAGAGGTGGAGAGAACAACAGAGCAAGCCTTTCAAGAGGGGTACTACGCTTTGAGGCACTTGGAGTAGGTGTTGGACATGAAGCTATTTGGTGGATGCATAGAGAGCTCGGGAGGAGCTGATTATCCGGTTGAGGGCAGTAAAGCGACACTTGGCTAAGTGTACCAAGTAGTTGGAAGAGAAAGCGGCACGGATGGCTATCAAGGTCAGCTTGACTAAGGAGACAGTATTGTGTTAGCAGAGGCTACAGATGCAACGTGGTTTGGAGACCAGTTTGGTGCAGGCATGGGACGAATGTGAAAGTGGTGTGGCAGAAACAGATCTATCTTGTATTTCGTTTTGTTAATCTGTCTTGGATATTTTGTAATTGTCGTCCGAAGACGACTTTTTCTTTTGGAGGGATGATGTCGCCAGTAAATATTGTGTAGCCGACGGGTTGATGTTGTCGGTAAATACTGTGTAGCTGATGGATTGATGTCGTCGATAAATATTGTGTAGCCGACAGGTTGATGTCGGTAATTGTTATGTAGCCAACAGGCCCCTTCGGGAAGGTTCTTCAGAATGGTATATGTACAATTTTGGATTATCATTGTAAGCATTATGTAATCTCTTCGGCATATATGTGAATAATAAAAAGAGCACTGTTGTGTTACATGTTCTTGTCTATTGTCTGTATGCATTAAACTATTTACCCCATATGGTAAACAGGAAGGAACAACTTAGCTTGAGGAAAACCCTTTTTCACCAAGTAACGTGGCTGTTGGAAATAAGATGACTATTTGAAACAGCACAGGTGTGCAGAACAGTACGGGTGTGTAGAACAGCGCGGGTGTTCAGAATAGCGTGAGTGTGTAGAACAACGCGGGTGTTCAGAATAGCGCGAGTGTGCAAAATAGCGCGGGAGTGCAAAATAACGCGGGTGTGCAAAACAGCATGGGTGCACAAGTACCTCCAACTCAAATAGTAATGGCTGAACCAAAGGAAAAATTGCCAAAGTTTGATGGTGATGGAACGGTCGATCCACTCAGACATTGTAAGACATGCGAAACAATTTGGATGGCAAATGGCGTAACCGACACAGATGAATGGGTCCGACAATTTTTAGCAACCCTAAGGGGTGTAGCAATTGATGGGTTTGCCGATGCGGATCCCCAACAAATTAACTACATGGGCAGGAGTTAAAAAGGAGTTTATAGCCGAGTTTCAATTGCTGCGAGACAACAATGAGATAGTAGTAGAAATCTACTCCACAAAGCAGGGAAAAAATGAAATAGTCTGTGTATATGTCAGGAAACTAAAATAATTAATAAATAAAATGGAAAGTAAGCCGACAGATGGGTTGAATAAGCGATGGTTCATTGAAGGACTATGCCCGGAGTTAAGGAAGAAAATGAAGATTGTACCGCCATCATCATACACCGAAGCATACAATCGGGCGATGGACTTAGAGAGTGAACAGAAAACAAAAAAGCAGAAGAAAAGTAGCTCATCCGACTCAGATGATCGGAAGAAGATAGTAGTGGTGACGAAAATGGCAGCAAGAAGGTCCGAGCTCTCTAGAAGGATATGATTAGAATGATGAAGGAATTTAAGAATAGCTATGGTGCACAGAATGCAAGATAGAAGGTCATACGAAGGGATCCTATCTGAAGAACCAGTTTTGTGAGATTTGCTAAATTATGGGACATTCCACAAAAGAATGACCCTTCAATATGAAAACAAGAGAACGTCCACAAGTACTCTTGAAAGAGGAGGCTTCCGGAGGGAACGGAAACACCAGCAATGATGGTGCCACTTCGGGTGGGTACAAAAATAATAGAAGAGGAAAAAACAACAATACCATTAATAATGATGGAGGCCGCAGCCGAATTCAGTACGATGTGAACGACCGCTCGATGGTTCAATACCGAGCATGCAATTTGTGGGGCCACTTTGCACGGAACTATACATTTGCGAATTCACCATAGTTGTTATGCCGATGGTGCGGTCTTAGAGATCATGAAACTGCCAAGTGCCCTAAATTAGGAGTGAATCTGATAAGCATTAGCGTGAACGAAGATGTCTTGGCAATTACACGGAAACAGACAAAACTATACCTAGACCCTACGGAGGAAAAGAAGAGACTGGAAGAAGCACGGGTAGAAATTGAGAAAGGTATGTAGGTAGAAAAAGCACAAATGAATGATATTGTGGGTACCTCTATGAGGAATTGCGCAGAACAGAATATTATAAGACAGATATTACAAACTGAAGTACCAGTCAAAATAAATGATCTGCTGCTCACAATGCTTCAACTTCGACCGACACTCACAAACATTGCTCCAACTGCTAAATTACTAAGAGAACACGGAAGGGAGAAGGAAAGTGGAGCAAGTACAACGGACCCAATGGTGCTAGTGCTCACATCTAGATGGCATCCGATGGTCATCGAGATGGGTATATTAGGAACAGTCCTTTCAGACATAATTGTGGACGGAGGTTTCGGGTTAAACGTCCTATCATAAGATGCTTGGAAGAAGTTGGGACAACTGATTTTGTGGCCATCTACATTCCAGTTGCTCACGACAAACCAGCATGGGATCAAACCATTGGGAATCTTGATGGCACAACTAGTGACTATTGGAACACAACTGTTCCTACTCGATTTTATCATCATCCTGCTAAAGAGGAGAGGATATGATGCCATTTTGGGCTAGGGATGGCTTGTACAAGCAAAGGTTAAGCATGACTGGAAGAACAATACACTATATGGAAAGTAAGGGACGACGATTCATTATTGATTTACACACATAAATGGTGGGCGAAGAAATCGTATCATCTGATTCTAAAGAAGAGGATGAAGGAAAGCGATTGGAACCCAATGAGGAAGGAGTCCTACGGTTGGAAGGTGGATTGATAGACGATGGTTTGGATTCGGTGAACGGCCTTTTCCACTGGCAGATGGAGGATTATGGGCTCTTTCCGAGTTGTAATATGTTAAGGGTCAACGAAGGTGAGAAAGAAGAGGGAAATGAATGTCCAAAAGAATACAGAGAAGCGGAAGAAGGAAAGGCAGTTATGACAAAAGCTTAAGGGAAGAACATACAGTACAAACTTAGAAAAAGGAAAGATTCCACCATACGGTACACAATAAACGGATCGCGTAGAAAGAAAATGTTACGTCGAACCACGAATATAGTAGAAAGGTGCTGTTAGCAAGGAAAACACATTATACGGTCTACACACAAAACAAAGCGGAAGGCTTTAATAAAAGCTTCAGCAGTACGGAGTAAAGGTTCTAGAATCAAGAACACAGTCATTGATGACAAGGAGTGGCAGCTGATGGAATTCATGGTACCGAGTTTTGAGAACAAACTTGGTGATATGGAAAACCTGAGGGAGAGATTGTGTAACTTAAATAAACTTGATGAGCGACAATCATAGGCACAATGGGCCACAGAGGTGACACAAAATAGGCGCAAAGCATGACATGATAAACACCTAAAACTGAACAAGTTTCAACCAGACAGCTGGTGTTGAAGTATGACAGACGAAACGAAATCAGACTAGGCAAGTTTAAAGTCAAATGGGTTGGGCCATACCAGATCCGGGAAGTAGGTGGTAACGGAGCAATAAAGTTATGGACACTAGACGGGCAGGAAAATTCCGAAAACGGTGAACGGTTCCAAGTTAACAATATATCATGCGCAAACTATTCCGTTGTTGACGAATAACAAGGAGCAGTAAGAAGAAAAAAGAAGGAAAAAAAGAAAAAAAGAAAAAAGTGAAGTTATTAAAACCACCATATGGTCATTGTATAGTTATCGTACGATGGGTTCAATAGGGCACTGATCGCCGTACGACAGCTTCAGCAAGAGACTGATTGCCGTACGAAAAACATAGCAAATTTTTTTTTGATTATTTCCACCGTACAACAATTTTTTGGTGGATGATGGATGCCGTATGAAGCAGAGAACCTGTCACTAATAGCCACCGTACGGCTAGAAGAAAACAAAAAGGTCAGTAAATTCTGAAGACTGTATGGCGGTAGGACAAAAACAGAGAAGTAAAGATCGTACGTACGGCAACAAGATAGCTCAAGCGTATCAAGGTAATACCGTACGTTGAAGGAGAATCAGTAAAACATATAGCGTATGATGATTAGGAAGACTCGAATGTGAATCAAAACATAAGGGCACTATACGGTGGAAAGGAATGCCATATAGTAGGCACAATACGACGTACGACCAAGGCACGAATTAAGGGAGGAGCCATTAGTGAAATGGTAGATAGTTGTTAATGTCTCATAGGTTCGAACTTAGCCAAGAGGAGGAGATATCATTCAGCAAGAAAATATTGTAACTGTACAGTAGAAGCCAGGAGAGGGTTGTATGCATTCGTACGGATTTCAGGGAAGGAAAAGAATTGGTGTGTGCAGAGAAATAACTGACCTAACCCAGCAAAGGAACAAATGGAGTCTACAGGAAAGAGGAAGTGGAAGAAAAACTTAAAGGAAGAATCTGCAGCTAGAAAAAATAAATAAATAAAATGACGACAAATAAAAAATATTCAGAATGAATAACACATGATGTCAAAGGGAAAGGAAAGACAAAAATAGGTAGTAAAACATAAGCAGTTGCCAGAAAGAGTGTGGAATCAGAAAAAAATCACAAAAATGGTGTGTTCCATGGAGTTTTGTGTGGTTTTGAGAGTGTTAATTTGGTCTTGGTGGTGGGGGCGTTGCCCCTCAACCTCGTTACCCCAGTCGGTGCAGTTATCAGTCGTGGGAAGTATGACTAGTTGAGGAGACCTGGAGCTGCTGCAGGCATAGTGTGCCAGAGGTGGAAAGATCAATGGAGCAAGCATTTCGAGAGGGGTGATACACTTTGAGGCACTTGGAGTAGGTGTTGGACATGAAGCTGTCTTGGTGGATGCATAGAGAGCTCGGGAGGAGCTAATCATCCAGTTGAAGGCAGTATAGCGACACTTGGCTCAGGGTACCCAGGAGTTGGAAGCAGAGAAAGCAGCACGGGTCGCTATCAAGGTCAACTTGATTAAGGAGAGTATTGTGTTGGTAGAGGCTATAGATGCAACATGGTTTTGGAGACCAGCTTGGTGCAGGTAAGGGACGAATGTGAAAGTGATGTAACAGAAATAGATCTATTTTGTTGTAGTTAATGTATTCTATTTTTTAAATTTGTCTCGGATATTTTGTAATTGTCATTCGGAGACAACTTTTTCTTTTGGGGGGGATGATGTCGTTAGTAAATATTGAGTAGCCGACGGGCCCTTTCAGGAAGGTTCTTCGGGATGGTATATGTACAACTTTGGATCATGATTGTAATCATCATTGGAAGCAATATGTAATCTCTTCGGCATATATGCGAATAATAAAATGAGTAGTATTGTGTTACATGTTCTTGTCTATTGTCTGTATGCATTAAAACTATTTACCCCATATGGTAAACAATATTTACATAGAAACTTCAACAGGAGAAAACCATGGAAAATCACTTGCTAAAAATGATCTTAAAATTTCATTCACTTCATCTACTAGAGGCACCAACCCTATTCACGTGAGAACCTTCCCAGTAGTGTTACCAATCCCTCATTCAAATTTCCACCTTTTCAATGTTGCTTCAACAATAGATGATGGATGATCTTATTCTTCACAACTTATTCTATAAATATTCTTCTCAAATTGGTCTTATTTCTGCTATTAATTGACAATTAATCTTCAGAAAAACCTGTAGTAACCCTAGTCTGGTATTAGCTTAATCAAAGATTAATTTCCTTATAAATCAGTTGTTTGACATATTGTCAAACACTTGGCTAGCAACACTGTTGGTACTGTTTTTATGATGTTCTAAATGTATTTGCTTTTTTGTTTGAATACTTGCAAGAAGTATAAATCCAAATTGTAAATTGACAATGTCCAAATAAACTCCACAACAATTGCAATTATCATATTCACTACTTCTGATTTAGAAACAGTACATTCAACATATCAATGCAGTACAACTAGACAACCAATTTATTAAAATCATAAGAACCTGATATTTCCGTTCCAACTCCAATAGAGGATGCATGATGTAACAAACGTCTCTATCTCCAGAGCCTCACAAGGCTGTCAAAAAAAATGTGATACAATCTCCTCCAAATGCAAACACAGGCCTCATGTTATTAAAGCAATGACAGCTGAAACTTCAAATGCAGGCTTCCAAATAAATATTGCAGCCCTCCTGAGCTCAATGCAGGCCCTAAGAGGCAGACCGCAGGATCCAAGAAATAAATTGCAGAGTTCCAGGATTAAATCACAGCCCTTCTATAGACCTTCTAAACCAAATTGCAGGCCTCTATAAATAATTACAGACCCTGTGGTTATAACGGCATGCCCAATAGTGAATCACAGGGTTGGAAGAATGTTTGCAGGCCTTAGAAATTGTGACGCTAGCCCCAAACAAGTGAATGTAGGTCTACTCAGGGTGAGTGCAAGCCTCCCAAGTGAAATTGCAACCCAAGGAAATGGTACATTGCTGCTTAAAAGTGCAACGACAGTCCTCCCAATTCAAGCCGGACCCCAACACATAGAACGCAGGTATGAATTGATCCTTCAACAGCCAATATGTAAGATCCACTTTTTCTCAGTCTTTATTAACAACTAACATATTCAAAGAAATACAATTATTAGTTCATTTTCATAGGAAGATAGTTATATCAGTTATGTTCATGTGAATGAGATTAACAGTTACAATTACTTAAACGGAAAACTCATAACTAACATTTGAAAACACCATCAATAAATTTACTATGGAAATTAAAATCTACATACCATAGAATTTGAACCAAGAAATCATTGTAGGAATGCTTCTGCAATCATCCAGATTAGTCCACAAATATCACTTAAGATAATTGATGATTATCATTAAATACCACTATATCATTTGGGGCATCACATATCATTGTATCAATTAGGACATTGATTACCATTGGATCATTTAGGGCATCAATTACTATTGGATTGTTTAGGGCATCAGATACCAATGTATCAGTCCACAAATATCACTTAGGATAATTGATGATTATCATCAAATACCACTATATCATTTAGGGCATCACATACCACTGTATCAGGCCTCATGTTATTAAAGCAATGACAGCTGAAACTTCAAATGCAGGCTTCCAAATAAATATTGCAGCCCTCCTGTGCTGCATGTAGGCCCTAAGAGGCAAGCCACAGGATCCAAGAAATAAATTGCAGAGTTCCAGGATTAAATCACAGCCCTTCTATAGACCTTCTAAACCAAATTGTAGGCCTCTATAAATAATTACAGACCCTGTGGTTATAACGGCATGCCCAATAGTGAATCATAGGGCTTGAAGAATGTTCGCAGGCCTTAGAAATTGTGATGCTAGCCCCAAACAAGTGAATGCAGGTCTACTCAGGGTGAGTGCAAGCCTCCCAAGTGAAATTGCAACCCAAGGAAATGGTACATTGCTGCTTAAAAGTGCAATGACAGTCCTCCCAATTCAAGCCGAACCCAAACACATGGAATGCAGGTATGAATTGATCCTTCAACAGCCAGTATGTAAGATCCATTTTTTCTCAGTCTTAATTAACAACTAACATATTCAAAGAAATACAATTATTAGTTCATTTTCATAGGAAGATAGTTATATCAGTTATGTTCATGTGAATGAGATTAACAGTTACAATTACTTAAACGGAAAACTCATAACTAACATTTGAAAACACCATCAATAAATTTACTATGGAAATTAAAATCTACATACCATAGAATTTGAACCAAGAAATCATTGTAGGAATGCTTCTGCAATCATCCAGATTAGTCCACAAATATCACTTAAGATAATTGATGATTATCATTAAATACCACTATATCATTTGGGGCATCACATATCATTGTATCAATTAGGGCATTGATTACCATTGGATCATTTAGGGCATCAATTACCATTGGATTATTTAGGGCATCAGATACCAATGTATCAGTCCACAAATATCACTTAGGATAATTGATGATTATCATCAAATACCACTATATCATTTAGGGCATCACATACCACTGTATCAGGCCTCATGTTATTAAAGCAATGACAACTGAAACTTCAAATGTAGGCTTCCAAATGAATATTGCAGCCCTCCTGTGCTAAATGTAGGCCCTAAGAGGTAGACCGCAGGATCCAAGAAATAAATTGCAGAGTTCCAGGATTAAATCACAGCCCTTCTATAGACCTTCTAAACCAAATTGCAGGCCTCTATAAATAATTACAGACCTTGTGGTAATCACAGGGCAGGCCCAATAGTGAATCAAAGGGCTGGAAGAATGTTCGTAGGCCTTAGAAATTGTGACACTAGCCCCAAACAAGTGAATGCAGGTCTACTCAGGGGGAGTGCCAGCCTCCCAAGTGAAATTGCAACCCAAGGAAATGGTACATTGCTGCTTAAAAGTGCAACGACAGTCCTCCCAATTCAAGCCGAATCCCAACACATAGAATGCAGGTATGAATTGATCCTTCAACAACTAGTATGTAAGATCCACTTTTTCTCAGTCTTAATTAACAACTAACATGTTGAAAGAAATACAATTATTAGTTCATTTTCATAGGAAGATAGTTATATCAGTTATGTTCATGTGAATGAGATTAACAGTTACAATTACTTAAACGGAAAACTCATAACTAACATTTGAAAACACCATCAATAAATTTACTATGAAAATTAAAATCTACATACCATGGAATTTGAACTAAGAAATCATTGTAGGGATGCTTCTGCAATCATCCAGATTAGTCCACAAATATCACTTAGGATAATTGATGATTATCATTAAATACCACTATATCATTTGGGGCATCACATACCACTATATCAATTAGGGCATTGATTACCATTGGATCATTTAGGGCATCAATTACCATTGAATCGTTTAGGGCATTATATACTAATGTATCAGTCCACAAATATCACTTAGGATAATTGATGATTATCTTCAAATACCACCATATCATTTAGGGCATCACATACCATTGTATCAGGCCTCATGTTATTAAAGCAATGACAGCTGAAACTTCAAATGCAGGCTTCCAAATAAATATTGCAGCCCTCCTGTGCTAAATGTAGGCCCTAAGAGGCAGACCCTAAGAGGCAGACCGTAGGATCCAAGAAATAAATTGCTGAGTTCCTGGATTAAATCACAGCCCTTCTATAGACCTTCTAAACCAAATTGCAGGCCTCTATAAATAATTACAGACCCTGTGATTATAACGGCATGCCCAACGGTGAATCACAGGGCAGGCCCAACAATGAATCATAGGGCTGGAAGAATGTTCGCAGGCTTTAGAAATTGTGATGCTAGCCCCAAACAAGTGAATGTAGGTCTACTTAGGGTGAGTGCAAGCCTCCCAAGTGAAATTGCAACCCAAGGAAATGGTACATTACTACTTAAAAGTGCAACGACAGTCCTCCCAATTCAAGCCGAACCCCAACACATGGAATGCAGGTATGAATTGATCCTTCAACAACCAATATGTAAGATCCACTTTTTCTTAGTCTTAATTAACAACTAACATATTCAAAGAAATACAATTATTAGTTCATTTTCATAGGAAGATAGTTATATCAGTTATGTTCATGTGAATGAGATTAACAGTTACAATTACTTAAACGGAAAACTCATAATTAACATTTGAAAACACCATCAATAAATTTATTATGGAAATTAAAATCTACATACCATGAAATTTGAACCAAGAAATCATTGTAGGGATACTTCTGCAATCATCCAGATTAGTCCACAAATATCACTTAGGATAATTGATGATTATCATCAAATACCACTATATCATTTGGGGCATCACATACCACTATATCAATTAGGGCATTGATTACCATTGGATCATTTAGGGCATCAATTACCATTGGATCGTTTAGGGCATTAGATACTAATGTATCATTCTTTTTCTTTCGATTGCTTAACTGTGGAAATAACATAAGATTAGAAGATATGCTTATAATCATTATTTTTATAAATGAAAGACTGAAATATCAATTCCATTAGATAAATCTATCTCTCACAAATAAATATATTCTACGTCCAGTTAGAAAATCAACCTATCTAACTGATTGCCAATTATATTGACAATAAGAGTTTCTTTAAATAAATAACTGTAACGATTTTACAACTCAATCAATCTTACCTTCTACTTGAATATACATCATAAAAGTAAATATACCTATTTCTGATAAACATTTGAATGCATAACTTATCATTATTTGATACACGTCCAACATTTTGTGGATAGGGGAAATATTGCAGGGGCTTAATCACCCAACCTCGGACTATAACTTATCCCCACACAATCTCTAACCGGAAAGACCCTCCTTACTCGGAATAGACATGGAACACCTTGTTATCCACTAAGCATCCTGGTATCTAATCACACCACTCAACATGACAACAGAAGAATACAATAAACATGATCATGCATGAGCTATTAAATGATCCCTTTTAAAATGATATACATTGTTAAGTCACATTCGATTCTGTTTCATGTTATTGCAGATTTCATCTCACCTCTTCACCTTTCCATGGCTATACAGCCGGGTGAATCCCAGGTGTTTGAAGTTCAGAGCAACTCGCTCTTTTTGTTGTTCCTTAACTAGTAAAAGAATATTATATGTTTCTAGCTTATCACAAACTATAACTTGAAAGAATATGTTCTTTAAAACTAGTAGAAATATCATTAATTCTGATTTCCAAATTGTATATTAATATCATGATTTATTGCATCTTCAATAACTCTTTCTCAAGAGGTTCTATTCGATGATATTAACTATAGTTTAGCTGTTATGGAATTTGGAAACCAATAGGAAATGATAAGAAATATAAAACTATGCTTGGAACATGATTGATTATATACTTCATCTTTTTCACAATCTGTGATTTGAGAGATTATATTCTTTAAAATTTGCAGAAATAAATATCATCCCGATTCTGATGTCTAGTAGCAACAATAACTCATGATTCCATGACGTGGATACTTTACTATGCTTATTGGTAAACAACTCCCTAGAGTTATTTAGTTATAAAAGAAGATAATCTACAGCTGCAGCTATGGAATTCGATTTGTAATAACAATGGAATATAACAATAATTGGGAATGGCTACCACATAACCTGATATAAATCCGGAACTATCTGAAGTTCTTGCTAACGATTTATATCAACTCTTCATCGGTTTTCTTGTAGGCGAATCCACAGTGTATAAATACTACTAAAAATCCTCAGCAAGGAAAGAACATGTAGGGAAAATTGTAATAGGATGGCACTGCTATGAAATGAAAAAGAATTCAAATGGACTTGCAAAAATTAATTTAGTTTATAGCAGAGTATCGATAGTGGAGGAAGCTGGAATAAGCAAGGAAAATGCGATAATAAAAAGGAAGGTTGGGAATGTGTTCTTTTTATTCGTGGTCACCCGACCCATGGTATAAAAAAGATTGAGGGATTCTTTGGCTTTCGTAACATAAAGAATATCTTGGCTCCTTGAACACCAATTAAAACTGCCAAGTGTTCAATCGGTTTCAAATAAGGAAAAGAATAAAAGATGGGAAAAGAGTTGAAAGGTTATAATTCAAAAATTATTATGATTTATATATATATACATGCATGTAAATATATTGGTGAGATGGCATCATTTTATTAAGAGAAAATAATATGATGGTGTCACTTCATTTTTATATCTGTGTACGTACATAGGTATAAATTAAAATAATATTGAGAAAGATAACCAAACCTTTAGGGTACTTATTATATTTTAATTAATGTATTTTATGTTTTAAATTGTTTATTTAATAGCTCATGTGGTTCTATTGATTGTATCCTGATGTTCAAGTCGCTAGGTCTTTTAAATTGTTTATTTAATAGCTCATACAGTTCCATCGATTGTATCCTAATGTTCAAGTCGCTAGGTCCTCAACCCATTTGCCTAGTGATGGTGATGCTCCTGTGCCTGATTCTTTTCTGACAATTCTTCTACCCCTTTGATGTGCTTCCTACAAGGAAATTCTTTGCAGTTAAATCATATTATCATAACAAGTTATTATCATAAATAATCATAACAGCTAACCACCTTTCAATTCCATAAATTTGTAATAAATAATCAACTAGCATGTTATCTTCTCATTATAATGACTAACCATTTTACCATTTCATAGGATTATAAAAAATTTAATTGTCAATTAACTTCATGTGAACCTCAATGGCTATATTTTAAATTAGGTCAAAAATTGAGATGTAACACAGTATACTTTCCCCAACGCATACATTTTTCTTCTGCATATATTAACTTCTCATATACAGTGGCAATAGTAGAGAATTAATAGAAATTTAGAACCACAATTGCAAACAATCTCACCAATCATAGACAATCACAGTAAAGGAGATCCAACCAATACCGAAATCACTATACCTCAGCAGTGATTCAAGACACTTCTAAGCTACAAACCCTTATACTTCAGCAAAGACACAAAAATCAACAACATAAGAAAAATCTCACCAAATTGACAAAGAACAAATTGGATAATTGGATATTTTTTCCTTCACAATGAGCTCATTCATAATCCCCCAAAGGCACTTCTTTCCTAAACAGAACTCCACTTAAGAAGCTTCACCAACACAACATCACTTTATAACATATAACATTACTAAAGTGTCATTATAATAATTATTAATATAAACTCAGTAAAGATTAATAAATATGAGCTCGTGCAATAAATAGCCTCATCCGATGCAGGTGATGACTGACATCCAGTGCCCATCAATTGCACTGCTAAATATGGCAACTGCTCAAATTAGACTTACTAAAAATAGTAAGTCCACAATTGAGAACCCCAAATCACATTGTCAGCTCACGAGGGTCGCTATAATGAACTAACTCAATCAGCTGCAGGAGCTCCAAAATTGGGACATTACAAAACCCTTTTCACAATTTTGTTATAATGGAGCCCTTATACCATCTTCAAATCCACATAAGTTTGACCACAAATTTGCCACAGTATGATCACAATTTCTCTCTCCAAATTTACTCTAAACTCTTATTTATATCTGCAATAATATTCTCTTTATGTTTGTAAGAGTCCTACTGGCTCACTCAAGAACTATGCAAAAGAAATTGTTTTGTTCTTTGTTTTGGAGTTTTTCTGCAATTGTTTTGGTTTTGAAATATATATATATGTTTGTTTTGTGTTTTTTTAGATATATAAGAATTCTTGGGAAAAACAAATACAATTACTGAAACAAATGACCACAATTGCTAACTTTATGAATCTACTAATTGCAATTCTTAAGAGCAACAAACTTAATTACAAAGGAACCTGTGACTGATAGGTGATGTTGGGTAGCAGTTTGCAGTGTATGTGTAATTCCACGCCACCAAACAGCAGATCTCTACTCTTGGTTTGGAAATGCTACCAGAGACAATGAACACAGCTAGCACAATTTAGAAAATGTGCTTGAACTCATACACAGCTATACCAGATTCAATGTTTTCTCAGCAAAGGAAATTGTATCATGTATATAGATGCTTCCCAATGGTGATAATTGCAAGTATTTGCAATTATCATAAATGGCCAGGCTTATTCTTTCCTCTATACAAATCAGAGCAGAAGATATGAGTGTTTGCTAGTTTGGTATACCTCGACACCAAATGAACCCCAGTAAAATTGCAGAACTTATACTCAGAAGATGGCACGATTCACTAATATAAAGACCAGCTCAAAGTGCAAATGAATTTGGAAGACAATTAGATTCCCACCAAATCCACATTGAAACCCTTGGAGAGAAAATCTAATAAAAAGAAAATGTCATGAGATGAGATTGATTTGCATAGGGGAGTCCTTTTTATAACATTAAATGGCTTGTAGCTTCATCCTCAAACAAAATTCCAAAGGCTTCACCAATACACTTTTCACTAATAAATCTTCAACAACACACCATCAAATTAGAATAGAGATGTATAAGTTATTTATTTCTTAAGACTTAATAAACAACTAACAATATGTATTTTATGAACAAATTATCCCTCAAACACTAATGAAGCTAGGACCTTAGGGTGCCATAACTACAATTGTATAAAATAGAAGCTCTTCATATCTGACTTACTAAAAATGGCAAGTCACTACATTGAGACCCTTGAAATGCAGTGTCAATTCATAAGGGTCACGATGATGAACTAACATCACCAAGCTATGAGAACCTGCTAAATTGGGGACATCAAAGTCCTCCCTCCCCAAGATTGCTTGTCCCCAAGCAATCGCAATTTGGGGTGTTGAAATATATCCTTAGGCTCCCAAGTGGCATCCTCATCAGGAACACCCTACCACTTCACTAGAAACTCTTTGATGATCCATCGACGCAAATGCCTCTCCCTGGTATCCAATATAGCCTTAGGTATCAACTCTAATCTCCCCTCATCATCTGGTGGGGGTAAAGTAGAATATTGAACAACATTCTTGCCTAACGCCTTCTTGAGGCATGATAAATGAAACACCTTATGAACTCTATTGTCCTTTGACAAATCAAGCTCATAGGCTACCTCACCCACACGTCTACCTACATGGAAGGAACCATAGTAGTGAGGCTTGAGCTGCTTAGCTCCACTCCTCTGGATAGATGACTGTCGGTAAGGCTGCAATATTAGGTCCATCATATCAGCCACTTGGAAAGAGCAAGCAATCCTTCTCTCATCAACATTTTTCTTCTGTTCATTTTGTACCCTTTGAATATTGTCTCTTAGAGTCCTTATGACATCTTGACTATCGTACAGTAAGTCTTCTACACTAGGTACTGTACTATCACTAAATAACATATCCATGAAGCTCAAGGGATCATACTTGTACAAGGCTCTAAAAGGGGACATTTGAATAGACATGTGGTGAGTGGAATTATAACAGTACTCACACAAGTATATCCACTTCACTCAAGCTCGCTGCTATGTTGACACATAATTCTATAGATAGTCCACTCATTTATTAACAATCTCAGTCTGACTATCAGTTCGAGGGTGGTAACTAGTGCTCGAAGTCAACTTTGTCCCACACAATCTCATCAACTCCTACCATAAGTCACTCATAAAATGACTATCTTAGTCACTCACAATGTCCTGAGGTAAACCATGGAATCTGAAAACCTCCCTGGAAGAACAACTCAGCTATTTGTATTGCTGAAAATGTAGTGGTGATGGGAAAGAAGTGTGCATATTTGGTGAGGCTATCACCCACTACATAAATATAGTCTCTGCCCTGCAGTATATCCTATTCCTAGTTTTGGGTTCCATGTTTAGAGAAACACCTATTGAAGAACTAGTCTACACCAATGACCCATCACCATCTTGCCCCACAAAGGCTTTTGACAAGCCCACAATAAAACCCATAGATAAACATTTTCACTTCTTTTCAGGGATGAGAAGTGACTACAACAACCTGACTGGATAGGTATGCTTAATTTTGTTCTATTGACAAACAAAGTACTCTTTGACATACTGCTACACATTTGAGTTCAAGCCTTGTGAACCTCTCTTGAATCTGTTTATAGATCTTAAAGAATCTAGGATGTCAAACCAATGGAGAATCATGAAAGGCCCACAATACAATTTGTTTGACACCTGATCTTTGTCAGCCAACTAGATTGTCATTGGTGTTTTTGTAGACGACGGAGTGATTGTTGTCGGTGTTTCTGTATTCTATAGCCGATGGGTAAATAGTTTGTAGTGGACATAATGTTTGTGGCCGACGGACTCCTTTAGGAAGGTTTGATGGATAGTATTTATATCCCGTTTGGGATCATTGTAAGCATCTTCTATCATTGATTTGATCTTATGAATCATTCATCTCATCAAGCATAATGTAATATTTTGGCATATGCGAATATAATAAAAGGAGTTTTCTGTTCATGTTCCATTGTCTGTACACGTTCATTTATTTTACCTGTACGGTAAACATTTGGCGCCATTGCCTTATGAACCTGGAAGGTGGGAGGAATGAAGATTAATGCCAAATCAGCTTAACAAGGATCGAAATAGGGTCAAGGGAAAAGATGGAATTCGTACTGCACAAGAAAATTTAATTCTGGCATAGCAAGCCGAATGCCGAAGGAGATTCCAGAAGATTTTCGACGAAAACCGGAGCACAGAAGACTTGTTAGAGGAAACTTGGCAGTGGGTGGAATTGGTGGAAGAAGCACGAGAGGAGTTTTTGAATTTGTGTGTGCTGAGAGAAGAGAATCCAGACAGAAGAGCATCGACTCGCACGGCTCGAAGTGCTGACGGAGCAAGAGCGTGGAGTGAACTCTTTGTCCGAGAAATACTTCCGCAGGGGACAACTTCAGAACACCCTTCTTCACCAAGGTTCGCAGTTGTTGAGTCTGACGGTGTGGGAAAACAGTCTGTCGGTGTGGGAGAATAGTCCGCCAGTGTGGGAGAACAGTCCATCGGTGTGGGAGTGCAGTCTGCCGGTGTAGGAGACCAGTCCGCTGGTGTGGGAGTGCAGACCGCCGGTGTGGGAGTGCAATCCGTCGGTGTGGGAGACCAGTTCGCTGGTGTGGGAGTGTAGTCTGCCGGTGTCGGAGACCAGTTCGCCGGTGTGGGAGTGCAGACCGTCGGTGTGGGAGTGAAGAGCGCCAGTGTTGCAGAACTGAGCAATGCCTGTTTATAGAAACCAATCGTGATGGTAGGACCAAAAGAGAAACTACCGAAGTTCAATGGCGATGGTACGACCGATCCCATTCGACATTGCAAAACATGTGAAACGATCTGGAAAGAAAATGGGATAATTGATGAAGATGACTGGATGAGGCAATTTCCGGCCACCCTACGGGGTGTAGCAATTGATTGGTTTATTGATATAGATCCACAAAAGCTAAACAGTTGGGATAACATTAAAAAGGAGTTTCTGGCAGAATTTAAACTGTTGTGAGATGATAATGAAATTGTAGCAGAGATCTTCAATACTAAGCAAGGGAAGAACGAAACCGTCCGTGTTTATGCGAGGAAATTAAAAGATTTGATAAATAAAATGGAAAGTAAGCCAGTAGGCGGACTTTAGAAAAGATGGTTCGTGGAAGGCCTATGCTCGAAGTTGCGAAAGAAAATGAAAATTGTACTGCCGTCGTCATACATGGAAGCTTATAATAGAGCATTGGACCTTGAAAGTGAGCAGAAAACAAAGAAGAAGAAGAACACTAGCTCCTCTGATTCTAATGATGATGAGCTTGCCGGAGAAGATAGCAACGACAATGAAGGCAGTAGCAAGAAGGTCCGTGCCTTACAAAAGGACATGATCCGCATGATGAAGGAGTTTAAAAACATGCAGAAGGAGCCAAAAGGTAGTGAGCTATGGTGCACGGAGTGCAAGACTGACGGTCACACTAAAGGATCCTGTCCAAAGAATCAATTCTGTGACATTTGTCAAATCATGAGCCACTCGACAAAGGAATGCCCCTTTAACATGAAAACCAGAGGATCTCCGCAGGTGCTTCTTACACAGGCAGCTTCCACGTCAAGAGGGAATGGAAATGCAAACATTGATGGTGCCACTTCGGGTGGGTACAGGAATAATAGCAGAGGGCAAAATAACAACAATGTGAACAATAACAATAGTAATGGCAGCCGAAGTCGAATCCAGTATGATGCAAATGGACGACCGATTGTTCAATGCCGAGCATGTAATTTGTGGTGTCATTTTGCGCGGGATTGTACAGCAGCAAATACACCAAAATTATTATGCAGATGGTGCGGACCCGGCGACCATGAAGATGCCAAGTGTCCAAAGTCTGGAGTGAACTTGATCACTATTGGCACGGATGAAAAGGAGGTTCTGGCAATTACGTGGAGGCAATCAAAACTGTCGGCGGAGGAAAAAAGAAAATTGGGGGAAGCACAAGTGGAAATTGGAAAGGCATCGTCGGCGAAGACATCTCAGTTGAAGGACATCACCGACACCTTGGCAAAGAACTTCGCGGAACAAAACATTGTACGACAGATCTTACAAATGGAGATACTGGTCAAGATAAGTGAACTTCTCACAATGCCCCAGTTATGGACGGCTATTCTGAATCATACACCATTTCTGAAAGCAACGGAGGACACAGGAAGGGACAGTAGTCCAACGATGGCAACAGACCCAATGCTTCTGGCGCTCATCACGGGAAGGTATCCGGCGGTCGTTGAGATGGGGATTTTGGGAAATGTTCTGAAAGACACAATTGTTGACGGAGGGTCCGGCGTGAATGTGTTGCCGGAGGATACTTGGAAGAACTTGAGAAAGCCGACACTGTGGCCACCTACATTCCAGTTGCTCACGGCAGACCAGCACGGGATCAAACCGTTGGGAACCTTAAGGGCGCAACCGGTAACTATTGGAACACAGCCATTTTTATTGGACTTCGTGGTCATTCCATTGAAAAAAAAAGGATATGATGCTATTCTGGGACAGACTTGGTTGGTGCAAGCAAAAGCAAAACATGATTGGAAACGAAATACTTTATCAATGGAGCATGGAGGAAAAATATTCATAATTGACCTACACACACAAATGGTAGGTGAGGAGGTAGCATCGTCAGATTCAGAAGGTGAAGGCGAAAGTGACAACGAAGGAAAGAGGAGAATGGAACCGGACGAAGGAGTATTGACACTAGGAGGATTGAATGACGATGACCTAGACTCGGTGAATGGCCTTTACCATTGGCAAATAGAAGACTACGAACTCTTTTCGAGTTGTAATATGTTAAGGGTCGATGAAGGTGAGAAAACAGAGGAAAATGAATACAGAGAAGCAGATGAAGCAAAGGAGGTTATAGCTGAAGAAGGGAAGGACATACAATACAATCTCCAAAAAAAGGAAGATCCCATCATCCGGTACACAGTGAACAGACCGCACAGGAAGAAAAGAATGCATCACACCATAAAATTACTTGAAGGGTGCCGACAGCAAGGAAATAAGCTAGATGCGCGACGACCGCAGGCACAGTGAGCGACGAAGGTGACACGGAACAGACATAAAGCGTGGCATGACAAACTCAACAGGTTTCAGCTGGGGCAGTTGGTACTCAAGTACGACGGTCGGAATGAAATCAAACAGGAAAGGTTTAAGGCAAGATGGGTTGGACCATATCAGATCCGGGAGGTCGGTGACAATCGAGTGATAAAATTGTGGACCTTGGACAGGCAAGAGGTACCTCACATAGTGGACGGATCCAAATTGAAAATATACGGTGCCAGGAAGACTCCGTCACTGTTGCAGAATGACCAGCTGACTCTCTTATCGTTGCAAAATGGTGACGCCCAGAGGCAAAATTGAGGTGCTATTTTTATTTTGGAAAAAAAAAAAAAAAAAACCCAAGTCCGCGGGAGGTGCTTTGCGGGCACTTGTCCGCGGGAAGTGCTCCACGAACATCTGTTCGCGAGGGTCAGCTTATCCGCGGGAGTTGTCAAAGCCGTGTTCGTGGGAGTTGTTGAAGTTGTGTCCGCGGGAGTACAGCTTATCCGCGGGAGTTGTCGAAGCCGTGTCCGCGGGAGGTTAGCTTATCCGCGGTGTTGTGGCCGTAGAACTTCTTTTCTTTAAGGTTTTTTTTTCGGCGCGCAAAACAATCTTTCCGCGGACAGTTATGTCTCCCACCGAGTTTCTTTTCCATTTGTTTTGCCTTCTTCTTTCCTTGGAGCTTTGCTTCAACTCTCCCCGCGCGTCAAATTTTTTCAAGAGGTGCAGGCGGAGTCCTTGGAAGAGCATACACGAGCATTGAGCCATTGTGTTCTCCGCGAGCTTAATCTTCCATGCAGATATTTTCTCTCCGAGGGTGCTCTTGTTCTACGTCGGCTTCCTCGGTTCTTCCACGGATCTATACCGTTTGAGTTGGCAATCTGGGGCAATATATTGTTTCTTTACTATTGCTGCGACTTGGGCCTGCGGATTATGGATCGACTCAAACTGAAGGTTGAACATATATGCTGAAGTTGGTATAGTAATGGGACATCTGGGAAATCTGTTCATTGCGGGTTAAATTCCGTCAACTCGGGACAGCACCGTATCGATTGCAGAGATACAGTCAGCAGGAGTTTGTCGAGGTCAGGGGTTCAAGTTTTTGCGAAAGGCATGGAAGGACGAGTGGAGAGGGAAGGTGTTTTGGCTGGGGAATAGTAAGGCGAGGGCTTGAGGTTTTCTTAAATTAAAAAAAAAAAAAAAAAAAAGACGACAGATTCAAATTGTTCGGAATGAGTAGTAGATGATGCCAAAGGGAAGGGGAAGCATCAGTGGTTGCTAGAAAGAGTGTGGAATCGGCAAAAAATGTCAAAAACAGTCATGGGAGTCTGACTAGTTGAGAAGACTTGAAGCTGCTGCAGGCATGGAGTGTCGGTGTAATAGAGGCACTTGGAGTAGGTGTTGGCTGTGAGATTGTCGTGGTGGATGCGTAGAGAGCTCGGGAGGAGCTAATCATCCAGTTCGAGGCAGTACAGCGACACCTGGCTCAGGGTACCCAGGAGTTGGAAATCGAGAAAGCAATACAGGTGGCTATCAAGGTCAGCTTCATTAAGGAGGCAGTATTGTGTTAGCAGAGGCTACAGGCACGGGATGAATGTGGAAGTGATGTGACACAAGCAGATTTTTCTTGTTGTAGTCACTCTGTTAATATATTTTGTTTGTTAATTTGTCTCAGATATTTTGTAATTGTCGTCTGGAGACAATTTTTCTTTTTGGGGGGGGATGGTGTCAACCGATTGGATTGTCGTCGGTGTTTCTGTAGCCGATGGAGTGATTTTTGTCGGTGTTTTTGTATTATGTACTCGACGGGTAAATAGTTTGTAGCGGACATAATGTTTGTGGCCGACGGACTCCTTCGGGAAGGTTTGGCAGATAGTATTTATATTCCGTCTAGGATCATTGTAAAGCATCTTCTATCATTGATTTGATCTTATGAATCATTCATCTCATCAAGCATAATGTAATATTCTGGCATATGCGAATATAATAAAAGGAGTTTTCTGTTCGTGTTCCATTGTCTGTATGCGTTCATTTATTTTACCCGTATGGTAAACAATCTTGGGACCAATAAAATCCTCCCCTTGTCAATGATCAACCCATTTGCAAGGGTATATCTGGTGTCCTGAACACTGCCATCAACAATACCAATTGCACACTGATCCTAGACATACTCTGTAATGATCAAGTGTCTCCAATCCTCTGATATATTTGTAATCACACACAAGTGGGGTCTCTGTGAGAGTGCATCAACAACTACATTCTGTGCACCCTTAATATAGGAAATACCAAAATCATAGAAATGAATTTTGCTGACCCACTTTTGGTACCTCTCATTAAGATCTTGCTGACCAAGGAAATGCTTCAGGCTATTATGATCAATTTTGATGTAGAATTTGCTACCAAATACTGCCTGATTTGGCCAAAGCATGCATAATGGCCAACATCTTCTTATCATACACACTGAATTATCTCTTAGGACCCTTGAGCTTCCTACTCTCAAATGTAATGTGATGGCGATCTTGGGAAAGAATGACACCAATGCCCTCACTTAAGGCATTACAATGCAACTCAAATGGACTCAAAAAGTCTGGCAACACTATCTTTGAGCATGATGTCATAATCTGTTTGAATTTCTCAAAGCACTCTTGTGCCTGAGTAGTCCACTCAAATGCAACCTTACAAGTCAAATCAGTAAGGAGAGTTGCATGACAAGAGAAATCTACCACAAATGTGTGTAAGAATGTATACAGCTCAATGAAGCCTCTAAGTTGTGTCAGGTTCTTTGATGTAAGCCAATCTAATATAGCACGAACCTTATTAGGATCCATGCAAACTCCCTCTACATTGATAACATGCCCAAGATAGAGCAACTTTGTCATACCTAATGCATAGTTGGACTCTCTGGCATACAAGGAAGCCCTATCAAGAATGTCCAACATAGTATTCAAGTGTGCCACATGATCATCCCATGTCTTACTATATGCAAGTATATCATCAAAGAAAACTAGAAAAAATCTCCTCAACTGACTATGGAAGACTTAGTTCATAGAGTTTGGAATGTAGTTGGGGCATTAGTCAAGCCAAATGGCATGACTAAGAACTCGAAGTGACCATAGTGACACCAGAATGTCATCTTCTCCACATCCTACTCTCTGACTCTAACATGATGATACTCGAATCTCAAATCAATCTTGGAGAAGAAACATGCCCCGTGCAACTCATCTATAAGCTCATCAATGCATGGAATGGGATAACGACTCTTAATAGTTTTGTTCAGCATCTGGTAATCTATGCACATCTTGAGTGTACCATCCTTTTTCTTCATCAAAACAATTGATGAAGCAAAAGGGGACTTACTCGGCCTAATATGTTCCATAGTGAGAAACTCTTGAATGGTCTTCTCTATCTCATCCTTTAGCCTCTTAGGGTGTCGGTAAGGAGTGATCATAACATGCTTAGTGCACTCCTCTAGCTTAATAATTTGCTTTATCCCTCTATCAGGTGGCCTGCCAAGTGGTAGGTCACTAAACACTTTAGAGTGTTTAGTTCAAAGCTTTTGTATATTAGGATGGTAGGCTAGTTTTTCTATAACATCAAATGTAGGCAACATCCTACACTCTTCTGCCCAATCAACTATCTCATGATCAACAAGATGCTGCATACGTCTGAATGAAATCAACTTTAGATTGCTATTCATAATAGCCTTAAGGATGTGAGTTTTACCATCCTTAATGAACCTCATCTCCATCTTCTTGACGATGAGATAAATTCCTCTATGGTGTGTAACCAGCTCGTACCAAGATCTACATCTGTACTCCCCATGTCCACAAGATAAAAATCAGCCCAAAATGAATAGTTATTTAGCTTCATGGGAAGCTTAGAAATCATCTTGTTACACTTAAAGAGTGTAACCATAAGCCACCTGCACTCTAAGGACATCAAACTCTTATGTCTTGATTCCTCTCTTGGATACCAACTGAGAATCAATAAAATTGTGTGTAGCACCTATATCATGAAGAGTAATAACACACTGCCCTGCCAAGAGTCCACGCATCCTAAATGCTCCTTCCTTTCTCATACTCGAAAGGTATACCACCTTAAGGTTAGAATCATCAATCACTTCAACGCCATTTCCTGCTCCCTCATGTGTCTCCTACTCATTATCAGTTGGTTGTTCTGAAAAATCAGAACTCTCTTCCTCATCATAGAACCACTCCATCATCCTATTTTTATCCTTAGGCTTCAAAGGGAAATCATGTTTGTCATCATAGGGACCCCTATAATAAAAACAAGGTCTCCTCCTTAGATCATTAAGAGTTTTCCAATCGAAAGGGGCTGCCGTCTCTTAAAAACTTGCTTTGTGGAGTAGAGGTTCCTTAGTTTTTTCATAGCTTCCCGCAAGGTAGGTGTATTCAAGGATTGAAGCAATCCTCTGAGAGGCTCAACTAATCCCTCTATAAATAGCATAACCCGTCTCATCTCTGAAATGTTGTACACCATCATAGATAGACACTAAAAATCATTGATGAATGTCTCAAGACCCCTTGTCTATCTCAACTATGCCAGCTCTCAGAAATAAGTCTTAGGGTCCTTTCTATCAAATCTCTGCCATCCTATCAAAAAACTCCTGGTAGGATACTATCTGATCATAATGCATTGAAACTAATCCATGGTACTGTTAGTCATTGGCTATGTTGTCCAAGTGCAACATAATAAAGTGAATGGCGTCCTCCTCACTCATGGGACACAAAGAGAGATAAGTGTTGAGCATATGTATCCAAGCTCTCATTGTAACCTTCCCACTGCCATCAAAGTGAGTCAAGGTCATCTTGCTGGTTGCCTCCTTCAAATCACTTTGTCTAGGCTTGTGTCTCTCAAGTGCAGGCCTACCTCTAGTGTGCTCCCACTTATGTGTCAAGAATCTATCAAAATTCAGATTTTTCTTAATAGCCCATGGTAGAGCATGCCATTCAGCATAATGGGCCACCACATCATCAAGAAATGGTGCAGTCTCAGTCTCAGTGCTAGCCACATTAGACTTGATTCTCAGAAAGGTAGGTTGTTGTGGCCTGTCATAAGTACTTGTATGCTCAATCCTGTCCTCAACTCTAGATATGTGAGAGCTAATTGAATTGCTCTTGGTACCTCTATCTCTGCTCGGACCTCTAGGGAGAGAAATGCGCCGCAAGGTCTCAGATAACTGTTGCAGAAATTAACAACATGGTGTTGACCATGTGCAAGATCTCTCAGTGTCTCTCTAGCCTCCCTCTCAATATCAAAACTTGTACTAGCATCCTTGTAATTACCTATACTCCCAAAACCACTAGCACTCCTATCACCTATGTGTCAGCCGACTGGATGGTCCCGGCGGTGTTTCTGTAGCCGACAGGGTGATGTCCGGCGGTGTTTCTATATTCTGTCGTCGGTAAATAGTTTGTAGTGGATAGAATATTTGTGGCCGACGGACTCCTTCGGGAAGGTTCGGCGGTAGTATTTATATCCCGTCTGGGATCATTGTAAAGAATCATTCATCTACTATTGCGAATATAATTCTGCTGTTCGTGTTTGTATGCATTGATTTCTTTGTCTGTATTCGCAATAGTAGATGAATGATTCTTTACAGCGATCCCAGACGGGACATAAATACTATCGCCGAACCTTCCCAAAGGAGTCCGTCGGGCACAAATATTCTATCCGCTACAAACTATTTACCGACGACGTCAGCTACAGAATACAGAAACACCGCCGGACATCACCCCGTCGGCTACAGAAACACTGCCGGGACCATCCAGTCGGCTGACACTATGGTGCTAAAGTGTAACTCCTGTTCTCCCTCATGTGGTGGTGAAGTCCTTCCCTTGTGGGTATAATGCATGCTAGGTATAAACCGTTGTGCCAAAGCGAACCTTGTTCCCTGTAGTTTAGCAGGTAACCACTTTGATGCCACTATAAGAGCCTTGCTGGCTCACTCAAGAACTATGTTGAATAAATTGTTTAGTTTTTAGTTTTGGAGCTTTTTTGCAATTTTTTTGGTTTTGAAATATATATGGTTTTTTTGTGTTTTTTGAGATATATAAGAATGCTTGGGAAAAACAAATACAATTGCCTGAAATAAATCACCACAATTGCTAACTTTATTTATGCACAAAATCTATCAATTGCAATTCTTAATAGCAACAAACTTAATTACAAGGTACCTGTGATTGATAGGTGATGTTGGGTAGCAGTTTACAGATGTACTTCCATGCTGCCAAATAGAAGATCGCTCCTCCAGGTCTGGAACGCTGTTAGAGATAATGAACACAACTAGCACAATTAAGAAAAGGTGCTTGAATTCAGATGTAGCTATACCCGATTCAATGTTGCCTTGACCAAGAGAATCATAGCATGTAGATGGACACCTCCTAGTGGCAATAATGACAAGTAGTTGCAGAAATCATAAATGCCCAGACTTTTTCTTTCCTTTATATAAATTGTAGCAGTGGATATGAGTGTTTGCTATACCTTAGCACCAAATGAACCTCAGTAAAATTACAGAACTTATACCCAAAGTATGGCATGATTCACAAGTATAGAGACCAACTCAAGGTGCAAATGAAATTGTGGAAGAAATCAGATTCCCACCAAACCCATGTTGAAACCCTTGGAGAGCAAATTTAAATGTCATGAAATGAGATTGATTTGGATATTGGAGTCCTTTTAATAACATTAAATGTTTTGTAGCTTCATCCTCACACAAAATGCCCAAAGGCTTCACCAGTACACTTTTCACTAATAAATCCTCAACAACACACCATCAAATTAGATTAGATATGTATAATTTATTTATCAAGTGAGACTTAATAAACAACTAACAATATGTAATCCATCAACAAAGCATCCCTCAAACACTGATAAAGCTAGGACCTTGGGGTGCCATAATTGCACTTGTATAAATAGAAACTCCGTATATCTAACTTACTATAAATAGCAAGTCACTCCACTGAGACCCTCAAAACTCAGTGTCATCTCATGAGGGTCGTGATAATGAACTGACATTGCCAAGCTATTGGAACCTACTAAATTGGGGACATTACAATGTCCTCACTCTTGATGTATTTTCTTGATGGTCTTTGTACACAAAACACACACACGCTTCAATCCAACATCATAAAACTCTTTATATACCTTGTTCAAGAGAGGTGAAAAGACGATATAATCTAGATGGATCTAGAAAAGCTGAAAATTTCAGTCTCAGAATCTCACAACAGCAACATTAATGCATAGAATTCATTGACAAGATCCTAACATAACCTGAACGAGCTCAAAAGGAGTTTGTACGCAAAAGTTATTCTTAGTCAAAGATTCAGTCAATCTAGAGAATCAGGTGTTCAAAATGGTAAAACATTAGTCGTCTCAAATCCAAGAAAAAATGAGGCCATGTCCTAGTGCTTGTCGCACAGATTTTAGAACTACATTTGGTTTAAAAAATGGAGCTTGTACATAAAAGTTGCAGCTGGTCAAAAGTTTGACTCTAGTTGGTTGATGATGTGAATATAACATGGCAATAGAATCGACAAGTACAGTTGGCCCAATCTAGGCATGACACATGTAATCTCATCTACAAATTAATAATTACCACATGAGATGTCAATGGTAGGCCGCAATAGTCAATGCTAGTCTTCAGAAGTCAACGGTAGTCTCAACAAAATGTCTATAGTAGGCCTCAAACTAGTGACCACCCACTTACTACAACTTCCTCTCACTAGTGCACCATGTGTGCTATTTGAAACATGAATGGCACATTTTGTATCTGAATTATGTTGGCCTTGTGATAAGGAAAAGGAAAGGAGGTTGTGGGGAGTTTAGAACCCACAACTCCCTCAATATTAAAAACTTCCCTAACCAACCTGCCAAACAGTTTCATTGTTATGTAAAGTGCAGAAATAACTTTTAAACTAGTTTATGCAGATACATAGAAACGAAAATGTTGGGCTGATCTTCCATACCCATCCTTATCCCCTTTGCCAACGAGCCACTGAATGCATTTTGGGATTGACGCGATTGTCATGGGTTTTATTCTATGTTTATAGGGATGAAATAACTATAAAAACTAAAAATTACCCTCGAAAATATATTTGAAGGCTTGATTATAACAAATCATATATTTTAATGGGGTTCGATTTTAATGTTATTTAAAAGGGATATTTTGAACTAGTTAGTGTTTTATTTAAAATATTTTTGGAGATTTTTGTTGTAAATGGGAGATATGTGGAATATTGGAAATATTATGGTTGAACCCCATTTTAAAATTATATATAAAGGGGGTGATTTTTCCTTTGAGAGGACATTCAAGTGGTGCTAATTTGGGTGAATTTGCTTGCTTTTGAAAGTGGAGAGTTGCTAAGAGGAAATTGCAAGGTGTTACTATGCACCAAGAATTGCAAAAAGTGAGAGATTGTGAGGAATTTGATGTAGGTTTTCTAACGCATGAACATTGTAACAAGGTGTTTTGATTGGCTCTATTAATAAAGCGGTCCCAAAATTGGGAAGTAAACTTGGAGGCGTAGTCTTAATTGGACTAACTCCATTATCTACTTACGTGTTCTATCTCTTGTCTTATTATTCTTCTTTCTCCTATCTTGCATTCTTGCAAACACTGTTTCCAAAATTGTATTATAGTTTTTTGGATTTTTTTTACAAAATTGTAGGTGTTGCTATTTTTCTAAAGCACTAAAAGGTTTTTGATGATTTTTCTCACAAAATCTTTTGTAGCATTACATTGGGGGTGTTGAAGAATAAGGATTGCTGCAAATGTAATGGAACTGCCTGTTAGGTATGTGTTTTCCAAAGGCAGCAATCCTTTTATTTATATAGAGAATAAACCAAGATGAGACATGTCCCTTCATGGAACATGTCTATTTGTTATTAGGTAATTAATATGATGAGAAATTTTAAATATAGTTATATATATAGATAATTTCAATGAATCTTTTTTTAAAATTAATTTCTCTCACATAATATATATAGTATTGTCTCATACTTTTATCCATTTGAAGCTATCAAACATCAATAGAGGGTTTGATGATTTTTCCACAAAATCATGGTGTTGTTTTGCAGCAGCTTCTTTTGAGGATTTTGGGCAAAATTGTAGGTTTTGGAGTTTTTTTGCTGATTTTAGGTTCTGGATAGCAAGAAGGCTGGCTTCCTTACCTATTATCATTTTGGAAGGCAATCCACACAAGTTCATTGTATTCGAGTCTTAGGATTTTGTAGTGGTTGCGAAGAGTTCGTCAAACAATACTTTTGGCACAAACTTGTAAAATTTTGGGACAAATTTGTTGTAGTTAATAAAATGACCACTTAGGGAGAGTATTAAAGTAATATTGTAATATTTATCATAATTGTCATGTATGTAACTTTGTTTTAAGTTGATTATTTTTAGCATTGTTCCATGGGAACTTCCCCCCTTGAAAATCATGGACTCTCCGAGATAGGGACGTTTTGGGGATAGGTGATACCTCCAACATGTCTCTTGCCGCACGCCATCCTCTACCACGTCTCTCTGCTGAGTCAAGGATGGTTCCCATGATTTTGAGCCAAGAGGATTCATTTCCTTTAGAAGAGACATTGTTGGGGATGTCAAAAAGTCTCTAAGACACCCAAGAGTCATTAGACTCGACTTCTAGTATTTAATATTTATTATTTTGTTTTTAAAGTTTGAATTTTAAATATTTTTGAATCTTAATAACTTGATCAGTTTATTGTAATTTTGATGAGCATTAGATTGTGATGATTAATATGATTATGAAATAAAAAATTAAAAATTTGGAAATTGTCACTGTAATGTCTATATTTGACAATTCCGCTTTTGCCATTTGTCATTTGAATTCTACTACTAGACTCTAGTTATTGTGTTATACATCTTTATCTTTTTGAAATTTATAGTGATTCTCAAGTGCTAATAGTAAACTATATGTATTATCATTATGTCAGCACCGACCCCTGCCACCCCTTGCTACTATCCCTCCATCTCTCGATGTTCCCAAACTTAGGCCCCAAGTACCCTTGTCTCCAAAACACATTTCTCGGTCCCCCCAAGGAAACATCCCCAAACCCCGTGGAACACTAGTTTTTAGTAACTTTAGGTTGTTTAGTTTGTTTAGTAATCTTCTATCCCTCTTTAGTTCTCGATTGTTTTTGTTATGGAAGGATCTTCTTGTAATTTCTTAGGGAGTATTCCTCTCCTTTCTTTAGTATTGAGGTTATTGATTTTGATTTTCAGATTTGCATGTTTTTGTATATATGTTGTCTCTTATTCTTCTATCTTCTTCAAGTTTCATATGCAAGGTCCCATTTACTTGCATATGCAGTTGGGGATAAAATTCCATTTTAATATAAAATAAAGTCTCCATTTTCCTCTCATGTGAATGCAAGTATAAGTCCCACCAATACGCATTCCATGAACCTCCATATGGCTGCCCTATGGATGAAGAATGTCCCACATGCTTGTTGGATACATAGTATGACTTACACCTCTTAAAGCATGCTATGTTTCCATTTCATTATAGTTCACTCCTCATTTGCAACTCTTAAAGCTCATTGTCCACATATGCAACCTGCTCCAAAAATCCCATTTTTGGTTTTTCTACTCGTTTTTGAGCCATTGTGAGCTCAACCCATTTGTTTGTTTGCTGTCACCAATCATCCCAAACACTTTACCTACTCATACTTTGCCCAAATCCATGTTTTTACACATCAAAAGCGAGAAATGGACCCATCTATGCTTGAAGGAACATACAATGGCTTTTTTTGAAAACTCAATAACGACAATAGGCATAACCGCAAACATGCAAAGAAGAAAGAGAAACACGAAGGAAGAGTGATCACATGACGGAGCCTACAAAGAGGTGAAAGAATGATTACAAGTATAAAGTTCTTTTAAGTTGGTCAATGAACAGTCAATGAAACAATCAAGGATGCATATTCTTACTCTAGTTCAAGATGCTTCCACCAAACATGAGCACAACAATTGTAGAATATAGGGCATCTCGTAGCAGCATGAAGACCAATAAAGCTTGATGTAATAGAATTTGTATCTTATAAGGCACTTAAAATATTGTTTGTAATTGACATACTACACCTAATGAAAAAATAGGATGTAATTGCATGTGATGGTATCACGTGCAAATTTGTAACATGTAATCAAGTTGCAATTGCATTAGGCATGCAACTTTGAATAAAGTCAAAGTAATTAGTTAGGATAAGTATTGGTGGTTAAGGTTGTTCCACTTTTTCCTCCACCTTCCTCTCTTCATTTTTCCTATATAAAGGTGAGAGTTCATTATAAATAATCATCATTTTCTCTATTGGAGAAGGCTGGGCTTGTAACTTGAAGGCTTTGTATTTCTTGTTGCAAATCTCTAAAGTGAATAAAGAATCAAATTTTTCCCAAACTTTGTGTTGAGATACTTGGAATTGATCATTGTTTCTTATGTTACTTTGAATCATTCATGTTTGTTACTTCTCTTCGTAAAGGCATTTGAACGTTTTATGTTGTTTTTGAAAGACTTTAAGCTTTCTTGAACAAGATTAATCTAGTTTGTGGTGTAGGAGCACACTAGAGTCTTGCTTAGATTCTAGTGCATTTTTGGCTTGTAGGCGGTTCTAGCCAACCACCAAGGTAATAAAGACTAATCATAAAGTCCCAAGGTTGATTTGGTGTGTGTGTTGAGTTAAGGATGCTCAGGGTTTGTGATTTGTATGTTCAATTAGGCTCTAGAGTCCAAGTCCTAGGAAAGTCAACAAAAGGGTCAAAGTTTGACCAAAATCCCAAAATGGAGTGGCACTTGTGTTTTTGATGTTTTTAAGTTTTTTGGTATCCAAGGAGTTGGTTTTGGATTGAGATATGCAAGTTAGGAGAGGAAATTGTTCAATGAGCAAAAAGTTGCAAAAGTTGCTCATGACAACTTTTCCAGAAAACTAGGAAATCGCCTTAATGGTGTTATAAGCCCGACCTAAGGATCCAAACATGTGGGAATGGGATATATAAGGTCAAACAAACCCTAACCTGATAGTTGGGAATGAGATTGTACGGACTGAGGATTGGAAAGAGAAAGAACTAATTGTAGTTGCGTAATAGAGCCTTCATCTAGTCATTTATGGATTGAAAGGACTGAACTAATGCATTGAGACTTTAGATTATGTTGTGTACTTACCTACTGTAGCATTGGTTTAGTGGTTTTGTATGGCTGGTTATCATTTTGTTAATTTCTTGTGTTTTGCTGATTCACTATTTGGTTCAGAGCGAGTCTTGTAAATATGTGCTCCACTTGAATTCCTGTGGCTGAACTTCCATGGCCTCTTGGAATCAAGTAGGGGACTCTATATATAGTGTAGATATGGACTTCAGAGTCATGGTTCGCAGGGGAGCTATTTTTTATAACAAGCCCTAGGCCATTCTGGTTGGGTGTTTGTACAAAATAGGAGCAAGAGAGCTTGCTTAATAGATTGGATTTGCCAATTAAGAAGTGTAGAAGTGAAGGGGCATTTGTCCTAGACATGTGCATGCAAGGAGGAGTGTAGAGGAGTCCATTGAGGAACTTGTTGAGAGCAAAGAAAATAGAGAGTCACATGCCCTAGAAACCCTAAAAAATAGGGTTTTGAAAGTCCTATGTACGAACACTTTGGGAGGCTAAGACCTAGGAAATATTGAAGCCTTGGAAGACCTTAGAGAGAATCCCTAACCAAGTTGGGGGTTTGTTTGGAGGAATTTAAAACTATTCCAAGAAATCAGGTTTGAGGAGCTCTTATTGGGGCAAAAAGGCTACAAGGCCTAAACCCTTTAAAACTTTGGACTCGATAGATACCCTAAGAGAGGATCCATCAAAATGGATTAAACAAGTCAGGAATAGTAAGAACACCTACTCCTAGCCCTAGAGCAAGTTGGGAAGAAGAATGGCTAATTGAGTGAAATATCCCAAATGGATATTTGCTTTGCTACTGCTATAATGTTTAATGATATAAATTATATTTCTTATAGATTTTTCTTTGATCTTATAGAGCTATATAGAAGTTGCAGAAGAATGTCATTTCTTTTTGCATTTTTCAGAATATAGGACTTATAATGAATAAATAACAGTAATTTATAAAATAGAAGTGATAGAAATCATATGCAACAATACATACTAATCTGGAAATGGTTCTAAAACCGTACCAATAGAGTTTGATTTATTTCAGAATAGTACGAATATAGATGTACTTCAAACAAGGTTGACGCCAATTGAAAATGGGAACTAGGCTATAGCCAAACAAGTTCAAATGCTAAAGCCCAAGCTATTGCAATAAAACAACTCCAGTCTGCTGCAAATAAACACTCTAGAATTCCTCATGTGAGCTGCTATAAAGAAACGCTAGGCTGAACCAAAGTCGTCACCTTCCGTAAAAATCCATTGCTTGCAAAGTGTGATTGCAATACTAGAAATCGATCCCCTGCCTTGATCAAACTGTATGCATAAGAACCTTTGAATCTAATCTTGTTGAGGGCTATGTCCCAACAAATTTGCTCTCAGCACTAGGGTTTGCATCCTAGGTGAGGAATGCTCTTCTAGAGCAATGGCACCCAAAATAGTTTGACAAAATGATAAAAGATACTCACCATTAGGTTACCATCTCCCTATATCCCCTCTCCAAGGCAAATTGAACCCTAAAAAAACACTAAAGTGGATTTCGTTTGAACTTTATAATATAATATTATTTCCCCAATAAAGGCATCCAAATAGAAAGAAATCATTACTTTATTAATGACAAATAGCTCCAAGCATCAAATAAGTCCTCACAAGTGATAATCAAATGGTAGAGATTGAGCTCTTTCCAACGAGCTATCAGACAAGGCAAATCGATCCAAATGGAGCCACAAAACTCCTTATTACTCCAAAATGGCTAAACACTTAGCCTTATTTAAATTATTAAAATGCTACCTTAGGAGAATATTTAAATATATTAAAATATTTCCCAAGTAGCCAAGGAACAACCTAAACACCTCCAAAACATGAAACTGAGTTTGTCACCTGCCTGTGACTAATGTCGGACACCTTGGGCCAACTGGCAGTCTCACCCTCAAATCTAGGGATGCTCTTAAAAAATAGGGAACACACCCAAATCTCCTGAAATTGAGATCAGGGGTGATCTCATACAACCTCAACTCTGGAAAATGTCACAACCTCCTAAAAGGTAGGAATCTCCTCCTAAAATCAAGGAATTGCTTCCTAAAATCAAGAAAATTCTCTCAATTGATCTACTGCTGCTTGAAATACCGAATCTAGACACTGAAGATCTTGATTGAGTCCCTGATCACCATTGCTAGCCTATGAGACTTCATAATAGGGTAACTCTCATTTTACTACTAGATAGAGCTAAAGAGGGGACATTACATTGAGCCCATGAGTGCATAGTTGAATTTAGGGTTATGGTAGATGTTTGAAGTTGGTGTAGAGTTCTAAAGGAGATAGGGATCCTAGAAGTGGTCTTTGAGTAGGGTGATGAGAAGTACCCTAGAAAGACCAAAGATTAGGTCTTAGGAAGAGCTAGAGAGCCCTTGAAAGTTTGTTAGGACTCCCCATCAAAGTGGTATTAGAGCTATTGAAAAGCTTGGGCAGTGCAGGGTGCATGTCTAAGGTAAGTGAATCCATAGGAGAAAGCACCATGGTGACCAATGCAAAGTTGGCAAGAGATTTGATAGAACAACAAGAGAAGAACAAGCTTCTTGAGGAAGTCGTGGAAGAGATGAAGAAAAAACTAGAGGAAGTTGTTGAAACTGCAGGCAAGATGAAAGAGTAGTTAGAAGTGGATAAGGACAAGGGAAAGAATCAAGCAAAAGAGGAAATGGAACCAAAACCAAACCCTCCATTAGCAGAGGAAGCTTTTCTCAAAGCATTAAAGGCATTAAGTGGAAAAACACTAGAAGGCACTCCTATCTTTACTGGAAGAATGGATGCAAAATTAGTAATGGAGTGGATTGAGGGTATGGAAAATCACTTTGAATGTGATGGAATAATAGAGGCACAAAAGGTGAAGATAGCCAAATCAAGGTTAAGAGGACAAGCATTAACTTGGTGGAAGTTCTTGCAAGAGGAAAGAGAGAAGGAAGGCAAAAAGCCAATAGTCAATTGGAAGACTATGGTAGCTAAGGTAAAAGAAAATTATCTGCCAGAGGATTATGACATCCAACTGCACAAGGAGAGAGAAAATCTCATACAAAGAGACCTAGAAGTGGCTGCCTATACTGAGGAGTTTGAAAAACTAAGCTTTAGGTCTAGAGTGCAAGAAAGTGAAAGCATCAAGGTTGCTAGATACCTAAATGGTCTTAGATGGGGTATACAAGAAGAGCTAAGTCTCTTTACACTCACTACCCTCCATAGCTGTTATCAGACAACTATTAAAGTGAAAGAAAAATTGAAAAAGAAACAAGACTCAAGCACCAAGAGTAGAGGAAGAGGTAGAGACTCTAGAGGTGGACATAGAGGAGGTTCTAGTGGAAGAAGCAATGAGAACAGAGGGCAAGGAGACTCCAAATTCGTTGAACAAACATATGAACCTAATAACAGAGGTGGTTATGGTAGAGGAAGAAGTTTTCCTAGTGGTGGAAGAGGAAGATTAGGGGTTTTGGAAGAAGTTCCCACTTTGCTTCCATGAAGTGTTATAATTGTGGGCAGTTGGGTCACCCAGCTTGTAGGTGTCTTGACAAACCATCATCTTCACAAGGGGAGAAAAAGATAGCATATGTGCAAGAGGAGGATTTTCTTAAACACTTAGAGGCGAGTCTAGATTCAGAGAAAGGTGAAAATCTGATACTGAGGAGGATATTGATCAAAGAACCTACCAAGGATGAGCACAAACAAAGGAGGGATCTTTTTAGGGTCAAGTGCAAGATATTAGGCAAAGTGTGTAGGGTCATAATTGATTCAAGATCCACTGATAATGTCATTTCAGAGGAGGCAATACAGAAGTTGAGGCTCACGAAGATACCCCATGAATGTCCATATAAAGTCACCTGGTTGAATAAAGGGCAAAATATATTGGTTAATGAGCAAGTATGAATTGAGTTCACCATAAGAAAGTATCAAGATGGGATACTTTGTGATGTGCTACCAATGGATGCATGCCATTTGTTGCTTGGCAGACCATGAGAATATGACAGGGAGGTAGTACACCATGGCAAGGAGAACAAGTACTCACTGAAGAAGAATGGAAAAGGAAAAACCTAGTACACTTTCGATGAGTGGGAAAGAGTTCCTAAAAGATATGAAGAAGGAAGGAGTTGGCTATGCCATATTGGTGAAACCAAGGGAGGAGGAAGCACCTAAACAATCACCTATGCCAAAAGAGGTGAAACAACTGCTAGATCAGTTCAAAGACATCATTTGTGAAGGTACACCAGCTACAATACCACCAAAGAGAGCGATCAGCCATCAAATTGATTTTGTGCCAGGGACATCACTGCCTAACAAGGCTGCATACTAGATGACACTAGAACAAAACAAAGAGATAGCAAGGCAAGTTCAAGAGCTTTTGGACCAAATTCTAATGAGGAAGAGTATAAGCCCATGTGCTGTTCCAGTAGTGTTGGCTCCTAAGAAGGGAGGTAAGTGGAGAACGTGTACTATTTCTAGGGCTATAAATAGGATAACTATTAGATATAGGTTTCCTATTCCTATAATAGAAGATTTGATGGATTTCTTAGGAAGTGCTAAATACTTCTCCGAGATTGATTTAAAAATTGGCTATTATCAGATTAGAATGAATGAGGGAGATGAGTGGAAGTCGACCTTTAAGACCACAAAGGGGTTATATGAGTGTCTAGTAATGCCATTTGGGCTTACAAATGCACTAGTACCTTTATAAGGGTAATGAATGAGGTCCTAAAAGATTACATAGGAGTCTTTGTGGTAGTAGTCTACTTAGATGATATCCTCATCTTTAGTAAAACAAAAGAAGAGCACATGAAACACCTAGAACTTGTGTTGAAGAAACTCCAAGAAGAAAAGATCACCATAAACCTTGAAAAGAGTGAGTTCATGAAACAAGAACTAGTCTACCTAGAGTTTGTAGTATTACAAGGTAACTTGAAGATGGACAAGAGCAAGGTTGAGGCCATTTTAAGTTGGCCTACTCCTAAGACAGGGACTGAAGTTGAAAGTTTTCATGGGTTGGCTCAGTATTACAAGAAGTTTATAAGAAGATATAGTGAAATTTGTGCACCAGTCCTTGACACCATAAAAGGAGGACTCAAGATAAAGTTTGTGTGGACCAAGGAAGCCAATGAAGGCTTTCAAAGATTGAAGAAGGAAGTGGCTACCATACATATACTGGTGTTGCCAAGTTTTGATAAGCCATTCATAGTAGAATGTGATGCAAGAAGCATTGCAGTGGGTGCAATCCTAAGCCAAGAAGGTAGGCCAGTGGCATTCTTTAGTGAAAGGTTAAATGAGGCCAAGTCTAGGTATTCATCCTATGACTTAGAACTATATGCTTCGGTACAAGCCCTTAAAAAGTGGAGGCATTACCTATTGCCTAAGGAATTTGTGGTTTACACTAATAACCAAGCCTTAAGTTACATCAACACTCAAGACAAACTTAGTTTGAGGCATATCAAGTGGATGGAGCTACTGCAGTCCTACACCTTCTCCATTAAACACAAGAAGGGAGTCAATAATAAGGTTGCAAATGCACTTAACAGGAGGTTGCTCATTGTTCAGGAGATCCAATTGTAGAGCATTAGAGTTGAGGAATTCAAAGACCTTGTTGCCCCACTTTTCATCCTGTACCCATTATGCAATGTGGAAAATGGTCTTGTGTCTCAATTAGGTTTAGGTATGCCTGAGTTAGAGTTGAGGAATTCAAAGACCTTGTTGCCCCACTTTTCATCCTGTACCCATTATGCAATGTGGAAAATGGTCTTGTGTCTCAATTAGGTTTAGGTATGCCTGAGTCTATTTCTTTTCCCCAAGTGCAAAGTCTCTCCATCAGGTTTTCATCTTCCTTCTTCTCCCACATTACATAACTGGGTGGGTTCCCCTTGTTGTCATGAGTTTTATGGGTAGTATAGGAACCTTCCGATGGAGATTCTTGGGTCATATCACGATCTTCACAAAGTCATTTCCAAGAATGAACTTTCTTGTGACTTATTATAGTTTGCACATAAAGAAAATGATGTCTGCGAAAAACCTAGCATTGGCTTCTCCTTGGCGGAATTTTGAACTGCAAGGGTGATTTTCCACAGAGGTCAACGAAAGAGGTATACAAGCTAAAACAAGGAGGAAATGAGTTATTTTATTGATAGATTGTTCCTACATTGTAGTATTCTACCTCGGGAGTTACTCAGAAATCATCATAATGATCAGAATAGCATCTGGCGGAAAACTCTGAAGTAGCTTCTCCACGGCAGGTTTTCAACCCAGGAAGTCAGTTTTCCGACAAAGGCATTTGTAAGGGAGAAATGCAAGTAAGTGGGTTCCTTTTTCATTTTCGCAACCCTTTTAAGAATTTTCCAAAGCTTAGCGACACACTGACTTAAAGGGCTAAGTGAAAATAAGAACAAAGGTGGAAAAACAAAAGTTGCCTTCTCCTCGGCGGGTTTTCAACCCTTTGAAGCGATTTTCCGCATACATTGAAAAATCACTTTTGCAAACATGTTGGGCTCATAGATCAATCGCAGGATGCTTAAAAAGGATAATGGAAGCCAGTTGATCACATTTGGGAAGGTATCTTGAGCAAAATCTGGCTGGGTGGAATTTTCCCCACGAAGTACTCCATTCTTAATTCTCTGCAACTTGGTGAAAGACGGGAAAGTGAGTCCGTAATAAAGGAAAGTAACTGTTGGGCCAATAGGAATAGTGAAATGACATTTAAAAATTTGTTAGAAACCCCCCCATTTACTAATCTAACGGATTTATCCTTTAATTCACTCATGTGGTGCGGATCTTGAAGATTAACAGGTGGATTGGGATTTCTATATAGAGATGAACATAACGGATTTTCAAACTACCACTTTCTTATTTGAACTATTATGTTGTTGAATTGAATAGTGATTTCACAATCCTCACAGTTGCAAAGCTCTACTCTGTATTATTTTCAATTTTAAGATTTACAGTTCATCTCTATCTCAGTTAAGATGGCAACAAGATTCGCTGGTTTCGATGGATTGAATGGGATTAAGTCGACATTGTATGGAATGGGCACCCTTGGATGTCCCAAAAACTAAACCAAATTGCTGAAAGGAATTATGTCAAACAGTTTGCATTCAACTTCTTAAAACCCCTTATAACTCCGAAAATCAAACGTTTATTTGTTTGTTGTGTTTCGTGCATGGAATTGGTATCATACAACATAAACAAGAAAGAAACTACAATAATATGCAAAGTGGAAATGAACGGCTACTAATAAAATGTTATTTTCAGAATTCATAAAACCAAATACATGGCAGATTTATCAACTCACTAATTACTTCAGCAATATTGTCATAATACTCCAGCCCATGCTTACGAACTTGCTGCTACAATACTTTGTCCTCCAATCAGTCCACTACCTTCATAATACCATTCCCTCCAGGCGGCATAAGCGTCGGACAAGTAGTGAAGAAGATATGAGCAAAATATCAAATCTGCCTGTAGCCGGAAATGCAACTAAACTGCCTGATAATGAAGCCAATAAGAAAGAATTCCAAAGGCCAAACCCCAAGGGAATGACGTCTAGAATGTTACAAGAGAGGATTGACATCCTCAAATGCCAAGAACAAAGCTGCAACTCACACACCAATTTCTTCTCATATTCAACCTGTCTAATGAAGCCACAAATGCTTCCTTTTATTCTATTCCCACGGGTCCGCTCAACTCATATGGGCAATGTGGGATAAAAGATGTGTAATATAAAACATATATTAAAATACCCCTTATGTCTCCCTTGGGTACACATCACCATAAAATAAATATTAAAGTAACACTTTAATGTTTTACAATTAAATTAGACGTTACTTTAATAAAACTTCAGGCATTAAAATGTATTAGCAATCGAACTCCGAATAATGCGAGTGATAGCTCATTGGAAAGCTCTCACCGAGGAGTATCGAATCCAATCACCAAAATTGACCTGCACTGCGTCCTGCTGACTTACTAAAGATAGTAAGTATGCCTGAAACTGAGTAAATCAACTTCGTTTTGGCCCAAACTGGAAATGACTAGGCCAAAACACTCCAAGATCCCATTAAACCCTTCGTTAGCCCTCGGGACCATGTAGAACAAGGCTAACGCACACACACTTGGTCAACTGCTAAAATGGGGACATTACATTGTAGAATGTTACAGATACTTCACTTTGCTTCTTCAACATGCAAAATTTCCAAAGAATGTTGAAGACGGAGCCAATCCACCCAATAACAGAGAAACTCCGAGGAAGCAGGCTAGTGGAAGTAGCCGGGTTTCCAGTAGCAATTCAAGCCCCCAAGTTGATCGTTGAATGCATTAACCATTACAATCTAGATACTAAACAAATTATGTTGCTGGATTATATAGTTTTGATCTCAATTGACCGGCAAACTGCAGTCAATTGCCTCCGGATTCCACAATGGGAAGAATTTTCCGAATTGACCATGGGAGGAGCCATGTCCGAGTTCTCCTTGAAGAAGATGGTGTGGTGGAAGGAAATCATGAGGTCTTGGTTCCAAAAGCCACGAGGACCTAAGAGTAAGGTTCCTAAGATCCTTTTTGGCACTGATCTCAAGCCTGAAATCGTGGACATCCTGGTTCTTTTGCATCGGTTGAAAGGTGAGGTAGAAGAACTCAATTTTGTAGAACATTATTTCTTTTTAGTGCAAATCATTTGTTCAGACACACATTATGTTGATTGGGCATATGAAGTGAGTGAACATCTATCTAGAGCTTTCAGTGTTGCACAGTTCTACAATACCTTCTAAATGTCTTCTTTCCTGATTTATATGTTGGCTTCTTTACAATTGTGGTCGGGCCTTCCTAGAATAGAGGATTTTCCTGATGATGTAAAAAGTTATGAATATTATCCATGCTTGCAGTTACATAATAGTTATGTAGAGTATGTCAGGGTTAATGACTCTTTTACAATGAGGATTTGCAGGGAGCTACAAGGATGTCCCGAGAGGAGATTTAGCCCAAAAGCGATGGCGGCCGCCAGTCAGTTTGGTAGCTACTTCATTCAATTCTCATCCTTCTCATATTTACGTCTTGTAGCTTTTGATAGATTTTCTCTGAAGCTACCCAGATACCCAAGTGACATGTTCGTGCTCATAGAGATTGTAAGACAAGCTATCCAAGTGAATGTGCTGAGAGCCAATCTAAGGAAGAAGGGATATGAGTTCCTCATGAAGGTCAGGCTTGCAATTGTGATTCTCGGTCTGATGCTAAAAACATGCTCAAGGCATTTGAGAATAAGTACAAACTGGAGGAATATGAAGTTGTGAGGCCCATGTTCGACCCAAATGGATATGCAAGGGAGGTGCTTCAAATCGGGAGTGTGATCAAACATGTCACCACTTTGGAGGATTATTGGGCAGATTGCAGAGATGAGTTGGAGAGCCATGATCGTGCATTTTCCAGACTCATGGTGTAACAAATAGAGACATATGGCATTGATCTCAATGAAGAAGGATTAGAAGATGATGGTCAAAATATGTATAGCAATACATATTTGACTAAATTAAGGGGAATTCCTATTAGTTCCGAGCCATATGTGGATGTGGAGGAGAGTCTCGATATTATGATGGCAAGGATAATCAAGAGAGCTGGGAAATGGGTCGAGTGGACAACCAAAAAGAGCCGAAGTAAGGGTGCAGCCACTCAAGCCTCTGCAACAGTTGCAACGCCTACTTCATCTTAGAGTGCTACAGTGGGTGTGAACATAGCTTCCACCCAAAGTCCAGCTCAACTTGTGGGCGGAGGTGATCAACCCCCAAATAAGAATGTTCCTATAGCCCCAACATGTCATGATGGTTCCTTGCCAGTTATAGGAACCCAAACTAGCACTGAAGAGAAGAAAGCAGAAGAACTGAAGGACAGTGCTCCTACTCCAGTACCTTCCCCACATACTACTCTCGTTCCATCTCCTCACACTACACCTATTCCTTCTCCACATACCACTCCAATCCCATCCCCTCATCATAGCCCTATGCCATCAGCAAGTGCTTCACTTCTGAGACCAGGTGGCTCCCCCATACAGATAATAGACTTAAGGGTTGGAAAAAGTAGCACTAGTGAGTCAACTGAATCGGATGAAGAGACAAAGAAGAATTTGGAGATGGAGAAGGGCCAGGCTTCTTCCAAACTCATCTCAAAGGACTCAAAGAATCCTTTCGCTTCAACTGCTATAGCCACGACTCCAGTGAAGAAGAAGATGTTCAACATCGAATCACTCGGAACAGCTTCCAAGGTGATAGGAACTAATTCGTGGCTAGAAGATACTTTGGAAAGGAAAAGAAAGAGAAAGGACGAGAGTGTTTTTGCAAAAGACATTGTATCCCTCGTGGTTCGTTTTGGGACTGCATTGGCAAAGGTTAAGAAGTAGAAGACTTTGTCCATACTTGGGCAAGGTCCAGAAACAATGCACTTGAGAATGGAGATAGCAAAGTCGAACAAAGGAGGGAGAATTGAGGATATGACTCTTGATGATATTACTTTGCATTCAATCGACCTTGGGGAAGCCAAACATGATACAAAGGTTGGCTTGTGGAGATCGAGTAATGAAGTGATAGAAGGACAATTAGAGAGTCTCAAATTATCAAAGATCAAGATGAAAGCAGAAATAGAAGAATTGAATAAGTTTATTAGGCAGCTAGTCACTCCACTAGCAACTATTTCTGGTATGTTTGTGACTTAGACTCCTACTGTAGCTGAAGTGCAAGCTCTCATTTCCCAGTTCCAGGAAGATAGGCACTATCGCCAGATCGATAGAGAGAGGATTGAGAGACTCAAATCAGAAGGAGTTTCTCTCATAGATCAAATTGGAAATGTTATCCTCAGATTGGAAATAGAAAAAGATAACATATTATCTAATAGTAATACTCTGGCCGGAGAAAGAGTCAAGTGTAATGAATGCATCTCCCTTTTAAAGATGATCATCCAGATGAAAGCAAAAGAAGCAGTCAAAGCCAAGATTCTAAAGAAAGGGAATGAACCTTTGTTTGAATGGTTCCAAAGTATGCAGTTCAAGCTAGAAATGATCCAAGAAGCTGAGAAGGGGCTCAAGGAGACAGAGGGTAAAATAAAGAAGACTCAAGATAGAGGATTTGAGCTGATGAGGGGGCTACACACTGACTCTCAAACCAGTGGTCAAGGAAAGGGCCTCATTAGAGTGGTAGTGAGGAAAAGTAACTTCTCTACTTTTTTGGATAATTTGTCCGCAGTGGCTTCCAGAAGCCTGAACAGAACTGCAGAACTCCAGGTGCTCAATGGATGGATACATGTGGCCGCAAAGGAGTTGCCAGATCAGTTGAATGTCGTAAAAGAATTGGCAAGGGAACATGCAAAATGGCTTTTGAGATTCACCAATATACACGTGCCCAATCATGAGGAGCTGATCCCAATAATGGTTGCTGCCAAGTCACATAGAGCGAAAACAGAAAAGGGGAAGAAGTCTAAATGATTCATGTTATGCCCTCTTTTTGTTTTCTTTTGTAATTTTGTAATATGAAAATCTCACACCTTGCCATTTGTCACCCTTAGAAGATGAACCGATTAAACTTCCATTGTAACGGTCATCTCAAAAAACTCTATATGTATGAATTGAAAAGATTAATGAAAGGGTCGGCAAATTTTTGGTGTGAAGTACTTTTTGTTGCAGAGACAATTGAATGGTATTTTATGTCAATCATTTTCTGTTCCAGTTAGTATTGTATTTAGTTTATGTTTTCTCTTTCGTTTGAATTGGAATAAGAGAAGAACGGAGTTTTACCTCCCCTGTTTCGAGGCAACGGATGAATGTGATAAGTATTGTTATATTTCATTCGACGAAGAGATTCTGCTAGTATTTCCAATTTATTAGTCATAGTTTAGATTTGAATTAGCTTAGTTCAGCATCAGTTAATTATGTGGATGGAATTTATGGATTCATAAGATGTGTGGATGCATAAATCTGTTTTAGAATTGAGAAGTTTTTATCTGCCTAAGTTGGATTTTATTTAGTTCTAGCTCGGTTATCCCTCTACTGTTCTCGGGTTAAGAACATACCCCAAAGTAGTTTAGGAAGAAAACATAATTCATTGCAAATCTATTTCACGGAGCTGTACCTACGAATTCAGGGGAAAGCTAAAATATCCATAAAGAGCTTTCCAACTATTTGTGATCAGATATTGTTCCGAATTGGGCATTAAAGAGTAATAATCTGAAATAACAAATTTGTTTACCAACAGACCTCTACAAAGGAGATGCAAACTTCTCAGAGATTCACAAGGTATGCACTAAATTTGATAATCACTTTCATAGTGAATATGTTGACTACACTACAAAATGGACGTGTGTCCCAAGAGGCTCTGTGAGGGAAAATCTTATTCAAGAGAAACACAATGGGAGTTTGAGTGGACACTTTGGGTTGACCATGACCCTAGACTTAGCAAAGAGGTTCTACTATTGGCCTAAGATGCAAAAAGATGTAAGGAGATATGTGGAGTAGTGTGGAGTGTGTCAGAAGGCAAAGGGAACATCATCAAATGTAGGTCTCTACCATCCATTGCCCATCTCACATAGGCCTTGGAAGTGCATCAGCATGGACTTTGTAGTAGGGTTACCTAGAACTCCAATTGGTTTGGACAGTGTGTTTGTGGTGATGGATAGGTTCAGTAAGATGAGCCACTTTATCCCATGCAAAACAACACATGATGCCAATCACATTGCCCACTGGTGTAGGAGCACCTAGGTAAGGCTAATTAACAAACGTTGAGTTTTGTCTTGTAGTGGCCTTAGCCAAGTCACTAGTGGAATAAAGAGGGGTAGAGAGTCCTAGGGTAGGACTTAGCGTTTAGGAGGTCTAATTGGGTTTTCATTACTACCTAGTCATCCAAGTTGCTTAGTGTAGTCCAATTGTTGTCATTGTTGACAAGAATGGAAATTGTGCATCTAGACGGCTAGATTAGGAAACTAAGGGGTGGAATGATGTTCTCATGTCATAAGTGACATAACTAGGCACTTGGTGGAGTTTCATGGGGTTTGGACCAAGTTTGGCCTAACTAGGACAAAAATTGTAAAGTTGCTTGACAATTTTTCTTGCAAAAGAGAAACTTCATTTAGATGGATGTGTAATCACCTCTAGGCATTTGGATCAAAGGTGATAGACCTATATAAGGCCTCCCCCGACTTTTCATAGGCGTTGGAGGCAATTTTGGAGGAAGAGTAACTTATGAATGAGCAAGTTTTCTGAGCATTTTGATGTATTTCCTTGTTAATGGTGGCTCGATGGATTAAACTCAGCATTGTGACTTGTGAATGAGATAGTCCTTGTAATTAGTAGATTCTGTGTGTGTTTAGTTAGTGTGTTTGGTTCAGTTTCATTACTTTTGCAAATTCTTTAGTTTTGTGCATTGTCATTGGTCTGAACCTGGCAGTTTGTGTAAATGGGGTCATAACTCACCATTCCACCCTAGCATCTGCACTAGCTCTTGGAATTGGTTAGATAACTCCTTATACCATATGTGAGGAGAAGGTTGGGCCCTAGAAAGGTGGTTACCTATTTTTGCAGTGATGCCCTAGGCGAGCGAGTAGGGCATGATTAGGGAATACAGAGCACTACAAGAGTCTTTTAGTGCATTGAATGCATTGGATGCATTTGGAGAGGAAGAAAGAAGTGTGAGGAGGCCCCATGCCCAAGGAGAAGTTTAGGTGATGAGTTTAGGAAGGTGAAAAAGTTAACCCTTGTGCAGATTGTTCAAAGTCCTTGAAACCCTTGTTTTTAGGGTATAATATATCATTCCATTGTACGGACAAATTGAGGAGTGGAGACAAATATAATATTGAAGGACTCCATAAAGGGTATCAGGAAGTGGCACTTGTTTGACACTTTGTTTGATAAATTTGGAGTTATTGGTCAAATAGTAAGAAAGTAGGCCTAATTCCTTGTATCCCAAATCATGACAGTTTGGTGCTAGATGTTGAAATCGATTAGGGATTTCAATGCAAGTAGGGTTGTTTGGTGTTGTAATGTACCCAAAACCTTAGAAATAAGCCTTCATCTCCAAGGTTGATTGTTTTTAACCAAATTTTGGTTATTCAGTATAAGGGATGCAAGAAGACATCCAAGGGCAAGTTTATGGTTGAGTTGGTTCTAATGACGATGTTGACAAATTGAAGAGAAGAGGTCCAAGTTAGGAATCCTCTTGAGTTAGGGTAGTGAAGAACCCTAATAGGCTAGAGTAGTGGTCTAGAGAAGACCCTAAGGCAAATAGGGTTGGTGAGCAAGATTTGTCATACATCACCCATCTTTTCTTCAAGGAGATAGTCAGGATACATGGCTGACCAAGGAGCATAGTGGCAGATAGAGATGTGAAATTCATGGGCCATTTCTAGAAGACCCTTTGGAAAAGACTAGGAACCAACTTGTCTAATAGCTTTGCCTATCTGTAATGGGCACCCCTGGATGTCCCAAAAAACTAAACCAAATTGCTGAAAGGAATTATGTCAAACAGTTTGCATTCAACCTCTTATTTCTCCGTTTAATGTTTTAAACCCCTTATAACTCTAGAAATCAAACGTTTATTTGTTTGTTGTGTTTTGTGCATGGAATTGGTATCATACAATATAAACAAGAAAGAAACTACAATAATATGCAAAGTGGAAATGAATTGCTGCCAATAAAATGTTATTTTCAGAATTCATAAAACCAAATACATGGCAGATTTATCAACTCACTAATTACTTCAGCATTATTGACATAATACTCCAGCCCATGCTTTCGAACTTGCTGCTACAGTACTTTGTCCTTCAATCAGTCCACTACCTTCGTAATATCATTCCCTCAGAGTGGCATAAGCGTCGGACAAGTAGTGAAGAAGATATGAGCAAAATACCAAATCTGCCTGTAGCCGGAAATGCAACTAAACTGCTTGATAATGAAGCCAATAACAAAGAATTCTAAAGGCCAAACCCCAAGGGAATGACGTCTAGAATGTTACAAGAGAGGATAAACGTCCTCAAATGCCAAGAACAGAGCTGCAACTCACACACCAATTTCTTCTCATATTCAACCTGGCTAATGAAGCCACAAATGCTTTCTTTTATTCTATTTCCAAGGGTCCGCTCAAATCATATGGGCAATGTGGGATAAAAGATGTGTAGTATATAACACATATATTAAAATATCCCTTATGTCTCCCTTGGGTACACATCCCCATAAAATAAATATTAAAGTAACACTTTAATATTTTACAATTAAATTAGACATTACTTTAATAAAACTTCAGGCATTAAAATGTATTAGTAATCGGACTCCGAATAATGCGAGTGATAGCTCATCGGAAAGCTCTCATCGAGGAGTATCAAATCTAATCACCAAAATTGACCTGCACTGTGTCCTGCCGACTTACTAAAAATAGTATGCCTGAAACTGAGTAAATCAACTTCGTTTTGGCCCAAACTGGAAATGACTAGGCCAAAACACTCCAGGATCCCATTAAACCCTTCGTTAGCCCTCGGGACCATGTAGAACAAGGCTAACGCACACACACTTGGTCAACTGCTAAAATGGGGACATTATAGTCCGCCCCCCTTGAAATTGCTTGTCCTCAAGCAATCTCAGTCCAGCCTACTGAATAACCTGCTCACTCTCCCATGTAGAATCTTCCTCCGATAGGTCTCTCCATCTGACCAAATACTCCTTCACTATCCTGTTTCTAAGCTTCCTCTCTCTGGTGTCCAGAATAGCCTCGGGTACTAACACAAGCTTCCCCTCCTCATCCAAAAGGGGTAAATTTGCAGAAGGCACTACATTTTGACCAATGGCTTTCTTAAGCCTAGACACATGAAACACATTGTGCACTCGATTGCCCTCTGGAAGCTCAAGCTCATAGGCTACTTTGCCCACTTTGCGAATCACCCTGTAGGGACCATAAAATCTAGGTTTCAACTTTTCAGCTCCGCTCTTCTTGAGCGATGACTGTCTATATGGTTGTAGCCTCAAGTAAACCATATCCCCTACCTCGAAGCTACGCTCTATTTGGTGCTGATCAGCATACAATTTCTGTTGATTCTGGGCCTGTTGTATAGTCTCTTTGAGCACTTTCAGGATGTCCTGACTATCCTGCAATAAGTTTTTGGCTTTGGGCACTCTACTATCCCCCAAAACTAAATCCATGAAGCTAGGTGCTTCATAACCATAGAGTGCCATGAAAGGAGTCATCTTGATGGACATATGATAAGTGGTGTTATAACAATACTCTCCCATATGCAACCATCTAATCCAAGCCTTTTGTTGTGCAGTTACATAGTTCCTCAAATATCCTTCCACCCATTTATTCACAATCTCTGTTTGCCCATCTGTTTGTGGATGATAACTAGTGCTAGGTGTAAGATCTGTACCACACAACCTAAACAATTCTTGCCAAAAAACACTCATAAACTTACTATCCCCGTCGCTGACAATGAATCTGGGCAGCCCATGTAACCTGAATATCTCTCTAAAGAAAAGATCTGCCACCTGTGCTATTGTGTAAGTGGACGGAATAGCAAAGAAGTGAGCAAACTTCGTCAAGCGGTCCACCACCACATAGATGCAATCCCTTCCCTGCACTTGTGGTAAACCAGTGATGAAGTCCATCGAAATACTTTCCCATTTCCTATCAGGAATGGGCAAAGGCTGTAATAAACCTGCAAAAAATGTGGGCTCTCCCTTATTCTATTGACAAACCACACACTCCCTGACATACCTCTGAACATCATCCTTGAGCCCTTTCCATGAAAACTGCTCTCGGATCTGCCTGTAGGTCTTGAAGACCCCCGGATGTCTAGCTGTGGGTGCATCATGAAATGCCTTCAGTATCGCCTCTCTCAAATGTGATGACGGAATCAAATAAACCCTGTCCTGAACTTTGATCAATCCATCTATCACCTCATAGTGATCATCCTGTATGGTACCTGAAATCAATCCAGAAGCCCAAGCATCTCCGACATACTCTGCTATAATCCGATCTCTCCAATCTCCTAAAATCTCTGCCAGAGCACATAAGTGAGGTCTCCGAGATAAGGCATCAGCCACCACATTTTTCTTACCTTTGACAAACTCTATGTCAAAGTCATAAGCCTGCAATTTAGTCACCCATTTTTGTTGCCGGTCATTAAGATCACGCTGGCTCATGAAGTATTTAATACTGTTGTGATCAGTCTTGATCACAAAACGTCCACCTACCAAATATGATCGAAATTTGGCCAATGCATGCATTATGGCCAACATCTCCCGATCATAGACAGAATAACTCTTCTCAACTCCCCGGAGCTTCCTACTCTCGAATGCAATGGGATGCTTCTCCTGCATCAATACTACTCCAATCCCATCACTTGATGCATCACAATGAAGCTCAAAAGGCTTCGTGAAATCCGGTAGAGCTAGAACTGGACATGAAGACATTAACTGGACATGAAGACATTACCTGCTTGAAATGCTCAAAACACCTCTGTGCTGCCCATGTCCACACGAAGGCTCCTTTCCTGGTAAGATTTGTCAAGGGTGTAGCAATCTTTGAGAATCCCTTAACAAACCTCCTATAAAAACCACATAAACCAAAGAATCCCTTAAGCTGTGTAAGGTTTGTGGGAGTAGGCCACTCTACAATAGCTCTAATCTTTTCGGGATCAACCCGAACGCCATCTGCACTAATGATATGCCCAAGGTAAAGGAGCTCAGTCATGCCAAACTCACATTTAGATTCCTTGGCATACAATGACTCTCTCTCCAGAATAGATAACACCTCCTCTAGATGATGTAAGTGCTCCTCCCAGGTCTTACTGAAGACCAAGATGTCATCAAAGAAGATCAAGACAAATCTCCTCAGCTGCTTCCTGAATACCTGGTTCATACAACTTTGAAATGTAGCGGGTGCATTGGTTAGACCAAATGGCATAACCATGAACTCAAAGTGGCCATAGTGACATCGGAAGGCTGTTTTCTCAATGTCCTTTGCTCTCATCTTGATTTGATGGTATCCGGATCGCAAATCAATTTTGGTGAAGAAGCATGCCCCATGCAACTCATCAATCAACTCATCAATCCTAGGAATGGGATACCTGTTTTTAATTGTTTTCTTATTTAGTGCCCTGTAATCGATGCACATGCGCATCGTCCCATCCTTCTTCTTTACCAATACTACTGCTGAAGCAAAGGGGCTCTTACTGGGCCTGATATGCCCCATCTCCAACAAATCCTTAATCGCCTTCTCTATCTCATCCTTGTGTTTCTTAGGATGACGATAGGGAGTAATCATAACTGGTTTGGCTCCCTCCTCGAGCTCAATAACATGTTCCATCCCTCTGTCAGGAGGAACCCCATGAGGAATATCGCTAAATACTTTAGCGTGTCTATCAAGTATCTTCTGGATATCTGGTGGATGACTCTTTCCTTGTGGCTCTGGTGAAGTTGGCATAATGTAGCTCTCTGCCACCCACTCTATGTCATCATGACGAAAAAGTCTCTGCATTCTCCTCAAAGAGACTACTCTGCAACCTCCATCTGAAAGACCTCTAAGTACCACAGTTCTGCCCTCATGCTGGAATCTCATCTCCAATTTCGCTAGGTTGAGTGTGAACTCCACTAGTGAAGCCATCCATGTCATGCTGAGGATGACATCATAATCTCCCATGTCCACAACATAGAACTCATCCTTCAACTCGTAGCCATCTCCAAACCTGATGTGAAGATTAGATATCTTCCGTGTGCATAATAATTTATCACCGTTAGCCACCATGACTCTAAACCCATCATGCTCCTTTGTCTGTAACCCTCTCCTGGCTACCAACTGTGCATCTATGAAGTTATGTGTAGCCCCAGTGTCAATAAGAGATATCACTTTCTGCCCCTGGATAGTACCCCTGACCTTAAATGTGATTGCCTTTTGGACCCCTATCAAGTGTGCCAATGATCTATCATCCTTAGGAATGCTGCTCTCCTCTATAGTGTTACCCTCATCTGAATCGGAGTGATGATCCTCCCCCTCTGACTCTGAATCTTCTGCTGAAAAATACTCCATTTGATTTTCCTTAGCCTTGAGAGAACATTTATGAGATAAGTCCCAAGGCTCTCTACAATGGAAGCACAACTTCTTCTTTTGAAGTTCATTCAAGGTTTCATTGTCTAGTCCTTTTGATCCTTCTTTGGGTTTGCTATACTCTTTCTGAAACGGTTTTTTGTCTTTGTCCTTGCGGTAGGAAGAATTTGTTGAATGGTTTTGTCCTTTGTATACCGAAGGGGCTAAATCTCGTTCCTTTTTAGTTTCTTCAGCTAAGGTGAGTGGATCATGTCCCTTCACCCAACCTCGTAATGGATCAGCAAGACCATCACAAATTAACACCACCAATCTCCTAGGAGAGATATCAGTAACAAGTACAAACAAGCGCTGAAACTCAGCAATGTAAGCATCCACAGAACCTGACTATTTTAACTGTGCTAGTTCCTTGAAATGTAACTCGGGATCCCTAGTGTCAAATCTCTCAATCAATGTTTCAGTGAATTCCTCATAGGATGTAATCTGATTATGCCCCAAAGTGACCATGCCATGATGCCACCATTCATGTGCAACGCCATCCAAGTGCATAGCCGCATACTTGATAGCCTCCTCCTCAGGCATAGGATTTAGCTGCAAGTATGTATCTACTTTCTGCACCCAAGCTCGTGCAGTCATCTTCCTTGAAGCATCATAATAAGGTAAGGAAAGTTTTCCAACTTTCTTTCTTAGCTCAAAGTTTTGATTCCTCCCTCCTGCTCTAGGCATGTGTCTCATCCTCAAGTCCATATAATCTTTGAGGGAAATATCTGCCTGAAACTCCGGTCCACTAGCCTCCCAGTCCCTCCTGAACTGATCCTGTAGCTCGGTAATCTGCGGTTCGTTTACTGGTTGAACCGGATCTCTGGGTGAGAAGGTGGGTAGAAGAGGTCTCGAGCTCGCAGTCCGCGCTGGGCGTGCAACGTGTCTAAAGTTATCAGCCTCATTCCCATTTTTGCCATGTCCATTATTACCATTAATATTATTCTCAGGACCATTGTTGTTGCCTTGGCCTCCATGGTTATTGTTTCCCCCATTGTTATTGTTTCTGTTGTTGGCATCACCTGGATTAATATTGACGCCCATCTGTCTAGCCATGAGCTGCAACATCATGTCCATTCGCCTATTCTGCTCCTGTTGCATACACTGCCCCTGCTCTAATGTATCCAGTAATTGTCTGAACATTACGTCCCCCTGATCTGGACCGGCATTCTCGCCTCCACCTAATCCTGTATTCCTGTCATCTCGATCACCCATATTGTTGTCCTGATCAAAGAATATCTCCTCTGTGTTTGTATGGCTGGATTCAATGTCCCCCTGCACGGATGTACTAGACTATTTGCTTTGCAAGTCTGAAATCCTATTTTGTCTTGCTCTGGTATCAGGGAAATTATAAGGCCCCTGTCGCATGCTCAAACATAAATGCTTAGCCTGTGTTTTTTTTTATTTCTGATTTTAGTGTTTTGACATTTCGTCAAACACTTTTCCCTCTATCCGGCTGTTCCAAATTCCCTATAAGACCTCCACAAGATGGCAGGACTTATAGCTCTGATACCACTGTAATGGGCACTCCTAGATGTCCCAAAAAACTAAACCAAATTGCTGAAAGGAATTATGTCAAACAGTTTGCATTCAACCTCTTATTTCTCTATTTAATGTTTTAAACCCCTTATAACTCCAGAAATCAAACGTTTATTTGTTTGTTGTGTTTTGTGCATGGAATTGGTATCATACAACATAAACAAGAAAGACACTACAATAATATGCAAAGTGGAAATGAACTGCTGCCAATGAAATGTTATTTTCAGAATTCATAAAACCAAATACATGGCAGATTTATCAACTCACTAATTACTTCAGCATTATTGACATAATACTCTAGCCCATGCTTTCGAACTTGCTGCTACAGTACTTTGTCCTTCAATCAGTCCACTACCTTCATAATATCATTCCCTCAAAGCGGCATAAGCGTCGGACAAGTAGTGAAGAAGATATGAGCAAAATACCAAATTTGCCTGTCGTCGGAAATGCAACTAAACTGCCTAATAATGAAGCCGATAACAAAGAATTCCAAAGGCCAAATCCCAAGGGAATGACGTCTAGAATGTTACAAGAGAGGATAAACGTTCTCAAATGCCAAGAACGGAGCTGCAACTCACACACCAATTTCTTCTCATATTCAACTTGGCTAATGAAGCCACAAATGCTTTCTTTTATTCTATTTCCAAGGGTCCGCTCAACTCATATGGGCAATGTGGGATAAAAGATGTGTAGTATATAACACATATATTAAAATACCCCTTATGTCTCCCTTGGGTACACATCCCCATAAAATAAATATTAAAGTAACACTTTAATATTTTACAATTAAATTAGACATTACTTTAATAAAACTTCAGGCATTAAAATGTATTAGTAATCGGACTCCGAATAATGCGAGTGGTAGCTCATCGGAAAGCTCTCACCGAGGAGTATCAAATCCAATCACCAAAATTGACCTGCACTGTGTCCTGCCGACTTACTAAAAATAGTATGCCTGAAACTGAGTAAATCAACTTCGTTTTGGCCCAAACTGGAAATGACTAGGCCAAAACACTCCAGGATCCCATTAAACCCTTCGTTAGCCCTCGGGACCATGTAGAACAAGGCTAACGCACACGCACTTGGTCAACTGCTAAAATGGTGACATTACACTCATCCCGAAATGGATGGGTAGATAGATGTAGTAAATAGGGTGCTTGGTAACTTGTTGAGATGCTTGACTAAGGAGTATGAACAAGGATGGGAACAAGTCATTCCTCAAGCAAAATTTGCTTATAAGGACAGTACAAATAGGACTATTTGTATAAGTCCATTTGAAGTGATGTATGGGTTACATCCAAGAGGTGTTCTTGAGCTCAGAGACTTGAACAATTTTATGAAGGAATCAGTGGTCATGCTGACAATTTTACTTAGTCAATGAAAGAGGTACATGAGAAAGTAAAGACGACACTAATGGAGACCAATCATAAGTTGAAAGCTAAGAGAGGAGAAGGGAGAAGAGATCTATAATTTGAGTTAGGTGATTTGGTGATGGTATTCTTGAACAAGGCTAGATTATAGAAGGGCATACCAAGTAAGCTACAGATGAAAAGGATTGGACCATGCAAAGTGTTGGCTAAATATGGACCAAATGCCTAGATGTCCATCTCTCCTATATTCAATGTGAAGGACTTGATCAAATACAAAGGACCAGAAAAGGATGATGAACAGTACAGTATTGAGGTGAGTAAGGATGTGGAAGAACTCAAGGTACCTGATCAGATCAAACCACAGGTTGACAAGATTCTGGATTCAAGAGTGAAGAAGAAGACTAGACACAAGACATACATGGAGCACCTAGTGAAGTGGAGATACCAACCTAAGTCAAAGGCTACATGGATAGGAGAAAGTGATTTCAAGAAGCATGGCATCATCTAGTGTTCTTAACACCATAGATCCCTTAGTTTTGTTGCAGGGGGAGAATGGTGTAGGAGCACCTTGGAGTCTCGCTTAGATTCTAGTGCATTTTTGACTTGTAGGTGGTTCTAGCCAATGTAATGGATACCCCCAAAATCTGCTTACAAGTATTCACAACCATATGGTAATTTTATCAAACATTTAGCTTGCAGTCTCTAATTTCTCGTTATGTGCTACTACCCTTATGGCTTTAAAAGATTTGTCTATATTGTGTTGTGTTTGGTATGTCACATAAATATAGGAATTGGGAAAGCATAACATATATCATAGAAATAACTAGTACACTATATTTTATTGATTTCCAAGAATTAATAACAAGTGCAAAGTTGACTCACTGAATACTTCAGCAATTAATCGGAACAAACATTGTTTACATCAAATAGTTGAGGGCGTGGCCCTTGCATTAACTTTGTGCAACAATATGCAACTACTACAGTAACTTGCTATAGTAACTCGACTACTACAGTGAAACTGGTACAATAACTTGCTATAGTGTTCTGACCCATGCAACTACTCTAACGATCTCTCTCTTCGGTTCTAGAAGGCAGTACAGTGTGGTAGTATGGATGTACGGATGCCAATTGAGGGTCGTATGGTGTCTAGATGACTAGATGGAGAGATATGAAGATGGCAAGTGGCCGTACACCAAGGATGGAAAGGCCGTACAACGTGGTGTAGGGTGAAGTTTGTATGGGAGATAGGCCGTACTTGGAGATGACACAATGGTCATACAGTAGGAAGAGAGGGCCGTATGGTAGGCCTCGCTGACTGTATGGAAGGAGTTATGTGGTCGTACGGTGGATACAAGAGGGTGTGGGAAGTCATACAAGGTGGTCATATGGTGGGATGAAGAGGGTCATACGGTCAATGACTACTGCCCAGGAGGAGGGTGAATGTCACACAGAATGAAATACGGAACTTGCAAAGAATAGAAGGGATGGTAAAGTGCAAGAAAAAACACAGAATGCTTATGAAATACCTTATTCATTCAACACAAGAGAATTTGATAATAATGACTTCATCAATTCGCAAGATAATAGTGCTCCGATTTGCCACATCCGAGCAAAGTGCTACAGGCGACGGAATAAGGTGAGGGTTGAATCCCACCAAAACTAGAAGGGCCAAATAGGGAAGATCTTTCACTTCCGAAATGGCGAACAACAGAGAATCCCAACTTGAATTTGCATTACAAGAAATAATCCAAATTGCATACCTAAAGACTACCTCTAAGCCGTGCTTAAATACCCATCGAGGAAAACTTTCCGAGGGTGTACAGAGATAGCTGAAAGCGACACAAACTACGCAAACAAAATAAGAATGGGTCCGAGATACATAAAATCAATCGGCCCGTTACAATAGTTTGATAAATGATTTATTTTATAACGGGAACATTACATTTGCTACAGTACTCGACTGCTACAGTGACACAGTTGCTATAGTGACGGTTGCTACAGTGATGCAGCTGCTACAGTAACTTGCTACAAGAACTTGGTTGTAGCTAGAAATGCACCTAATCTGTCGGATATGAAGTTGATAGCAATGAATTCCAAAGGCCAAACCCTAAGGGAATGACGTCTAGAATGTCAAGCAAGAGGATAGACGTCCTCTAATGCGAAGAATAGACTGCAACTCACACATCCATTTTCTTCTCATATTCAACTTGCTGAATGAAGCCACTAACACTTGTTTACCGCATAGATAAATAAATGCACATAGATAATGAAACACGAACAACCAACTCCTTTTATTATATTTGCATATGCCAGAACATTACATTATGCTTGATAAGATGAATAATGAATGATTTACAATGATTCCAGACGGGATATAAATACTATCCGAACCTTTCGAAGGAGTCCGTCGGCCACAAACATTATGTCCGCTACAAACTATTTACTCGTTGGCTATAGAATACAGAAACACCGACGACAATCACCCCGTCGGCTACAAAAACACAGACGATAATCATCTCGTCGGCTACAGAAACACCGACAACACTCACTCTGTCAGCTACAGAAACACTGACGACAATCATCTCGTCGGCTACAGAAACACTGATGAAAATCACTCCATCGGCTACAGAAACACCGACGACAATCATTCTGTCGGCTACAGAAACACCGACAACAGTCATCCCGTCGGCTATAGAAACACCGATGACAATCACTCCGTCGGCTATAGAAACACCGAAGACAATCCAGTTGGCTGACAGTTTCTACTGACATCACCCCCCCCAAAAGAAAAAAGTCGTCTTCGGACGACAATTACAAAATATTTGAGATAAATTAACAAACAAAATACATTAACAGAGTGACTACAACAAAAAATTTGCTTCTGTCACATCACTTCCACATTCATACTGTTACATCTGTAGCCTCTGCTAACAAAATACTATCTCCTCAAGCTAACCTTGATAGCCACCTGTTCTGCTTTCTCTGCTTCCAACATTGGGTCCACTGAGCTAAGTGTTGTTGTACTGCCTTCTGGATGACCCACTCCTCCCGAGCTCTCTATGCATCCACCAAGACAGCCTCTCGGCCAACACCTACTCCCAGTGCCTCTAGTACACAAACACTCCATGCCTGCAGCAACTTCAAGTCTTCTCAATTGGTCAAACTTCTCACGACTGATATCTATAATGACTGGTCAGACTCTCATGACTGATATCCGCAACGACTGGGCATCCAGGGGGCATCGCCCTCAGCAAGGTTGAGGGGCAGCGCCCCCGCGGGGTCTTAGGGCAGCGCCCCAGGTGCGCTCCATCGCCCCTCGCCGCCAAGACCAAATTAGCACTTCGAAACCCACAGAAAAATGCATGGAATACACCATTTCTGTCATTTCTGTCAATTCTACATTCTTTCTGACAACCACTGATACTTCCCCTTCCCTTTTGCATCAACTGTTACTTATTCCAAACCATTTGAATCTGTCGTCGTTTATTTATTTATTTTTTTTTAATAAAGAAAACTTGCTGAGCTGACCCCCATGGAAATGGTGAACGCCGGCCGCGGAACAATAGTCGGGAAGTCCGCGTGAGAACCAGTCCACAGCTGCATTGACAACTAAATCCTCTTTACTTTGTAAAACAATTCCGAGAGCAATAAATTTCACAGCTCAAACCCTAGAGACCCGCCAATTCTTTTACAACCGCAACTTCTCACACCAAAATCTAGAGTCCTCGTCCTTCAAGCTTCCCTCCACAGAAAGTCTCGGCTGCATTAATCTCCACCCTTCCAACCACTCAATCGCCTGTGTAAATCATCAATAGACAAGCTCCGCCTTGAAAGAAAGTTCATTTTGTTTTTACATGCGGGAGGTCACAGAATAACTAAGCCCGCGGCCACTTGTAATTCATTCCCGTGGACCGCTTGCCTGCGGACAAGTGCCCGTGGAGCAACCTTTCGTGGACAACTTGCTCGCAACACATCTTCAACAAATTTTTTTTTTTTTTTCAAAAAAATGAACAGCACCTCAATTTTGCCTCCAAGCGTCGCCATTCTGCAATGACGACGACGAGGGAATTGTCGTAGGTTCTTGTTATGTAGCCAATGGATCTTTTTGGGAAGGTTCTTGTTATGTAGCTGATGGGCTCTTCGGTAATTGTCATATAGCCGACGGACCCCTTTGGGAAGGTTCTTCGGAAAATATTTACACCCCCTTTAGGAAGCATTGTAATCAGCAGATCTTATGAAGCATAATGTAATGTTCTAGCATATGTGAATATAATAAAAGGAGTTCTGCTGTTTGTGCTCGTGTTAATTATCTGTGTGCAATTCTTAATTAACCTATGTGGTAAACATTTGGCGCCGTTGCTCGATGGACCTGGTATGATGACAGGAAAATGAAGATTAAATGCCGAATCAGTTGAACAAAAATAAGAATAAGTTGAAGGAAAAGGATGAATTACGCACAGCACAGGAAAATTTAATTTTGGCACAGCAGGCTGAACGCAGACGGAGATTTCAGCAGGTTAGCGACGAACACAAAAGCACTGAAAAAATGTTGGAAGAGACTCGACAGCGGCTCGATTTGGTGGAAGAAGCAAGGGAGGAGTTTCTGAACCTGCATACACTGAGGGAAGAGAATCCAAACAGAAGGGGATCGACTCGCACGGCTCGGAGTGCCGAGGGAGCACGAGCATCGAGTGAACTCTTCATCCGAGATATACTTCTGGAACAGACAGCTTCGGTTGACAAAAACCCTTCTTCACTAAATAGTGCGACTATCGAAAACAATACGAGTGTTGAAAACAACGCGAGTGTTGGGAATAGCGCGGGTGTCGAAAACAACGCGGGTGTTGGGAACAGCACGGGTGTTGAAAACAATGCCGGTGTTGGAAACAATGCGAGTGTGCAAAACAACGTAGGTGTGCGGAACAGTGCGGGTGTGCAGAATAATGCAGGTGTGCAAAACAGCGCGAGAGTGCAAAACAACGCGAGAGTGCAAAGCAACGTAGGTACACAACAAAACCCACAACATCTAGTAATGATGGCAGGACCAAAAGAGAAACTGCCGAAGTTCGATGGCGACGGTACCACTTATCCCATTCGACATTGCAAAACATGTGAAACGATCTAGAGGGCAAATAGGATAATTGATGAAGACGACTGGATGAGACAATTTCTGGCCACCCTACGAGGCGTGGCAATTGACTGGTTTACTAGTACAGATCCGCAGAAGCTGAACAGTTGGATAACATTAAAAGAGTTTCTGGCTGAATTTCAACTGTTGCATGACGATAATGAAATTGTAGAAGAGATCTTCAATACTAAGCAATGAAAGAACGAAACTATCCGTGTCTACACCAGGAAATTAAAAGATTTGATAAACAAAATGGAAAATAAGCCGGCGGATGGACTTTACAAAAGGTGGTTCGTGGAAGGTCTATGCCCAAACTTGCGGAAGAAAATGAAAATTGTGCCATCATCATACATGAAAGCTTATAACAGAGCATTAAAGAAGAAGAAGAAGACTAGCTCATCTGATTCGGATGATGATGAGCCTTTCGGAGAAGATAGTAGCGACGATGAAGGCAATAGCAAGAAGGTTCGCACCCTATAGAAGGACATGATTCGCATGATGGAGTTTAAAAATATGCAGAAGGAGACAGAGCAGTGAGTTGTGGTGCACAGAGTGTAAAACTGACGGTCATACGAAAGGATCCTATCCAAAGAATTAGTTTTGCAACGTTTGTCAGATCATGGGCCTTTCGACAAAGGAATGCCTCTTTAATATGAAAACCAGAGGATCTCCGCAGGTGCTTCTTACACAGGCAGCTTCCATGTCAGGAGGGAACGAAAATGCAAACATTGATGGTGCCACTTTGGGTGGGTACAAGAACAATAGCAGAGGGCAAAATAACAACAATAGCAGCAACAACAATAATGGTGGAAGGAGTCGAATTCAGTATGATGCGAATGGTCGGCCAATAGTTCAATGCCGTGCATGCAATCTGTGGGGTCACTTTGCCCGAGAGTGCACAATAGCGAACACACCAAAGTTGCTATGCCGATGGTGTGGACCTGGCGATCATGACGATGCTAAATGCCCGAAGTTTGGAGTAAACTTGATTACCGTCGGAATGGACGAGGAGGAAGTTCTGGCAATCACTTGGAAGCAGGCAAAGCTATACCCCGATCCGACAGAGGAAAAGAAGAGACTAGAGGAAACACGAGCAGAGATCCAGAGAGCAACGCAGATAGAAACGGCACACCTGAAGGACACGCTTGGTACCTCTGTACGGAACTGCGCAGAACAGAACATCGTATGGCAAATATTGCAAGTCGAGATACCTGTCAAGATAAATGATCTGTTGCTCACTATGCCTTAGCCACGATCGGCACTCACAAACATCATTCTCGCTACTAAACTACCAAGAGAACATGGAAGGGAGCAGGAAAGTGGAGCAAGTACAACAGACAAAAAGGAGAAGGAAAGTGGTGCAAGTGTAGAAGACTTGATGTTGTTAGCTCTTTCATCCGGACACTATTCGGCGGTTGTCGAAATGGGCATTCTAAGGACTATACTAACAGACACGATCATGGACGGAGGGTCTCGTGTCAATGTGCTGCCAGAGGATACCTAAAAAAAGTTGGGACAACCGACATTGTGGCCACCTACCTTCTAGTTGTTGACAGCCAATCAACATGGAATCAAGCCGTTTGGAATACTCACAGCGCAACCTGTAACAATTGGAACACAACCATTCCTGTTGGACTTCGTCGTGATTCCCTTGAGGCGGAAAGGATACGATGCTATTCTAGGTCGGGGGTGGCTGATACAAGCCAAGGCAAAACACGATTGGAAGAAAAATACTTTATCACTTGAAAGAAAAGGCCAAAAGCACGTCATCGATCTACACACTCAAATGGTTGGAGAAGAAGCTCTATTGTCGGATTCCAAAGGAGAAGAGGATGAGAGGAGGTAGAGTATGGAACCCGATCAGGAGGGAGTCCTACGATTGGAAGGAGATGACGATCTGGATTCAGTAAACGGTCTTTACCATTGGTAGATGGAGGATTACGAGCTCTTTTCGAGTTGTAATATGCTAAGGATCGACGAAGGTAAAAAAGAAGGAAATGAACGTCCGAAGGAACACAGAGAAGCCGAAGAAGGAAATGAATGACCGAAGGAACACAGAGAAGCCGAAGAAGGAAATGAATGTCTGAAGGAACAAAGAGAAGTCAAAGAAGGAAATGAATATCTGAAGCAACACAGACAAGCTGAAGAAGGAAAGGCGGGTATGACTGAAGCTAAAGGAAAGAACATACAGTACGAACCCAAAAGAATGAAAGATTCCACTATACGACCGCGTAGGAAGAAAGTATTACGTCGAACCACAGATATAGTAGAAAGGTACCGGCAGCAAGGAAGACACACGATATGGTCTACACAGGCAACAAAGAGGGAGGGTTCAATAAAAGTTGTAGTAGTATAGTGTGAATGTGTTATTGACGAACAGAAGGGGTAGTTGACGGAGTCCATGGTAGCGAGCTTCGGAAACAAACCGGGCGATGTGGAAAACCGGATGGAGAGATCGTGTACCTTAAATAAACTTGATGAGCAACAGTTGCAGGAGTGGGCTACGGAGGTGACATAGAATAGGCGTAGAGCATGGCACGATAAGCACTTGAAATGGAACAGGTTTCAGACGGGGAAATGGGTGTTAAGGTATGATGGCCAGAATGAGATCAAGCCAAGCAAGTTCAAATTTAATTGGGTCGGACTATATCAAATTTGAGAAGTGGGTGATAACGGAGCAGTAAAACAATGGATGCTAGATGGAAAGGAAGTGTTCGATGTAGTGAATAGGTCAAAGTTGAATGTCTACCATGAAAGAAGTAACGCACCTCCGTGGATGAACAACTGAGAGAAGAAGACTGTAAGTGCTGTATATATGTAAATATTGTACATAGTTGTTCAAAAAGTGAAAAAAAAAAAAAACAAATTAAAAAAAAAAAAGAGAATGATGAAAGTCCACCGTATAGTTTTCTGAAGGCTGATGCCCTGTACGGCTTTCAACTTGTATGGTCTTTTAAATTTATTTTTGAGGGATTGTATGGCTTTTACCCTACGACTTTATAAGCCTATGTGCCGTACGGATTTCTTTATGTGCCGTACGGATTTTTCATTATGTCATGGCTAGCGTACGGGTTTTTAAATCATTGAACGAGATTTAAAGCTGCTCATCGTACAGATTTTAAAATGAGGATAGATTCTAAATAAAAGCTACCGTACGGATTTTCTGAAGATTGCTTGCTGTACGATTTTTAGGCATTGTACGGGTTTTTGAAGGAGTCACCATACAGAGTTTGGAGCTCTCGTGTTATTGCAGCCGTACGGATTCCCAAGCAAGTGAAGATTCAATTTGTCAAAACAAGTTGCCGTATGATTTGAACAAGACTAGGTGCAGTACGAATTTGAGGATTCAACTCCAACCTAAAGGCATCAAGCTTGAGGGATGGGATACTTGATACGTCTAGCCTCTCCTGTAGCCTGGTAGCCATATGGAACGAATGGTTTTGCAAGAAAGAGGAAGTAGAAGAGCTTAAAAAAAAAATGTTGACAAATCAAGAATGCTCAGAATGAGTATCAGATGATGCCATAGGGGAGGGGAAGCACTAGCGGTTGCCAGAAAGAGTGTGGGATTAGGAGAAATTGCAGAAATAGTGTGTTCTGTGCATTTTTGTGTGGGTTTCGGAGTGCTCATTTGGTCTCGGCGCTGCCCCTAGACTCTGCCGACCCCCAGTCATTGCGGATATCAGTTGTGGGAAGTGTGACCAATTGATGAAACCTGGAGCTACTGCAGGCATAGTGTGCCTGAGGTGGAAAGATCTACGGAACAAGCATTTCGAGAGGGGTGTTACACTTGGAGTAGGTGTTGGCCGTGAAGCTATCTTGGTGGATGCAGAGAGAGCTCGGGAGGAGTTGATCATCCAGTTGAAGGCAGTTCAACGAAACTTGGCTCAGTGGACCCAGAGTTGGAAGCAGAGAAAGCAGCACTGGTGGCTATCAAGGTTAGCTTGACTTAGGAGACAGTGGCTACAGATGCCATGTGGGCTGGAGACCAGTTTGGTTTAGGCACGGAACGAATGTGAAAGTGATGTGACAGAAGAAGATTTATCTTGTTGAAGTTAGTCAGTTAATGTATTTTGTTTTGTAATTGTTGTCTAGAGACGACTTTTTCTTTTGGGAGAGATGATATTGTAAGTAAATATTGGGTAGTCGACGGGTCCCTTCGGGAAGGTTCTTGTAATGTAGCTGACGGATCTTTTCGGGAAGGTTCTTGTTATGAAGTTGATGGGCCCTTCGGTAATTGTCATATACTTGACGGACCCCTTGGGGAAGGTCCTTAGGAAAGTATTTATACCCCCTTCGAGAAGCATTGTAATCAGCAGATCTTATGAAGCATAATGTAATGTTCTGGCATATGCGAATATAATAAAAGGAGTTCTGCTGTTCGTGTTCATTATCTGTGTGTAATTCTTAATTAACCTATGCAGTAAACAGGAATCATGTAATCATTTTGCGACAGTGACGGCAACGACATCTTCCTGGCACGGTAGGATCCGTTGATTGCGTGAGGTACATCTTGCCCGTCCAACGTCCCCAACTTGATCACTCGATTGTTGCCGACCTCTCGGATCTGATATGGTCCAACCTATTTGATTTCATTCCGATCGTCATACTTGAGTACCAACTGCCCCGGCTAAAACCTGTTGAGTTTGTCATGTCACGCCTTATGCCTGTTCTATGTCACTTCCGTCACCCACTGTGCCTGCGATCGTCGCGCATCTAGATTGTTTTGTTTCTGTCGGCACCCTTCAACTAATTTTATGGTGCGTTGTAACCCTTTCTTTCCACGCGGTCTGTTCACTGTGTTCTGGATGGTGGAATTTTTCTTTTTTTTAGGTTTGTATTGTATGTCCTTCCCTTCTTTAGCCGTAACCTCCTTTGCTTCATCTGCTTCTCTGTATTCCTTCGGACATTCATTTTTCTCTGTTTTCTCACCTTTGTCGACCCTTAGCATATTACAACTCGGAAAGAGTTCATAGTCTTTTATTTGCCAGTGGTAAAGGCCATTCACTGAGTCTAGGTCGTCATCATTTGATCCCGCTTCTAGTCTCAATATTCCTTCTTCATCCGGTTCCATTCTCTGCTTTCCTTCGTCGTCACTTTGGCTTTCACCTTCTGAATTTGACGATGCTGCCTCCTCACCTACCATTTGTGTGTGCAGGTCAATTATGAATCTTTTGCCTCAACGCTCCATTGATAGGGTATTTCATTTCCAATCATGTTTTACTTTTGCTTGCACTAACCAATTCCGTCCCAAAATAGCATCATATCCTTTTCTTTTCAATGGAATGACTACGAAATCCAATAAAAATGGTTGCGTTCCAATAGTTACCGATTGCGCTTTCAAGATTCCCAACGGTTTGATTTCATGTTGGTCTGCCGTGAGCAACTGAAATGCAGGTGGCCACAACGTCGGCTTTCCCAACTTCTTCCAGGTATCCTCTGGTAAGACATTCACGCCGGACCCTCCGTTGACGATTGTTTCTATCAAAACATTTCCCAAAATTCCCATTTCGACGACCGCCGGATGCCTTCTTGTCGTGAGCACCAGAAGCATTGGGTCTGTTGCCATCATTGGACTACTGTCCCTTCCTGTGTCCTCCGTTGCTTTCGGAAATGGTGTATGATTCAGAATGGCCGTCCGTAACTAGGGCATTGTGAGAAGGAGGTCACTTATCTTGACCGGTATCTCCGTTTGTAAGATCTACCATACAATGTTTTGTTCTGCAAAGTTCTTTGTCAAGGTGCCGGTGATGTCCTTCAACTGAGATGTCCCTGCCGACGATGCCTTTCCAATTTCCGCTTGCGCTTCCCCCAATTTTCTTTTTTCCTCCCCCGACAATTTTGCTTGCCTCCGCGTAATTGCCAGAACCTCCTCTTCATCCATGCCGATAGTGATCAAGTTTACTCCAGACTTTGGGTACTTGGCATCTTCATGGTCACTGGGTCCACACCATCTGCATAATAATTTCGGTGAATTTTTCGCTGTACAATCCCGCGCAAAATGACCCCACAAATTACATGCTTGGCAGTGAACGATCGGCCGTCTGTTTGCATCATACTGGGTTCAACTTTGGCTCCCATTATTATTGTTATTGTTCGCATTGTTATTTTGCCCTCTGTTATTATTCTTGTACCCTCCGGATGTGGCACCTACGCTATTTGTATTTCCGCTACTACCCGACGGGGAAGCCTCCTGTGTAAGAAGCACCTGCAGAGATCTTCTTGTCTTCATGTTAAAGGGGCACTCTTTTGTCGAATGGCCCATGATCTGAAAAATGTCACAAAATTGGTTCTTTGGACACGATCCTTTAGTATGACCATTGGTCTTACACTCCATGCACCACAGCTCACTGTCTTTTGGCTCCTTTTGCATGTTTTTAAACTCCATCATGCGGATCATGTCCTTTTGTAGGGCACGAACCTTCTTACTGTTGCCTTGATCATCGCTGCTATCACCTCCGGCAGGCTCATCGTCATCCGAATCAGATGAGCTAGTCTTCGTCTTCTTCTTTGTCTTCAGCTCACTTTTGAGGTCCAATGCTCTGTTATAAGCTTCCATATATGACAACGGTGGCACAATTTTTATTTTCCTCCACAACTTCGAGCGTAGGCCTTCTACGAACCATCTTTTTTGAAGTCCGTCCGCCGGCTTACTTTCCATTTTGTTTATCAAGTCTTTTAATTTCCTGGCGTAAACGCGGATGGTTTCGTTCTTCCCCTGCTTAGTATTGAAGATCTCTGCCTCGTAGGGTGGCCGAAAATTCCCTTATCTAGTCGTCTTCATCAGTTATCCCATTTGCCCTCCAGATTGTTTCACATGTTTTGCAATGTCGAATGGGATTGGCTATACCATCGCCATTGAACTTCGACAGTTTCTCTTTTGGTCCCGCCATCACGATTGGTTTCTGTAAACAGGCGTTGCTCGGTCTTGCAACACTGGTGCTCTGCACTCCCACACCGGCGAACTACACTCCCACATCGGCGGACTGCACTCCCACATTGGCGGACTGGTCTCCCACACTGGCAGACTGCACTCCCACACCGGCGGGCTGATCTCCCACACCGTCAGACTCAACAATTGTGAACCTTGGTGAAGAAGGGTGTTCTGAAGTTGTCCCCTGGGGAAGTCTTTTCCGGATGAAGAGTTCACTCCACGCTCTTGCTCCTTCGGCACTCCAAGCCGTGCTCTTTCGTCTAGATTCTCTTCCCTCGGCGAACACAAATTCAAAAACTCCTCCTATGCTTCTTCCACCAATTCCACCTGCTGCAGAGTTTCCTCCAACAAGTCTTCCGTGCTCCGGTTTTCGTCGACAATCTTCTAGAATCTCCTTCGACGTTCGGCTTGCTGTGCCAGAATTAAATTCTCTTGTGCAGTATGGATTGCATCTTTTCCCTTGGCCTTATTTCGATTCTTTTTAAGCTGATTTGGCATTAATCTTCATTTCTCCCACCTTTCAGATTCATAGGGCAATGGCGCCAAATGTTTACCGCATAGATAAATAAATGCACACAGATAATGAAACACAAACAATCAACTCCTTTTATTATATTCGCATATGCCAGAACATTACATTATGCTTGATAAGATGAATAATGAATGATTCACAATGATCCCAGATGGGATATAAATACTATCCGCTAAACCTTCCCGAAGGAGTCCGTCGGCCACAAACATTATGTCCGCTACAAACTATTTACCTGTCAGCTACAGAATATAGAAACACTGACGACAATCATGTAATAACCCTCTCTATAAAGGCCACAGAAACCCTTAAACTGAACTTAGGAATTTTGTCAAACACTTGGCGTGTAACAGTAACAATATTCAGAATATGGTAATTTCAGATTTGATACTTTCAGAATATAATCACAGAATTACAATATATATAAAGCCATTGAACTATATTTCAATTACAATGCAATAAATTCTGAAATTATTTTATTACCAATTCTGGACTGATTATTACAATGACTGTATGACAGCAAATTTACCCAAAAATTGACATATATTTCAGAATGCAAGAACCTGGTTTGAAGAACTATGGAAGAACACCACGTTTTGCTGCAAATCGTTGATGAAGACCTCCAACCGTACCCCCAAACTGTCCTTAATTTGTTGCTGCTGCCCAAACTAGCAGGGCCGTACCAGGCCGTACCTGTACGGCTGCTGAAATAAAATAATATTAGGGTTTTGGGACCCCCAAATGCATGGAAAATGGGTGCCTAGGGTTAGGTAGTAACCCTGTAAAACCATAAAAAATAACTCCAAGGGGTTGAGGAGATATGAGCAATTATGTGGTTCCGAACCCTGCTTTGCCAATTCTGAAAATGCACTTATTCTGTCTTCAAACTCTTGTCAAATGCTTCTCCAATGATAGGGAAAATCTGAAATCCTTATTCCAACCAAAAACAAACCCTAACAGCGAATTCTCAATAAGCTCCAATGAGATGGCTGAATACCAACTCCAATTATGCAACAATTCAGGTGATATTTCACACCCTCAAAGTCACCAATCCAAGGGAGTGATTCGTTCCCAAAGATCGAATAATTTGCAGATCCAAAATCCACAAATGTCTTCACAATGAAGAAGTAGAAGAGTTCTCCAATCCAAGCATGTCCAAATGAGAGGCCCAGCCCTCTATTTATTCACTTTTCTAAGAAGTTGCTAGAACTTCTAGAAACATCCTTTATAATTTCTCATTATAATGCACTTTTTATAATAAAGTAATTTTATACAAAGTGCAACTCAAATTAAAATTATAACATGTGGGCCCCAATATCACATAATGATAAAATATAACCTCTTAACACTTCTTCAAGAGCAAGATATGACTATCTGATCCGCAGAATTGACTCTCTTTCCACACCATTTGCCTACGAGAGTCTGGAATAGGCAAATCCATGATCAATGCCATGTCGAACTAAAGAGGGGACATTACAGTCCGCCCCTCCTGAAATTGCTTGGCCTCAAGCAATCTCAACGCCGGGTGCTGCAAAATAGCCTCCCCCTCCCAAGTAGCATCCTCAACAGGTAAATCTTTCCACTTAACCAAGTATTCTCTGATCACCCTTCTACGAAGCTGCTTTTCTCTGCTCTCCAGGATGGATTCTGGTACTAAAATCAATTTTCCCTCATCGTCTAAAGGAGGTAATACTGCAGAAGGCACCACATTCTGACCCAACGCCTTCTTGAGGCGTGACACATGAAACACATTGTGCACTCTGCTGTCTGCGGGAAGCTCCAACTCATAAGCCACTTCACCAACTCGCCTGATAATCCTGAATGGTCCATAATAGCGTGGCTTAAGTTTCTCTGCCCCACTCTTCTTAAGAGTAGATTTCCTGTATGGCTGCAACATGAGGTAAACCATATCATCTACCTCAAAACTACGCTCAGTTCTCTTCTGGTATGCATACTGCTTCTGCTGGTTTTGAACTCTTGCAATATTGTCTTTGAGGGTAGCAACTATATCCTTACTCTCTTGTAATAATTCACCTGCACTGGGTACCCGGCTGTCGCTCAACAACAAATCCAAGAAACTAGGTGCTTCATAACCGTAAAGTGCCATGAAGGGTGTCATCTGTATAGTCATATGATATGTAGTATTGTAACAATACTCGCAGAGATATATCCATCTGACCCAAGCTCGCTGCTGAGCTGCCACATAATTCCTTAAATACCCTTCCACCCATTTGTTCACAATTTCTGTCTGACCATCGGTTTGTGGGTGATAGCTAGTGCTGGGTGTAAGCTCCATGCCACATAACCGGAATACCTCCTGTCAAAAGTGACTCATGAAACGGCTATCCCTATCACTCACAATGTTCTGAGGCAAGCCGTGCAATCTGAAAACCTCCCGAAAGAAAACCTCTGCCACCTGAGCTGCTGAATGTGTAGTGGTGATAGGAAAGAAATGAGCATATTTCATTAATCTATCTACCACCACATAAATACAATCTCGTCCTTGTACCTTGGGCAAACCTGTGATAAAGTCCATGGAGATGCATTCCCACTTCCTGTCGGGAATCGGAAGTGGCTGTAGGAGCCCTGCCGGATAGCTGTGTTCTTGTTTGTTTTGCTGGCAAACAAGACACTCTGGAACATACTGCAAAACATCAGCTTTCAGCCCTTTCCAAGTGAACCGCTCTCGAACTGACTTGTAAGTCTTGAAGTACCCGGGATGGCCTACTGTTGGTGAGTCGTGAAGTGCTTTCATAATCAGTTGCTTAACCTTCGATCCTGGGACCAGGTAAATCCTGTTCTTGTAAATGATCAAATCATCCACAAGTGTGTATCTGGTATCAATCACTGTTCCCTCTACTATATCGGAGGCCCATGTATCCCTGGCATACTCTGCTATAATCAAGTGTCGCCAATCCTCTGATATCTGAACCATAAGAGTGAGGTGTGGCCTTCGAGATAGAGCATCTGCAACAACATTCTGAGTTCCCTTGACATATGAGATGTCAAAATCATATGCCTGCAACTTACTTACCCACTTTTGTTGGCGATCATTCAGGTCCTGCTGTCCCAAGAAATGCCTCAGACTGTTATGATCAGTTTTAATACAAAACTTGCTACCCACAAGATATTGTCTGAATTTGGCCAAAGCATGCATGATGGCCAACATCTACTTATCATATATACTGAATGAACGCTCAGGGCCTCTGAGCTTCCTGCTCTCATAAGCTATGGGGTGCTTATTCTGCATAAGTACAGCACCTACTCCCTCTCCAGATGCATCACATTGAAGCTCAAATGGCTTCGTGAAATCAGGTAATGCTAGAACTGGGCACGTAGTCATTATCTCCTTAAATCTCATAAAACAATCCTGTGCCTTCTGAGTCCACACAAATTCCCCTTTTTTCAGTAAATCTGTCATGGGAGCTGCATGTCGTGAGTAGCCACTGACAAACCTGCGATAAAAACCACATAAACCAAGGAACCCCCTCAACTGTGTAAGGTTCTCTGGTGGAGGCCAATCAACAATAGCGCGAATCTTTTCAGGATCCATCCGCACTCCCTCTGCACTAATGATGTGTCCTAAATATAACAGCTCGGTCATCCCTAAGTCACATTTGGACTCCTTTGCATACAAGGACTCCTTCTGTAGAATGCTCAACACCGTCTCCAAATGCTCTAGATGCTCCTGCCATGATCGGCTATAGATCAAAATGTCATCAAAAAACACCAGCACCAATTTCCTCAACTGATGGTGGAAAACTCTGTTCATAGTGGACTGGAAAGTGGCAGGTGCATTGGTCAGGCCGAAAGGCATGACTACAAACTCAAAGTGCCCACAATGACATCTGAAAGCAGTTTTCTCAATATCCTGTTCACGGACTTTGATCTGGTGATATCCTGATCTCAAATCAATTTTCGTGAAATAACAGGCCCCATGCAATTCATCTATCAACTCATTAATGCGAGGAATAGGATACCTGTTCTTAATGGTTCTCTTATTTAATGCCCTGTAATCAATACACATCCGAAGCGTTCCATCCTTCTTTTTTACCAAAACAACAGAAGATGCAAAAGGTGACTTACTAGGTCGGATGTGCCCCATAGCTAGCAACTCCTCAATGGTCCTTTCAATCTCATCCTTGAGTCGCTTTGGATGTCGATATGGTGTGATCATGATAGGTTTAGCACCTTCCTCCAGTTCAATAATATGCTCAATACCTCTGTCTGGTGGCCTGCCTGGTGGAATCTCACTGAATACCTTTTCGTACTTAATCCTCAACTTCTGAATATCAGGATGATATTCCACCTTATGTGGCTCCTCCTGTGTAGGTATCAAAGTACAAACTGCTGCCCACTCTATATCATTATGCCTAGTTAATCTCTCCAGCCGCCTAAATGAGATAGTCCTGATGTCTCCATTACGGATAGCCTTTAGCACATGAATCCTACCATTTATTTCGAATTGTATCTCCATATCCTCTAATCTCAGGGTAACCACCTTCAATGAATGTAGCCACTGCATCCCAAGTACTATGTCCATGTCACCCATGTTGACCACATGATAATCCGCCTTAAACTCATAGTTGTTCAAGCGCAAAGGTAAGTCTCGTACCATCCTGTCACAACGAAGAGTGTATCCATCAGCTACCTTGACTCTTAGTCCTTCAAACTCCTCAGTAATGAGTCCACGCTTCTCTACAAATCGTGCATCAATGAAATTATGCGTGGCACCTGTGTCCAACAATGTAATAACCTTCTGTCCAGCCAAGACTCCCCGAAGTCTGAAAGATCCCTCTCTCTGGATACTAGACAATCGTGCTTCCTGTAAATGTAGCTCTGTTTCCTGCTTTTGCCCTGCACTGTCTATCTCCTGTTCTCCCTCTGCTTCATCAGGATCCTCATCATGATGTTCTGAACCATCTGAATCTGAGTCTTCGTAATAAGCCCACATTGCCCGGTTGGCCTTCCCTTTTGGCCTCATAGGACAGTCATGGCCGTACTCATACGGGCCTTTGCAATAGAAGCATAGCTTCTTCCTACGCAAGTCATTAAGTGTCTCCTTGTCCAGCCTCTTACTTTCTTCCTTAGGTAGCTGTGCCTCTCTATGAAAGGGTTTCCTGTCCTTATCTTTTCCTGTAGGGAAACTCTTTGCCTGAAATTTATTTTTAGAAGCTGAAGAGGAATCCATGTCACGAGCTTTCTTAATGGCTTCCTGCAAAGTGGGAGGGTTGAGAGCTTTAATCCACCCTCTCAACGGATCAACTAACCCATCCATAAATAAAACCAATAGCCTTCGTTCAGATACATCTGTTACTAACACTGCAAGTTTTTGAAACTCTGAAATGTATGTTTCCAATGATCCCCACTGTTTAAGCTGGGCTAATTCCTTGAAATGGAGTTCTGGATCTTTCTTATCAAAACGTTCAATCAGTCTCTCCGTAAACTCCACATATGAGGTAATGTGTGCATGACCCATAGTGATCATACCATGATGCCACCACTCGTGTGCTAACCCATCCAAGTGAATTGCTGCATACTTAATAGCTTCTTCCTCGGACATAGGGTTCAATTGAAAGTATGTGTCAAGCTTTTGAACCCAAGCTCTTGTTGTAGACTTCCCCGAGCCATCATAATATGGTAACTGTAGTTTTCCTACTTTCTTTCGTAGCTCATAGTTCTGAGTCCTGTCTTGTCCACGGGGCATATGCTTCATCCGTACATCCATATACTCTCTAAAGGTGATTGCAGCTGTAAAATCTGGACCTCCTGCTTCCCAATCTCTCCTCAGCTGATCCTGTATGTCAGTGATCTGGGGTTCTGGTACCGGCTGCTCTGGAGCTCTAGGAAGGAACGTAGGAATCATAGGCCTCGAACTCACTGTCCTAGCTTGCTGGGGGGCATGACCGAAATTGTTCCCAATTCGTTCGCCTCCATTATGTATCTCATCCTGATTATTCTCATTCTGATTGTGACCATTCTGGTTATTTCCTCCACCTATGTTAGCGTTCAACCCCATTTGTCGAGCCATCATCTGCATCATAAGCTCCATTCTCTGATTCTGTTCCTGTGCTCTCTGTTCTGCTAATCGCTGTCCCTGTGCCAAAGTGTCTAATAACTGTAAAAATCTTTCCTCTCGCTGATCTGGACCGGCATTCCCGCCTCTATCCATATTGTAGTCGTAGTCTTGATCAAAAAATACCTCCCCTGTGTCTGTATGACTGGATTCTATGTCCACCTGGATAGATGAGCTAGACTGTTCGCTCTGCAGGTCAGAAATCCTATCTTGTCTTGCTTTGGTATTGCGGAAATTATAAGGCCTTTGTCGCATGCTCTGATTTTAGTGTTTTGACATTTCGTCAAACACTTTCCCTCCTATCCAGCTATTCCAAATTCCCTATAAGACCTCCACAGGATGGCAGGACTTATAGCTCTGATACCACTGTAATGACCCTCTCTATAAAGGCCACAGAAACCCTCAAACTGAACTTAGGAATTTTGTCAAACACTTGGCGTGTAACAATAACAATATTCAGAATATGGTAATTTCAGATTTGATACTTTCAGAATATAATCACAGAATTACAATATATATAAAGCCATTGAACTATATTTCAATTACAATGCAATAAATTCTGAAATTATTTTATTACCAATTCTGGACTGATTATTACAATGACTGTATGACAGCAAATTTACCCAAAAATTGACATATATTTCAGAATGCAAGAACCTGGTTTGAAGAACTATGGAAGAACACCACGTTTTGCTGCAAATCGTTGATGAAGACCTCCAACCGCACCCCCAAACTGTCCTTAATTTGCTGTTGCTGCCCAAACTAGCAGGGCCGTACCAGGCCGTACCTGTACGGCTGCTGAAATAAAATAATATTAGGGTTTTGGGACCCCCAAATGCATGAAAAATGGGCGCCTAGGGTTAGGTAGTAACCCTGTAAAACCATAAAAAATAACTCCAAGGGGTTGAGGAGATATGAGCAATTATGTGGTTCCGAACCCTGCTTTGCCAATTCTGAAAATGCACATATTCTGTCTTCAAACTCTTGTCAAATGCTTCTCCAATGATAGGGCAAATCTGAAATCCTTATTCCAACCAAAAACAAACCCTAACAGCGAATTCTCAATAAGCTCTAATGAGATGGCTGAATACCAACTCCAATTATGCAACAATTCAGGTGATATTTCACACCCTCAAAGTCGCCAATCCAAGGGAGTGATTCGTTCCCAAAGATCGAATAATTTGCAGATCCAAAATCCACAAATGTCTTCACAATGAAGAAGTAGAAGAGTTCTCCAATCCAAGCATGTCCAAATGAGAGGCCCAGCCCTCTATTTATTCACTTTTCTAAGAAGTTGCTAGAACTTCTAGAAACATCCTTTATAATTTCTCATTATAATGCACTTTTTATAATAAAGTAATTTTATAAAAAGTGCAACTCAAATTAAAATTATAACATGTGGGCCCCAATATCACATAATGATAAAATATAACCTCTTAACACTTCTTCAAGAGCAAGATATGACTATCTGATCCGCAGAATTGACTCTCTTTCCACACCATTTGCCTACGAGAGTCTGGAATAGGCAAATCCATGATCAATGCCATGTCGAACTAAAGAGGGGACATTACAAATCACCCTGTCGGCTACAGAAACACCGACGACAATCATCTCGTTGGCTACAGAAACACCGACGACACTCACTCCGTCGGCTACAGAAACACCGATGACAATCATTCCGTCGGCTACAGAAACACCAATGACAATCACTCCGTCAGCTATATAAACACGGACAACAATCATCCCGTTGGCTATAAAAACACCGATGACAATCACTCCGTCAGCTACAGAAACACCAACGACAATCATCCCGTCGGCTACAGAAACATCGATGACAATCACTCCGTCGGCTACATAAACACAGACGACAATCTAGTCGGCTGACATAGTTTCTACTGACGACATCGAAGAATAGACTGCAACTCACACATCCATTTTCTTTTGATATTCAACCTGCTGAATGAAGCCACTAACACTCCCTTTAATTCTTTCTCCAAGGGTCCCTTCCACTCACATGAGCAATGTGGAATAAAAGATGTGCGACATAAAACATATTAAAATAATCACTTATGTCTCCCTTAGGCACCCTTTTTTGATTTATACACATTCCCATAAAATTTAATATTAAAGCAACACTTTAATATTTTACAACTAAATTAATTGTTACTTTAATAATACTTCAGGCATAAAAATATATTAGCTATCGGACTTCGAATAGCACGAGTGATAGGTCGTTAGAAAGCTCTCACCGTAGAGTATCAAATTCAATCACCAAACCTAGCCTCCCTTATGTCCTGCTTACTAAAAATAGTAAGTATGCCTAAGACTGAGTAAATCAAGTCCGTTTTGGTCGAAATTGGAGATGACTAGGCCAATACACTCAAGGATCCCTTTAAACCCTTCGTTAGCCCTTGGGACCATGTAGAACTAGGCTAATGCACACACACTTGGTCGACTGCTAAAGCGGGGACATTATAGTCCACCCCCTTTGAAATTGCTTGACCTCAAGCATTCTCAGTCCAGCCTACTGAATAACCTCTCACTCTACCATGTAGCATCCTCCTTCGATAGGTCTTTCCATTTGACCAAATACTCCTTTACTATCCTGGTTCTGAGTTTCCTCTCTCGAGTGTCTAGAATAGCCTCAGGTACTAACATGAGCTTTCCCTCCTCATCTAAAGGGGGTAAATCTGTAGAAGGAAGTACACTTTGACCAATGGCTTTCTTAAGCCTCGACACATGAAATACATTGTGCACTCCACTGCCCTCTGGAAGCTCAAGCTCATAGGCGACTTCTCCCACTCTGTGAATCACACTTTAGGGACTATAAAATCTACGCTTCAGCTTCTCTGCTCTACTCCTTTTGAGCGATGACTACCTATATAGCTGTAGCCTCAAATACACCATATCCCCTACCTCGAAACTACGCTTTACCCTATGCTGATCAGCATACAAATTCTGCTAATTTTGAGCCTATTGTATGTTCTCCTTGAGTGTTCTCATGATATCCTGACTATCTTGCAACAGGTCTTTGGCTTTGGGCACTCAATTGTTCCCCAAAACTAAATCCATGAAGTTGGGTGCTTCATACTCATACAATGCCATAAATGGAGTCATCCTGATAGTCATGTGATATGTGGTATTGTAACAATACTCCCCCATGTATAAACACTTGGCCCACACTATCTATTGCGTAGTCACATAGTTTTGCAAATAGCCTTTCACCCATTTATTTACTATTTTGTTTTGCCCATTTGTCCGAGGGTGGTAACTCGTACTAGGTGTAAGATCTATACCGCACAGCCTGAACAACTCTTGCCAAAAGGCACTCATGAACTTGCTATCTCTGTCACTAACTATAAATCTTGGTATCCCATGCAACCTAAAGACCTCTCTAAAGAATAAATCTGCAACCTGTGCTGTTGTATAAGTAGAAGGAATCGCAAAGAAGTGAGCAAACTTTGTTAATCTGTCTACCACTACATAGACACAATCTCTTCCTCACACTCGTGGTAAACCAGTGCTGAAGTCCATAGCAATACTTTCCCATTTCTTGTCTGGAATGGGCAAGGGCTATAGTAAAGCTGCAAGAAATGTGTGCTCTCCCTTATTCTGTTGAGAAACTGCACATTCCCTGGCATACCTTTGAACATCATCCTTGAGCCCTCTCCATAAGAACCGCTCTTTGATATGCCTATAGGTCTTGAAGACCCCTGGATGCCGAGCTGTAGGTGCATCATGAAATGCCCTTAGAATCTCTTCTCTAAACTGTGATGTAGGGATCAAATAAACCTTGTCCTAAAATCTAATCAACCCATCCAATACCGCATACCTGTCATCTTGAATGGTGCTCGAAACTATCCCAGGAGCCCAATCATCTCTTGCATACTCCACTACAATTCGATCTCTCCAATCTCTTGAAACTTCTGCTAGAGCACATAAGTGAGGTCTCTGAGATAAAGCATCAGCCACCACATTTTTCTCACGTTTGACAAACTCTATATCGAAGTCATAAACCTGCAATTTAATAACCCATTTCTACTGTCAATCATTAAGATCATGCTAGCTCATGAAGTATTTAATACTATTGTGATTGGTTTTGATCACAAAATGCCCACCTACCAAATATGATTGGAATTTGGCCAATGCATGCATTATGGCCAACATTTCTCTGTCATAGATAGAATAACTCCTCTCAACTCCTCGGAGCTTCCTATTCTTGAATGCAATGGGGTGTCTCTCTTGTATCAATGCTGCTCCTATCCCGTCTCTTGAAGCATCGCATTGAAGCTCAAATAGCTTCGTGAAATCAGGTAGAGCTAGAATCGGACAAGGTGACATCACCTGTTTGAAGTGGTCAAAACATCTTTGCGCTATCTCGGTCCATGTGAATGCTCCTTTCTTGGTAAGATTTGTCAAAGGTACGACAATCTATGAGAATCCCCTAACGAACCTCCTATAAAAACCATATAAACCAAAGAACCTCTTAAGTTGTGTAAGGTTTGTGGGAGTAGGCCAATCCACAATAGCTCTAATCTTTTCAGGATCAACCTGAACACCATCGGCACTAATGATATGCCCAAGGTCAAGGAGCTCGGTCATACCAAACTCGCATTTTGATTCCTTGGCATACAATGGCTCTCTAGCCAGAATAGATAACACCTCCAAATGCTGCAAGTGCTCCTTCTTGGTCTTACTAAAGATCAAGATGTCATCAAAGATGACCAAGACAAATCTCCTCAATTGCCCCCTGAACACCTGGTTCATACAACTTTGAAATGTGGCAGGTGCATTGGTTAGGCCAAATGACATAACCATAAACTCGAAGTGGCCATAGTGACATTGGAAGACTGTCTTCTCGATGTCCTTTGCTCTCATCTTGATCTAGTGGTATCCAGATTGTAAATTAATTTTGGTGAAGAAGCGTGGACCATGTAACTCATCAATCATCAATCCTAGGAATGGGATAGCTGTTTTTAATTGTTTTCTTATTTAGCACCCTATAATTGATGCACATGTGCATCGTCCCATTCTTCTTCTTTACTAGAACCACTGCTGAAGCAAAAGGGCTCTTGCTAGACCTAATGTGCCCCATTTCCAATAGCTCATTAATTGCCTTCTCTATCTCATCCTTGTGTTTCTTAGGATGACGATAGGGGTAATCATGTCCGGTTTGGCTCCCTCCTCGAGCTCAATAACATGCTCTATTCCCCTGTAAGGGGGAATCCCTTGTGGAATATTGCTAAATACTTTGGCATGTCTGTCAAGTATCTCCTGGATATCCGGTTGATGACTCTTTACCTGTGGCTCCTATGGGCCTGGCATAATGAAACACGCTGCTGCCCACTCTATGTCATTATGCTGAAAAAGTCTCTGCATTCTCCTTAGGGAGACTACTTTGCAACTCTCATCCAAAAGTCCTCTGAGTACAACAGTTCTTCCCTCATGCTGGAATCTCATCTCTAGTTTTGCTAGGTTGAGTGTGAACTCAACTAGCGAGGCCATCCATGTCATGCCGAGGATGACATCATAGTCTCCCATGTCTACTACATAGAACTCATCCTCCAACTCATAGCCATCTCTAAACGAGATGCAAAGATTAGATATTTCTGAGTGCATAATAATTTGTCACCATTAGCTACCATGACTCTAAACCCAACATACTCCTCAGTCTGTAAACCTCTTGTGGCTACTAATCGTGCATCTATGAAGTTATCTGTAGCCCCAGTGTCAATGAGAGAGATCACTTTCTTCACTAGGATAGTACCCTTACCTTAAATGTGATCGCCTTTTAAGCCCCTGTCAATTGCGCCAACAACCTAACATCCTTAGGAATGATGTTCTCCTCTGGAGTGCTACTTTCATCCGAATCATAGTGTTTATCCTCCCCCTCTGAATGTGACTCCTCCGTTGAAAAATACTCTATTTGATTTGCCTTAGCCTTGAGAGGGCACTTATGAGATAAGTCCCAAGGCTCTCTACAATGAAAACACAACTTCTTCCTCCTCAACTCATTCAGGGTGACATTATTCAACTTCCTATTATCCCTTTTTGGTTGTGCATCCTGATAAAAAGGTTTTTTGTCCTTATCCTTATCCTTCTTCGTATGTGAATCCCTAGGCTGAAATATGCTCTTAAAAGAAGGTGCTAAGTCATGAGCCTTCCTAGTGGTCTCCTGTAATGTAGCCAGGTCATGCCTCTTGTCCCAACCCCTCAAGGGATCTGAGAGTCCATCCATAAATAACACTACTAATCTCCTCTCTGAAATATTTGTAACCAACACAACTAACCTCTGAAATTCACTGATGTATGTCTCAACTGATCCCCACTGCTTGAGCTGTGCCTACTCTTTAGACTGTAACTCAGGATCTTTAGTATCAAATCTCTCTACGAGTCTCTCAGTGACCTCCTCATAAGATGTAATCTGATTATGCCCCAAGGTTACCATGCCATTGTGCCACCACTCATGCGTTGGACCATCCAAATGAATAGCCGCATACTTGATAGCCTCCTCCTTAGGCATAGGATTCAGTTGGAAGTATGTATCTACCTTTTGCACCCAAGCTTGTGCTCTTCTCTAAAGCATCATAATAAGGTAAAGGAACTTTTCCAACTTTCTTCCTAAGCTCAAAGTTTTGATTTGTCCCTCCTGCTCTAGGCATGTGTATCATCCTCAAGTCCATATAATCTCTGAGGGAAATATCCACTTGAAACTCCAGTCCACTAGCCTCCCAGTCCCTCCTGAATTGACCCTGTAACTTGGTAATCTACGGTTTGTTTATTAGTTGAACCGGATCTCTAGGTGGGAAGGTGGATAGAAGAGGTCTCGAGCTCGCTGTCCGAGCTGGGTATGCAACATGTCTAAAGTTATCAGCCTCATTCCCATTGTTGCCATGTCTATTATTATTACCATTAATGTTATTCTCAGGATCATTGTTGTTGCCTTAGCCTCCATTATTATCATTGCCCCCATTTCCATTGTTTGCACCACTTGGATTAATATTGACACCCATTTGTCTAGCCATAAGCTGCAACATCATATCCATTCGCCTATTCTGTTCCTGTTGCATACTGTCATAACCCTATATTTGCATATAATGAACTCTTTTTAATAAATGATATTTATCAACTATTACAAATAAATAATAAATAATAATATTGAATATAAGATGAATATCATAAAGATATTAATTGCTAGCATCTAATATAAATAAATAAAAAATAGAAAAAATAAAAAATAAAATAAAAAGTCTTGATCAATATTCATGAATATATAAAAGTAATAGTAAGTGATGGTTTAGTGCTTAAGAATGTAATCAATATGAATAATAATAAGTAAATATAATAATAAGTAATTTATAACTCAAGAAATAATAAATTAATTAGAAAAATATTAGAATATTAATAAGTTAATATGAATTAGAGAGGGATCACTTCTACATGGAGATGCAACTATTCAATAGGACCCGTCCCTTAGGACCCAATGATCAATTTGCAATATATATATTGAAACATATGGGGGGGGAACAGCTATCAGGAGAAGCGAATGAAGACAGGACATTGTAAGCAAATGAAGGGAGGACATTGTTAGCGAAGGAACAGAGGACATTGTCGGCAGACAAAAGAACCATAATCAGGTTACACCAGCAGTGGGGAAGTATTCCAACAATGCAGAAGAACCTCAATGAATCCGATAGTCTATTAGCAAATTATGGAAGCATCGGCTTGGAAAATAAATAAACAAAGAAGCATCACTACAGCTTATAGCCATTGAGATATCGAACGCCAAGAAAGAGGAACACAGGGAAGATTGACTAAGTTTCCAACGAGCAAGAAAGACATCCCTAAAGCACAGACGATCAAGGAGAGCAGTGATAATTAAGCAGAGGGAAAGACATGAATGTAGAAACGTAATATGACATAGCCATTGCACCACAGGGATATGACAAACCTAGAAAAAGACATCACGAGGATAGCGTGAATAATAGCAAACAAATCAACAAAGGAAAGAAAATAAGATCGCGTCTCATGTCAAGGAAGGCGTATATATTTAGTGGCAACGGACTCATGAAACGCAGACCACTCTAATAGCTAGTAGAGAATTTTCCATCATAGAAAGTAATGAATAGAAGGATATTTTTATCCCAACGCAACAACTCTTATTCTCTATTCACATAGACGTCCAAGATCATTACGTAACATTTACAAATGTCAGAGAGTAAGGAGAATAAGAAGGAAAGCTAAAAAATGATCCAAATAAAAGTTTCATCTACCAATTAGTAGCCGATGAATATTAGGTGTGACTCAAATACTACACGAGGAATGAATAATATTAAGTGCACAGTCTGTATAAAATACAATATAATTGTTATCATTAAAAGGTGAATTACCTACCTGGGGAAAAGAGTAGGAAGTGACATAGTCAACATATTGTTAATGAATGGTGATAGAGAAGCATGAAGATAAGGAGGCAAAATTGATAGTAGAGGACTGGACACCTTACATCTGTAGCTTAACCAAATTGGGGGTTGTCGAATATTTATATCGCTAAGACAATCTCCAAGCCATCATAATTCTATAAACAAATCATCAATGAAGAATGAAGAAATGAAGGAAATTGAGTGCAGGTTATTATATCTAGTGATAGAGAAATACTCCACATTCATTCACTCTGTGGTTAGAACAACAAACAAATAGTGCTTGAGAGTGAATCCTATCAAATAGAGATCTACTATAAGATGACATTTGTAGAGACCAAGTCGATCTTGGTAGAGGGCATCCATTAGCAGATGTTGAGTTCTCTTCATAAAACTCAGAGACTAGAGGGCATATTTATATTAAGTTGCAGGCATTACTGCTAAAAGAGCAGGTATCTCATTGTCAAGGTACCAAAATAAGGAATGATGATTTCTTTAGAGAAATTATGAGTCGCAAGAAATTGGACAAACTCATGAATGATCTGATTTCTTGAAAAGGAAACTCAGAATTTCATAAACAGGAAAATGATTTTAGTTTCTTTAGAGAGAAACTATAGGTTTCTTTAGAGTAGTTTCTTTAGAGAGAAACTACAGGAGACAATATATATATTGTAAGGTTCAACATATGCATATGACAGAGGTCCTTGGTAAAGAAGGGATCATTACCAAGTGATTAAACAGAGATCCCTAAAGCTAGATGCTCCTTTATGACAATTACTTAACAAGGGTTGAGTGATTCGAAAGGAGTCTCTTCAAAGGATTAGTACTGATTTTAAAGGGGGTAGTTTAATAGTGTAATTCTATATTTTAAATCGTGTTTCATATCTTTATATTACTAACATTGACATTGTTTTGTAGGGATCAACAAGGGTTCATTACACATACGTTGCCCATCCTCTAATCTACCTAGTAGCCATTTGAACATTACCTCCTGACCTGGACCGACATTCCTGCCTCTGCCTAATCCTGTACTCCTATCATCTCGGTCACCCATATTGCTATCTTGTTTAAACAATATCTCCTCTGTGTCTGTATGACTGGATTTTGTGTCCACCTGCACGGATGAACTAGACTGTTCACTCTACGAGTCTAAATCTTTGTTGTCTTGCTCTAGTCGAAAGTTAATGGTCTCTATCACATGCTCAAACATACATTCTAAACCTGTTTTATTTTTAATATTAGTGTTTTGACATTTTGTTAAACGCTTTTCTCTTTATCCGACTATTCCAAATTCCCTATAAGGCTTCCACAAGATGACAAGACTTAAAACTTTGATACTTCTATAATGGATACCCCCAAAATCTGCTTACAAGTATTTACAGCTATATGGTAATTTTATCAAACACTAAGCTTGCAGTCTCTAATTTCCCGTTATGTGCTACTACCCTTATGGCTCTAAAAGGTTTGTTCGTGTTGTGTTGTCTTTGGCATTTCATATAAATATAGGAATTGGAAAAGCATAACATATATCATAGAAATAACCAACACACCATATTTTATTGATCTCCAAGAATTAATAACAAGTGCAAAGCTGACTCATTGAATCCTTCAACAATAAATTGGAACAAACATTGTTTACATCAAATAGTTGAGGGCGTGACCCTTGCATTGACTTGGTGCAACAATATGCAACTGCTACAGTAACTTGCCATAGTACTCGACTACTACAGTGACGTGTTGCTATAGTATCTCGGCAGCTATAGTAACTTGCTATAGGAACTTGGTTGTAGCCGGAAATGCACCCAATCTGCCGGATATAAAGTTGATAACAATGAATTCCAAAGGCCAAACCCCAAGGGAATGACGTCTAGAATGTCACATGAGAGGATAGACGTCCTCTACTGCTAAGAATAGATCTGCAACTCACACATCCATTTTCTTCTCATATTCAACGTGTTGAATGAAGCCACTAACACTCCCTTTTATTCTTTCTCCAAGGGTCCATTCCACTCACATGAGCAATGTGAGATAAAAGATGTGCAACACAAAACATATTACAATAATCACTTATGTCTCCCTTAGGCGCCCCTTTTTGATTTGCACACATTCCCATAAAATTTAATATAAGAGTAACCCTTTAATATTTTACATCTAAATTAATTGTTACTTTAATAATACTTTAGGCATAAAAATATATTAGCTATCGGACTCCGAATAGCACGAGTGATAGCTCATCAGAAAGCTCTTGTCGTGGAGTATCAAATTCAATCACCAAAACTAGCCTCCCCTGTGCCCCACTGACTTACTAAAAATAGTAAGTATGCTTGAGACTGAGTAAATCAACTCCATTTTGGCCCAATCTGGAGAAGACTAGGCCAAAACACTCTAAGATCCCTTTAAACCCTTCGTTAGCCCTCGGGACCACGTAGAACTAGGCTAACGCACACACACATGGTTGACTGCTAAAGTGGGGAAATTACAACTAACCACCAAGGTAATAAGGACTAATCATAAAGTCCCAAGGTTGATTTGGTGTGTGTGTTGAGTTTGTGATTTGTGTGTTCAAGTAGGCTCTAGAGTCCAAGTCCTAGGAAAGTCAACAAAAGGGTCAAAGTTTGACCCAAATCCCAAAATGGAGTGGCACTTGTGTTTTTGATTTTTTTAAGTGTTTTGGTATCCAAAGAGTTGGTTTTGGATTGAGATATGCAAGTTAGGAGAGGAAACTGCTCAATGAGCAAAAAGTTGCAAAAGTTGCCCATGATGACTGCTAATGTGGGGACATTACAGCCAACCACAAAGGTAATAAGGACTAATCATAAAGTCCAAGGTTGATTGGTGTGTGTGTTGAGTTTGTGATTTGTGTGTTCAATTAGGTTTTAGAGTCCAAGTTCTAGGAAAGTCAACAAAAGGGTCAAAGTTTGACCAAAATCCCAAAATGGAGTGGCACTTGTGTTTTTGATTTTTTAAAGTGTTTTGGTATCCAAGGAGTTGGTTTGGATTGAGATATGCAAGTTAGGAGAGGAAATTGCTCAATGAGCAAAAGGTTGCAAAAGTTGTCCATGACAACTTTTCCTAACAACTTTTCCTAAAAACAAGGAAATCGCCTTAATGGTGTTACAAGCTCAACCTAAGGGTCCAAACATGTGCGAATGGGATATATAAGGTCAGACAAACCCTAACCTGATAGTTGGGAATGAGATTGTACGTATTGAGGATTCGAAAGAGCAAGAAATGACTGTAATTACGTAACAGAGCCTTAATCCAGTCATTTATGGATTGAAAGGACTGAACTAATGCATTGAGACTTCAAAGTATGTTGTGTACTTACCTACTGTAGCATTGGTTTAGTGGTTTTGTACTGCTGGTTATCATTTTGTTAATTTCTTGTGTTTTCCTGATTCACTATTTGGTTCAGAGCCAATCTTGTAAATATGTGCCCCACTTGAATTCTCGTTGCTGAACTTCCATGGCCTCTAATCAAGCAGGGGATTCTATATATAGTGTAGACATGGACTTTGGAGTCATGGTTCGCAGGGGAGCTATTTTTACTAACAAGCCATAGGTGAGTGTAGAGGCATTCTGGCTCGGAACAGGAGCAAGAGGGCTTTCTTAATGGATTGGATGTGCCAATCAAGAAGTGTAGAAGTGAAGGGGCATGTGTCCTAGATATGTGCATAAAAGCAGTGCAGAGGAGTCCATTCAGGCACTTGTTGAGAGAAAAGAATCTAGACAGTCACATGTCCTAGAAACCCTAAAAAATAGGGGTTTGGTGAAAATCCTGTGTACGGACATTTTGGGAGGCTAAGACCTAGGAAATATTTAAGCCTAGGAAGACCTTAGAGAGAATCCCTAACCAAGTTGGGGGTTTATTTGGAGGAATTCAGAACTATTCCAAGAAATCACGTTTGAGGAAGCCTAATTGGGGCAAAAAGGCTACAAGGCCTAAACCTTTGAAAACTTTGGACTCAAGAGAAACCCTAAGAAAGGATTCATTGGAATGGATCAAAATGGATCGAAAAAAAGTTAGGAATAGTAAGGACACCTATTCCTAGCCCTAGAGCAGTTTGGGAAGAAGAATGGCTAATTGAGCCCATGAGTGCATAGTTGAATTTAGGGGTATGGTAGATGTTTGAAGTTGGTGTGGAGTTCTAAAGGAGACAGGGATCCTAGAAGTGATTTATGAGTAGGGTGATGAGAAGTACCCTAGCAAGACTAAAGATTAGGTCTTAGGAAGAGCTAGAGATCTCTTGAAAGTTAGTTAGGACTCCCTATCAGTTTGTTAGTGGCAACAAGTACTAAGGTTTGAAGACTTTGAGCTTGATTCCTTAGTATATTATTTCATATCTGGATAGTTGAACAAAGACTTTGAGCTTTGTTAGCTGTTTGCCCTTTTTCAAGAAGGTAGCTTATAGGAGACTTTGGGTTCTTGCTATCAACCAGATAAATTAAGTATAATTGTTGTCTTAAGGTTGTTCTTACATCGATACTTAAGCTATTGATATTACTGTAGGAATAGATTCCTTTTGTTTAATTACAAGCAGTAGTTGGCAATAGAAAATCATTCCTGAAAAAAACAGGAATTGATTTAGTGAACCATGCCTTTGTCAATTCCAATTAGGTTTTTATTGTAGCCATCTACAGTAAGAAGGGAGCCTCCCCTATTGCTGAGAGGAGAGATTTATCTCACTACACCGTTGCCTAAAGTTCCCATTTTGTAAGTTGTGGTCATAGTGACTTACAAAATTTTTAGCCAACAAGTCATGAGTTTGGGTTTTAGCTTTTGTTCATTTTCTAAAATTTATCTTTGTAATGTTCCAGTCCTCTTTTATGATTAGACGAATAGATGAAATGGTTTACTTGTGTGGAAGATTATGGATGATGAACGATATGGATACAAATCTACTTAGGAAAGTCTGTATGGATGGCCACAAGAGGCTGTATGGGATGCAAAAGAGGTCGTACGGATGCTAGGAAGGTCGTACAATAGTCTAGTCTATGCCACCTGATGGAGAAGTGACCGTACAGGAGGAATACTTGGCCATATAGTGTCAAGAGAGGACTGTATGGTGGAAGGGATGGTCGTACAGTGGGACAGACCAAGGTGGCCATACGGTGGGTGAAAGGGGAGGGAGTAAAGAAGGTAAGGGGTGAGGAAAAAAGCCATATAGTGGCAAAAAGGGCATAAGCTATACAATGTAGACTTAAATGATATGGATGGTAGAGGGATGAGGGTCGTACAGTCAAGGTATGAGCAGTACGAAAAATGACATGAAGCCACATGGATAGGTATTGGGGACCAAAATAGAATACACCCTTGTTCATACACAAACACAATAGATCTTGATGAAAACCACACAGTAATAGAGATTTGAATGCGAATAATAATTTTCAGAAGATAATGCTCTGATTTGTCAGATCCTAGTGAAGTATTACATGCAACAACGAAATAGGGTGAGGGCTGAATCCCACCGAAACCGCACGAGCCAAATATGGAAGATCTTTCACTTCCAAAATGGCGAACAATCCCGAACTCCAACAGGAATTCACAGTACAAAGAAATTAATCCAAAAGCATATCGACTACAACCTACAAACCGTGCTTAAATACCCATTAGGAAACTTTTCGAGGGTGTACAAAGATAGCCGACGACAACACAAACTACGGAAACAAAAGTAAAAATGGGTCCGAGATATATTAAACCAATCGGCCCATTACAAAAGTTTGATTTATTATTTATTTTATAATGGGAACATTACAGTCCTCCCGTCCCAAATTTTGCTTGTCCTCAAGCAAATGCAACGCCAGATGTTGGAGAATGTGCTCGTCCTCTCACGTTCGTGTCGTCCAACAGCAGGTGTCACCAGCATACCAAGTATTCTTTCAAAGTGTGGTTCCGTAGGGCCCTCTCATGTACTTCAAAGATCTTAGCAAGTTCCAAAATGAGCTTTCCTTCATTGAGTGGTGGAAGGTCGGTAGCAACTGTGACATTTTGCTCTAAGGCTTTCTTCAGACAAGAGACATGGAAGACATTATGAATACGGCTACCCTCCGGAAGTTCCAGCTCATAGGCAACTTCACCAATGCAGCGAGTTACATGATAGGGGCCATAGAATCGAGGTTTCAGTTTCTCCATTCCCTTTTCCTTCAGTGAGGATTGTCTATATGGCTGGAGCCGGAGATAGACCAAATCCCCCACTTCAAAACTTCTCTGTATTCTGTGTCTATCAGCGTACATCTTCTGTTGATTTTGCACCTTCTGTAGATTTTTGTTCAAGCATCTCAAAATGTCTTGTCCCTCCTGAAGCTAGCCCCTTGCCCTTGGTGTGCAACTGTTGCGTAGCACTGTGTCGATGAAGGAAAGGGGTTCATACCCATATAGAGCTTTGAAGGGTGTCATTCCAATGGACATGTGGTATGTGGCATTGTAGCAATATTCTCCTAGATGGATCCATTTTACCCACGCTCGCTGTTGTGCTGAAACGTAGTTCCAAAAGTAGCCTTCGAGCAATTTGTTCACAATCTCTGTTTGTTCGTTTGTCTGTGGGTGGTAACTTGTACTTGGTGATAGTTCTATCCCTGCCATCTGAAATAGTTCTGTCCAAAAGATACTGATGAATCGTCTATCCCAATCATTGACGACATTTTGGGGTAACCCGTGTAGATGAAAGACTTCTCTAAAGAACAGATTGGCAACTTGTGCAGCCTAAAGGTTGGAGGTGATGGCGAAGAAATGTGCATACTTTGTCAATCTGTCAACCACCACGAAAATAAAATCCTTTCCATTCACCTTGGGAAGCCTTGTTATGAAATCCATCGATATACTTTCTCACTTACGTTCGAGAATTGGCAAAGGTTGTAGCAGCCTGGCAGGTAGAGTATGTTCAGACTTGTTCTGTTGGCAGATCGTACACTCTTACATACTACAACACGTCCTTGTTAAGTCCTTTCCATGAAAACCTCTCCCAAAGACTTTTGTATGTTTTGAGGAAACTTGGGTGTCCAACTAGGGGTGAGTTGTGTACTTCCTTCAAGATTTTCTATTTAGTTTGGATTTTGGCACCAAATATATCGAGTTTTTATAGTAGATGATGTCATCCACCACTCTGTACCAATCATCGTGGGTGTGGCCGTCCATTATTTCACAGGCAAATGTATTTTTGGAATATTCCACTAACAAATATGCCTTCCAATCAGCGAAAATCTGGTCTAGTGAGCAAATGGTGGGTTTCCAAGACAAGGCATCCGTAACCACATTGTTTTTCCCTTTAACATATTCAATGTCAAAATCAAAAGCTTGAACCTTGCTTACCTATTTTTGTTGCCATTCGTTCAAGTCCCACTGCTCTAGAAAATATCTGACTGTTGTGATCCGTACGGACGAAAAACTTGGCACCTACTAGATATTGCTGGAACTTGGTTAATGCATGAAAGATGGCCAACATTTCTTTTGTCGTAGATGGAATATAGGTGTTCTGTTGGCGTAAGCTTCCTGCTCTAATAAGCGATGGGGTGTTTATCTTGCATCAATACCACTCCAATGCCTTTTCTAGACGTGTCGCACTCCAAAATGCACGGTCGAGTGAAATTAGGTAGTGCAAGTACGGGACAAGTGCTCATGGCCTCCTTCAACTTATCAAAGGTGAGTTGTGCCTTCTCATTCCATTGGAAAGACCCCCTTTTTGTTAGATCCGTTAAGGGTGTGCTGATGAGAGAATCTTTTAACGAACCTCCTGTAGTAACTGCACAGTCTGAAAAATCCTCGCAAATCCATGAGTGATTTTGGAAGAGGCTAGTCAAGGATAGCTTGAATCTTCTCCTAATGCACTTGAACTCCATATTTACTAACAACATGCCCCAAGTGCAATATTTCGGTCATACCAAATTCACATTTGGATTGCTTGGCGAACAAGGATTGTTCCTCCATGATACTTAGAACTTCATTCTGATGCTTCAGGTGCTCCTCCCATGTCTTGCTATAAATAAGATCATCAAAGAATATCAATAAATACTCAATTGCTTGTTGAAGATTCGGTTCATGCATGATTGAAATGTAGTAGGTGCATTGGTCAATCCGAACGGCATGACCAAAAACTCATAATGTCCGTATTGACAACGGAAAGCCATCTTCTCCACATCTTCCCTCATGTGGATTTGATGGTATCTAGAACAAGGATCTATTTTTGAAAAATAGACCGTGCCATGCAATTCATCCAGCAGCTCGTCTATCCTTGGAATGGGATATCTATTCTTTACTGTTTTTTTGTTCCATGCGCAGTAGTTCACACACATGCGCATCGTCCCTTCTTTTTGACCGATACCACAAATGATGCGAATGGGCTAGAATTGGGATGGATCCATCTTTTCTCTAGCAATTCCTGAATCGTCCTTTCGATCTCATCTTTGAATTTCTTGGGTGGTGGTACGATGTGGTTATGATTGGCTTCGCTCCTGATTCCAACTTGATAGTGTGTTCAAACCCCCGATGAGGTGGTATGCCAGGAGGAATATTCATGAAAACTTTATCATATCTACTTAAAACATCCTGAAGTTCATCATCTTGTGGAGGTGTTCGATGCCCCTTTATAGGTTCCGCCGAGATAAAACAATGCGCAGTCCACGCAACGTCATCGTGCCGAAAAATTGCCTCCATCCAATGTGCAAACGCTTCCTTCGGATCTTCATTTGCCATTCCTTGGAGGACAACCTTCTTTCCGTCAACAACAAAAGTGAAGTCCATCCATTTGAAACTCTGAGTGTATTCATCAAGCGTCTCCATCCACTGTATTCCAAGAATAACGTTCATGTCAGCCAGGTCCACTATGAAGAAGTCCTCAGTCATCGTGTGATTCGCCATTGTTATTCAACTAAGGAACAAGGTGGGTGCAAGGTAGGAAAGTCCCTTTGGCGACCTTGACCTGAAAGCCTGCGTGTGCCTCCGTAGGTAGACTTGTTCGTTTTACCAAGGATGAGTTTATGAAATTTAGAGTAGCTTCGCTATCCAACATCCCCGTAACCCTTTTTCCTTCAAGGGTACCTTGTATACGAAAAACTATGCACCTTGGGCTGCCGACCAAGGCAATGGTTCCTCCGTGTTGTACCAAAGTGGCAATTCTCTCCGTACGGTTTAAATTAATGTTGGTGTCATTGTGGGGTTGGTTATCTTCGGCCGACATTTCTTCCTCTTCGTCCTCGTCATCGGACATGACCTCAATGTAATGGATCTTCCCTTTTCCGAGGCATCGGTGGCCAGGCTCCCAAGGTCCCTTGCAATTGTAACACAATTTCTTCTTTCTGAGTTCCTGTTTGGTAGCTTCATCCAACGTCGGCTTTTTGGGCGGAGGTTTGTCCCTCAGAAACGTTGGCGGTTTAGAATGTGTGTAACTTCGAGAGGATGATGCTGATGACGATGCCATACTCCATGCTTTATTGATTACTTCTGACAAGGTGGCAGGATTGAACCCTTTTACCCAACCTTTCAGAGGTTTTGTCAATCCATCCATGAAGAGCACTACCAGTCTTCTTTCGGACACCAAAACTATAATGTCCCCATTTTGGTGGTAATTTGATTTAATTAATTTAATTAATTAAGTTGTCCAAAATAATGAATATTTTATGAGGATGACTAATTAATTATTTTAATTAAATAAATAAGTGGTATTAAGTTAATTATTTATAAAGTTATCAAATAAATAAATATTAAAAAGGTAACTTTATTAATTTAATAAAGTGACTTAAAAAATATCTTATGAAGTCACTTAATAAATAAAATAAAAATAATGTTTTAGAAGTTTCTGGAGGAAGTGGAGAAAAAGAATAAATAGGCATCCTGGGCTTCATTCTCATCATCCAGCTTTTATCATTTCTCTTGACATCAGATTGTGAATACAATCACATGGTCTATTGTGAAGCCAAGGGTTTCAGATAGTCTATTGGTCTTTGAGAATGATACCTTCCAGTAGATCGCATAATTGAGGAAGTGAAAGATCTTTTGAAGGGTTGCACTTTGGAAGTGGTATTCAACCATTTCAAGTTGAGCTTAATTTGTATACTCAGACTACCTGAGGGTTTGGGTTTTTGAAAAAGCAGACCCGAAAAAGCAGTTCGAAAAAGTAGATCCGAAAAAGCGGTCTGAAAAAACAGGTTCGAAAAAGCAGTCCGAAAAAGTAGATTCAAAAAAGCAGTTCAAAAAAAAAAGCGAAAAAGAAGATCCGAAAAAAGAAAGTGAAAAAGCAAATCAGAAAAAGCAAAGCAGAAAGGCAGCATTGGAGAAAATTATTACAGCCATCTACAATTAGGTTCCTTTGGATATTACATGCATTGTTCTTATCATTTAGATGCATATTAGAAGGTAAGGCTGTAGGTGAAAGTTGTAATAGATTTAAGTATTATTCTTGCGAATGTAAGCCAAGAGTCTTGGCCATTTCATACTAGCATTGTAGTTGACATTTTATGTGCAATAAAGGAGACATAAGTCGCTGGTCTGATATAGTTGTAATTGAATATGTATTTATCATTCATGATCAACTTATTAGTTTGCATGCCAATTGTTTGAAAAAATTTCAATTGGCTGTAGGTTCCTTTTTTTGGCATAAATAATGTTATAATTATGCATATCAAGTGTTTGTATTAATGCCACTTGGCTATAAGTGCATTAATGCCATTGTAGGTTGCATCCAAAGTGTTTGTCATAATTACTAGTTGCTGTAGCTGCATATTGCAAGTAGTTTCAGTCACATATATGCATTGAATATTGTCAAAATAAGTTGCACATTCATGTTAGGTCATTGTGTAGTCCATTTTGAGTCTTTTAGAAAAAGATTCTCATTGATGCAAATTGAAGAAAGAGTCATTTAAAGCAAGCTGAAATACTATATCAGTCATATGTCCCTTGCATGTGAATTGTTTGATGAAATTTCTTGAGCCTTTATCAGCATTTTGAGATCAGATTTGAGCAGGGACATTACAAAAACAGAGAGTTTTTCAAATTCTGCAATGAATTCATCGACAGATCCAGTTTGTCTTAGTTGTGTCAAATCTTTGAAATTGAGCTCCAGATCTTTACCATCAAATCGTTCTATCAATCTCTTCGTGAATTCTGCATAAGTATTTATTTGATCATGCCCTAATGTGACGGTGCCATGGTGCCACCATTCATGCGCAACTCCCTCCAAGTGTAGCGTGACAAATTTGACTACTTCTTCTGGCATAGGATTCAGCTAGAAGTAGGTATCAACTTTCATTACCCACGCTTGTGCAAATATGGAACTGGATCTGTCAAATGGAGACAAATTTACCTTACTCAACTTTCTTCTAAGATCATCGTTAAAGTATCCTTTGTTTCCACCTCTTAAATATCTCATTCTTAGATCCGTGTAATCTTTGTAGGATATATCTTTTTCAAGATTTGCATTCTTCCAGTCTTCTCGCAGTTGTTCTTGCATCTCTTTGAAGGTTGGTTGTCTCCCTCCATGTGCCTCCATCTGTGGTGGAAAAGTTGGCATGGAAGGTTGAGAGCGTGTTGGCTGAGGGTTTGATTTACCCGACACTGAGTCCGCACTATGACCATTTTCTTCTCTGGATATTTTTTTGTCCGCCAACTTCTTGAGAGTTTTTTTCATAAGTCGCTGCATATCGGTGATCTTTGCCTGATTCCTTGCAAGTTCCCTCAGTAGTGCCACAAGTTCGGTAGTAGTCGGTTTCGGTTCGGCAGCCATTTCTATCAATGGAATGTGTCTTTCTTCTCTTCAGGCTATAAACTCCCATTCACTGTCCACAGGTTGGCAGGATCGAAATGCTTTAATACCACTGTAATGTTCCAGTCCTCTTTTATGATCAAACGAATGGATGAAATGGTTTACTTGTGCGGAAGAGTATGGATGATGAACGATATGGATACAAATCCACTTAGGAAAGTCTGTAAGGATGGCCATAGGAGGTCGTACGGGATGCAAAAGAGGTCGCACGGATGCCAGGAAGCCCGTACGACAGTCTAGTCTATGCCACCCAATGGAGAAGTGATCGTATGGGAGGAATACTTGGCCGTACAGTGTCAAGAGAGGGCTGTACAGTGGAAGGGATGACCGTACGGTGGGACAGACCAAGGTGGCCTAATAGCAAGCCATACGGTGGTTTAAAGGGGAGGGAGTAAAGAAGGTAAGGGGTGAGGAAAAAAGCCGTACAGTGGAAAAAAGGCCATAAGCCGTACAATGCAGAGTTAAATGATATGGATGGTGGAGGGATGAGGGTCGTACGATCAAGGTATGAGCAGTACGAAAAATGATAGGAAGCCACACGGATAGGTATCGGGGACCAAAATGGAATACACCCTTGTTCATACACAAACACAATAGATCTTGATGAAAACCACGCACTAATAGAGATTTAAATGCAAATAGTAATTGCTAGAAGGTAATGCTCTGATTTGCCAGATCCTAGTGAAGTATTACATGCAACAATAGAATAGGGTGAGGGCTGAATCCCACCGAAACTGCACTAGCCAAACAGGGAAGATCTTTCACTTTCGAAATGGTGAACAATCCCAAACTCCAACAAGAATTTGCAGTCCAGAGAAATTAATCCAAAAGCATATTGAGTACAACCTACAAGCCATGTTCAAATACCCGTCTGGAAACTTTTCGAGGGTGTACAAAGATAGCCGACGGCGACACAAACTACGGAAACAAAAGTAAAAATGTGTCTTAGATATATTAAATCAATTGGCCTATTACAAAAGTTTGATTTATTATTTATTTTATAACGGGAACATTACAATCTCTCTCTATTTATTACTATGAATTTTGACACAAATATTTATTGTGACTTTTGACATTATCTATATTTGTGGGCCTATGTAGACGACACAATTGTCAAATCATAGTTGCATCAATAGGTGAAAGGATACTTTTCATTATTTATGGTCTAAATGAGTTATTTTATTTATATTTCATTTAACATATTTAAGTGAATTTTCTTTAAGTTATATTATTTTGTTGAATTCATTTTCTCAAATATTTTGAACTTCAAATTATACATATAATTTTTATTTTGATGTATGAAGATTACCAATGAATTAAGAACAAAAATTATTTTCAAATCTTTGATTTCTTTTAATTTCTTCTAGGAATTCTACATCGTAGTTAGGCTCTTTTAATTTATTTTGATTTCTTTTAATTTTTCATTTGCTTTAACAATACTTAGCACTTTAACTACAACCTAGTTATACATGTGTAGGAACTTCGACGCTATGTGTCCTTGTTATATTGCGCTTGATGTGGATACACTTTTTGATGAATAAGAAAAATGTAACTATTTAAGTGGAAATAAGACCTTGAAAGGGGAAAGATGAAACTGCAGACCTAACTATGTAAAATGTGTGTTGTTTACAATTTGAGGCTTTAATAAATATATTCTAGTACATAAAGGCTATCAACTCTGTGTTAGTTTTCAAATTAGCTAGAAAGAGAGAAAAAAATTACATAATAAGATGCAGAACTTAATCTTACTTTGTCCTATAATTTTTTCTATGTAGGTGTCCGATTTCCAGGTTTAATACATCCTGGACTTATTGGAACAGCGCCATCCAAGGAACTCCTTGATATATGGAATGAAAGGGAGTCATCACTATTGCATTGTAGTTCAGAATTGAGTGGAGTATGTAGTGTCTTGCATCAACGACCATTTTCCTATTTGCCAACTAAAAAGGGTGCCCTACTTGGAACGGTAATGATTACTTGGTGCTTCTGATACTTATTTAGTATAAAATACATTACATTTGCCAATTCATTTTTTATCAGATTAGATTTATTGAAACTATTGGTTGGTTTCTTTGTAGAGATTTTTTGAGCCATTTTAATTGGACAACAAATAATTATCACATGTGGTTACTGAATTCCATGTACAGTTCTACTCTCATGTATATTTATGGTAGAGCCATTGAAGATAGTTACAACTTACAGGTTTTGAAACTGAGTTAATTCCCATGAAAAGTCAATGAACTATAATGATTCTAATCTATTATTATCTTCCCCTACCCAATTGAGACCCAAATTTTCCTCACCTTACCCACTGGACATTTTTGCCAAACATTTTGCATGCGTATTTTAATGAATAATTTTCTGATTTCTGAGTTTATTGGATGCAGAGTTTTCAAGATTCTCACATACCATTCATTATTTGTAATGGGCTGCCGAGTTGTGTCTCATTTTTTCAATTGCAGTTATTGAAAGATATAAACTCAATCCAACAAGGAGATATCCATAAAATGATTATTAGCTGCAAATAAGCAAATATAGATTTATGCTACAGACTGAAATTGTAGTGTCATTAATTTCCCCCGAACATCTTCAGCAAACTATGTCAACACATACAGTATCTTATTTCTAACATCAGTATTGATGAATTGATACTCATTGAACAGTACTAATCATCAAGCAGTAAATACAACACTAACATACCAATTCACTGTCCTAAACTAATATCAGACCTGGTGCAGCTCCTGTATGTTTTCTATCAACCATGTACGACACCCTTCTAATCTATCTCTGACCTGTATAGCATCATTTCCAGGCCTATTGAGGCTGTACGACATAATCCAAGGGGTTATCTGACTGATTCAATCCCTTTCTTGACTTCAATGGCTTACTATGGACTGGTATGACACTTCTACAGAAGGTACGGAACCCTTATTGGGAAATATTTCTGGTGCTGCAGCCTTTTCTCAGTAAATAAATAGTTTGGTCCTCTAGCAACTTATAAAGTCAGAATCAATAGCTCACCCTTCAATTCCAGACTCAAACTCCAAATTGAACCCTTCCTAGCAATTTTAATATTGGCAATTGAAAGAAATAGGTATCTCAATGTAATGTCCTCCCCTCTTCTAGATTAGGATCGAAAATTGCATGTAAAACATATTAGAAACATTGAATTAGTAAATGTGAATCTAAAATTCTACCTAGGCTACCCTGCCTAATCCCTCGGAAGAGATCTTTCTCAAACCAGCTAACCCTCTGATAAGAACTATATCTTGATTAGATGATTATCATTAAAAGAGCATCTTCCTTAGGCCTCTTTGGGATCTCTGGAAACAGTACTTGGTAGAGATGGGATCTCTACCAAGTCTCTCATCTCCGACATATGCATATGTTTGACCACTACAATATATATTGTCTCTAAGAGATTTTTCATAATCTTTCTCTGGATTCCAATTTGGAATCTCGACATTCATATAGAATGACCTCTAGTCTTTAAGTTCTCCTTTAGAGAAATTCGGCATCCAGAATGAATGCCCTCTATTCTTTGGGTTCTC